>BMAV01019239.1:0-200930 GCA_019973955.1 Trichonephila inaurata madagascariensis
TGAAGGAAAATTGAATTTCAGAATCATGAAGTTGTGTGTGTTTGAGCAAACTTTTTGTAGTTTAAAATGGGTGGTTTTATAATTGCATCTGCAACTTTGTTTTCTGTTCCAACTACATAGCGAATATCTGTGAAAAATTGTGAAGTATAATCGAGATGTCTTAGTTGACGTGGGGTACATTTTTCTGGTTTCTGCTTGAAAGCGTATGTTAGGGGTTTTTGATCAGTATATATAATAAATTCGCGACCTTCAAGCATGTGTCTAAATTTTTTTTATTGAAGTATATATTGCCAAAAGTTCTCGATCATAAGTAGACCAATTTTGTTGAGTTTTAGAAAGCTTTAAAGATAAAAATGCTATTGGTTGTTCCCAGTTACTATTAGAAAGTTGCATCAAGGAACTACCAATGGCGAAATTTAATGCATCGTTCCAAAGACTTAAAGTAGCACCAGGAATCGGATGCTTAAGAAGAGTTACATCAGCTATAATGCTGTTTTAGCAGCAGTAAATGAATTTTCCGCTTCTTCACAGAGTCCATTCAAGAGGAGTTTGTGGATTTTTCGAAGGACGAGATGGTTTCTTTTTGTTTGTGTGACCTTCTAAAAATTTTATTAGGGGTGCTAAAATGTGGGCTGCTTTAGGAATGAATCTTCGATAACAATTATACATTCCTAAAAATCTACGCAATTGCGTCATAGTGTTAGGTCTAGGAAACTTTTGAATAGCATCGACTCGATCAGGAAGAGGTGAAATACCTTCACTGGAAACTAGAAATCCAAGAAATTTTAAACTATCTACTTCGAAAGAGTACATTTTGAAGGTTTAATCGTTAAGGCATAATAATCAAGTCTTTCAAAAAGTGCACGGAGATTACCAGTATGTTCTTGAACATTTTGAGATTCAATTAAGATATCATCAATAAAACCATAAACACCTTTCAAATCACGAGTAACTTCATCGATAAATCTTTGAAAAGTGCTAGCCGCATTGTACAAACCAAACTGCATCCGAGTGCTTTCGAAGAGACCAAATGGAGTAAAAATAGTTTTACGTATGTCTTCGGAAGCAATCGGAATTTGGTGAAACGCTTTAACAAGATCAATGAGAAAATGTTTTTGCCCCATGTAGATCACTTGTAAAATCAAGAATGCTAGGAATCAGATATTTATCCTTTTTTGTTTGAACATTTAATGCTCTAAAATCGCCAACAGGACGCCAATCATTGCTTTCTTTTGTAGGAACCATATGCAATGGGGAAGAATAATTACTACTGGATGGGCGCATGAGGCCTAAATCCAACATGTGCTGAAATTCCATTTTCTCAATTTTTAACCTGTCTGGAGCCATGTGACGGGGTTTAGCACAAACTGGTGGTCTAAAAGTATCAATATAGTGAACTACATTATGCTTAACTGTTTGGTTTGCACAAAGTGGTTTTACAATACAGTCAACCCTCCTATGACGCGGTACTCTTACAGCGTGGTTTCCCCGTTCAACAACCAACCCCATCAGTTCTTCCAGCACCCAACGTATATTATGTTGTTTTGTTTTTTCTTCTTCCGCGGATCTCTGCTCAGCAAAAGTAAATGTCATTGTTACAAATTTTGTGTAATGAACGCTTTAAAAATAGTGTAAATAATTTACTATCTGGAAGTGTAATACATTAATATTACTTCTGTTGTATTTATCTTTTATGTTGCAATCTTGCCACCACCTCTCCCTTCGAAATCTAAGAAGTTTTACTATGAAATAAAAAGTAGTATCAGCACCGATCAAGGAATAAATTAAAAGCGGAGCGCGCACTGAGGCACGGCGTAGACAAAACAAAATGATTAAGAGCAACGGCCATATTTTCAAAAACTACCTTTATCCAACAGATGGCGTTGTTTGCAACTCGGATGACGTCAAAGCGATAATGCTTGTAAAAAGATAACCCGTCGTTACTATAGCAACGGGGTGTGGTTAAGAAATGATTGACAGATATAGTCGGTTTTAGAACGCATGCGCAGTTGCAGTAAAATAAACAAACTATTCAACTTTTAGAATTGCCGAGGAAATGGTGCGCAGTCTTTTTTTAAATCCGTGCAAATATTTTGTATTGTCCACAAAGTGAATGAACAAGTACGTTTACATTTTCTGCGTATCATAAACATTGCCCATAGGTTAAGAATAGCATGTCGCTGGTTCTCACGCATTTAATTCATTTTTGTTTTGTTTTTGTTTGAGATAGGTATGTAATAAATTTCTTTTCGCTCATATTCGGGGATACAAACTCCATTTGAAATCGCGCAAGAATACTCATCAGAAATAATCATTTAATTTGAGTCTTTCACAAGAAAATGTTACTTTTCTAAGAAAACAACCAGAGCAATTTTTTTCAAATAGTTTTGTATAATTCTGTTTTCAAACACACACATCTATTTCTTGTTTTACAAATTAATGTTATTATTTCCGATACGCCTGAAAATATGACAAAAATTTCACTAAATTACAGTCGTCACTAAACCTGAAAAAGTTCGTTATTTGAAAATTTCGTGAAAATGATTTATCTTTTCAATATAGTTTAAAAACCACTTAAAAACAAATTTTGAATTCACATAACTATACATTATTATAAAACGAATTTGCTCTACACCTTTTGTAAGTTAATATCTATTTATTTTTGCTATTATCTTACCTATCAAAAAGAATTCGGCTAGGAAAACAGGGAAAAAACAACTTTGTCAAGAAATACTCAGTATATATATTTCCAACTTTAAAAAATTACTTTTGTATTATGATTAACGAAAATTTTAATAACATTTTCCAATTTTAAGCCTACAAGTAATTTTAAACATGCATATTTTATGACCAGTAATTTTAAGAATGCGTGTCCTTCAATTTAACTACTGGTTAAGTCTATTGACTTTGTTTCTGAGTTTTTTCATTTTTTCTCATTCCACGCATCTTTGCAGTACCTGAAATATTCATCAGGCGTATTTTTTTTCACACAATTCAAGTCTAATGGTTTCAAATGATTTTACTTGTTCATTACATCACATGTAGGTCCAGAAATATTTCAAAAACAGAGAGAAAAAAAATCGAATCCCAAGAGAGAAAGTTCGATAAATGGAAAATGCACTTAGCTATTTGTGTGTGGAGTGTTATTTGATCAAAGGTGTAACCATAAAATGTTCTTGGTTCTAGGAAAGTTCGCGAAATAGAGAAATTCGCAAGATAGAGGTTCAAAAAATGGAGGCCACTTATATTATATTCATCGAATTAATTTCCAAATTGCTTCCTTTTATTGCAATTTTAAATTGGTATAGAATTTAAAACCGCTTCCTTGTTGAATTTTAATAAATGTTCTTATAGATAATCCGAGAAAAAGCATGAATATTGTTAAATTTGAAACCTGAAGAAATATGAACATTTTAAAAATATAAAAATGTTTAAAAAACTAGCTAGTTCTCAGATCTAAATTTATATAAAACTTTTTATAGAACAGATATATATAAAGTATCTTCGTAAATTTCAAAAATTATCTCGAATCAAAAAATTTTACTGAATAGAAAACCCTTTCTTCATATCTTCCAAAAATGAAAACCAGAAAAAAAAACACATAAAATTTGTAGCCGCGAAGTAAAACAGAAACTAATAATGTCTGTAAATCTCTAATTTTTAATGCGTTTTTTCCAACTGAAATAGTTAAGAAAATAGCTTGTAATTTCTATGAGACAAAAAATCGTTTTAACCTATAATTATATTATATATGAGCTAATCTCTGACTGCAATGTAATGGTATTAATTAATAAATCCCATATTGTTGTTACTAAAATCAATAACTGTATGAATCAAACCCTGAATTTACTTACATATGCAGCATAGAATAAGTCTAATTGCCATACATCACTTTGACGCTATTGGTACTGCAATTCATGGTTAGCTGTTCTGTGATAAAGGTGTAATTTTGATAAGTATGTAATTATCTCTTTATGATCATGTCTAAGAAAAAAAAAAAGGATTTAAAAAATTAATTATTTATAAAGTTTCATTTTTTAAAATTAATTTTAAATAAAATAACGTAGTATATACATTATGGTTATTATACATTACATACGTTCAATAAAAAAAAGTATATTAATCACTTGAATTAATGAAATTATATACTGATGTGCTAAAATAACACTTTTGTTATAAGCAGATACGCTTACTAGTATATGTACTTTATGTTACTAATAATTTTTGAATTGTACGTTCATTGGAAGATATTTAATTAATGTAGTAACTTTTTATAAATCAATACAAATAACTGATTTTAAAAATATGAAAAGCCAAACGAGCTGATTCTCTTTGGGATGACAAAACAGAAGAAAAAAAAAAAAAAACTTCGGGAGGAGTAGAAATTACTTTCAAAACAGCTAAAAGGAAACACAACAACTAGAATGCACAAGTTTTTGCCAATGTACGATGAGCAATTCTCGCCCTTTAAACAGTATTAGCGGTAAACGGGGTCATAGCCGTAAAACCACAGATTGGCTTATCCCTTCCCTCCATTGTGGAGGACCGCTGAGGGTACGAATTCAGATACTTTTTGTTCTCTCAGTTTATGTCGTTTAAAATGGAATTCTTAGTAATAATAGTTTTGTTGTATTTTTCGCTGAATACCAGAAATAATAACATTAATTTATAAATAAGAAATGGAAATGTGGTTAAAAAAGATTATATCAATTCTATGAAAAGGCTCTAATGACCATTTCACAGAAAAACACGCCTTTAAAAAAGACCGCACGAAAACTTATTATGTTCTCTAATGAGCGTTTCTTATAAGGCGTCCCGCAACAAGTACAATTTGTTTTCTACCATCTACATTTTTCTTAAATGCATTTGCCATTAATGTAGCCTATTTTCTGTGCGTTACTACATTAAATGCAAGTAACTGTTATTTGGTTATGAAGCACAATATCAATACATGCGTAAAAAAATTCAAACAACAAAGTTTGAAATGAATTTGCAGTGAGCTTTATAATTTTCTTTTAAGACCAAAAATCGTTTTAACCTACAATTATGCCATATTATATAGAAGCTAATCTCTCTCATTGTTATCGAAATCTATTACTAACATCAAATTACATATTGTTATTAAAATTAATAACAATATGCGACTTAAAACTTCTTGAATTTCATTTACATGTACAACACAGAATATGTCAGGCGTATTGTTATGACACTTTTATCAACGATGTAATTCAGAATTCGAGGAATGTACGTAATTATTCGAATCCGGCGTACACATGAACTATAATAGTGAGTGAATACAACGCCTTAACTGTACAGCTAATATCGAGTGGCATTTTGGCGACGGACCACTACTTTTGAACTGAGGTTTACTGAGGACACCTTATCTTTTGCCCTCTCCTATCCACCCTCACCACACCAACGGGAGGGACGTTTGAGCTCGACAAATATAACGTACATCATCAGCATACACGGCGGTCTTTAGTGGTACTGGGCCTGAACCTCGCGACAGCGCCGTGCTTCACCAATATCCGATACCCCAAATCACCGGACTACCGCTGCCACATGTCTATGTTCAAGACCTCCAGTGGGTGGTGGAAGTTAGTAGTAGTGTGAACAGGTGTCGTCCTCGTCACTTCTGATTATGGAACACAATTTGAGATCGGTTGCCAAAAGTCCTCGACAACTTAGAAAAAGTACGACGTTTAATATTCCCCACTCAACCCTTATTAAAAGTTGTATTTTTTATGTTATTAATAATTGCGCGGTTATTGAAAAGATATTTAATTAGCATAGTAATCCTTATATAAAATCAATCTGTAAATGATTGGAATCAAAAATATGAAGTGACCGAAACTACTGCTTTGGGGATAACAAATGTACCAGCCAAGTTCCATAAAAATAATTTTCCTAACAGGTTTCAGTAGTAAAAGTATGAGTTAAAAAAGCCATTTCCTTTTAAAGAATCGATTATTCTCACAAATTTCTCTTTATCAGGCCCGCTTTTCCGCTTAGCACAAAGTACGCCTAGGGCGCAAGTGAGAGATTCGTGGTTTTGTGCAAAATTGAGAAAAGAAAGAGAAAAAATTTTAAAATTTTAGAGAAAGTACAACGCCTTAGTATTTATTAACAAGCAAGTACCATTCTTCATTTTATACCAAATATCAAATCAATATTCGCTATCGGCGAAACTATTATGTAAATCGCTTCGGCTTTTCTTCCCTCAAAATCATTTTGTTTCATGTTTACTGTTATTAAGTTGTGTTCTCAAACTCGAAATGTAAAATCTTACCGCTGCGTCTCAACCAGATGTCCTCCCCCAGGAGGGTGTGATAACCCTACTTTGGGGTGAGTATATCGCGAAAATCGCAACAAAAGATTTAAAATAATTATCAATTTAATAAAATAATTTTACAAATTAAAAATAATTAAAAGTGTGTGTGTGCAGCCGCGATTCTTAAATAAAGGTTCGCAAACAGCGCCATTGATTCATTAATTCGGATGTGAATACACACCATTTATAAAATGAACAAAAAATCAAAATGCGCATTAAATAATAATTAATTTTACTCAATATCAATGTCGTTTAGTAATTACTAGTAGACTCGGGCTTGTCGCATAAAACCTAATGTTTATCTTGATAATTAGTACAGTTTATAGTTAAAGTCGTACGGCTGTGGTTTTACCATCAAAGTACATTATAATTGCATTCAAATGCATTGTACGTATGTGTGGGTCTATGAAAAAATTATGACCGGAATTGACTGAATGAAAGCTTGAAGCACTGCTTTGACGGAAATCTACAACAATTATTTTGTGACCGTGGTAGCCGGAAGCAGGGTATTTGATCGTGGCTGGCTTGGCCCGTGTTCGGCTCTCCTCCAGTACCACGGTAAAGACCTGCCGTGTAGCCATGCACGCCAAATCTGTCGAGAGCTGAAACGTCCTCCTGTTGGTGTGGTGAGTCGTTAAAAGAGGGGAGTGCCAGCTCAGGTGTCGTCCACGTTACTTAACCATGGTTCAAAATTACGAGGTTTGTGATCAATAGCCCCTGGTGCTTTTGTAGAGAAACTTCAAAACATCAAACGGCGCTAATCAGCTTTTTCTACCCACTGGCAAAGTATTACCACCACTATTGGTCTTCAAATCCGTGTTCCATCGTTCCTAAGTTCCACTATTTTATGATGCCCAGGTTAATCCTTAGGGTGTCACGCCCTCAAAAGGAAGACCTACTGTTACCCTATGAATTTTCTTATTTTGACTAATACTTATATTTAATTACGTATTGCACACTTATATATATTTAATTAATTATTGCAATACTCTCATATATATTTACTTACTTATATTATAAATACTATATGTTTAATTACTTCTTATCGCATACTTATATTGAAGGCCACCGCCAATACTATATATTGAGGTTAAGTAAACTCATCTGCCCGTAAGAGTAAGTACACAGTAAAAATGCAAATAAAATTTGATTTGCAAAACTTTATTTTTTAGTCAGCTACTGGTTCTTATCAAGACAAAATAGCTAATCGTGTTTAATAAAATACCATGTTACCTTTAAAATAAAAAATAGACATTTTATAATTAGAAAAGTTAAAACAACAGTATTTAATGCATAAAATATATAATCTTAATATAAAAGTACGTTATAAACCCTCGCAAAACGAAAGTATAACGCCCTTCGCCAAAGACTATACTTCTTTGTAACAGTTCTAATTGTAAATAACTTTTCTGGGCTTTGAGAAGCAAATTTGTCAATAATTTTGGGGAAATCAATTTTTCAGAGATTTCTGGATTCACGAGAGTAAATGGCGTCCATGTCTGCTTCCTTCTTATATGGAAGTATTTCAAAAAACTTTTTGCAAATATATATATGGCCTTTTACCATCAGTAATGCCTGGCTAATAATTCTAATAAAAAACTTTATTTATTCTTTGACTAATATCTGGTGTAGAGCCACCAGAATTTTTGCTTTTTGACGCGTGTTGGTCTCATTACGATTGATTGATTAACACAACGTCGCACTGTTCAGCTACACGAGGGCTGGGCGATGGACCACGTAATTTTGAACCATGGCCGCTGACGTACTTTATCACCTGAGCTGGCACCTCCCAAATCTACCGCCACCACCGGGAGGTCGCTTCAGCTCTCGACAGATTTAACGTGCATCGCCGTTCTACGGCGGCGTCTTGGTGTTTCGGGTTCTAAACCGCGGTGACGCGTTACGTCCGATACCATACCACTCGGCTACCACGGCCACATCTCATTACGAAAAGATTCGGTCAGTACTGCGCGGCCATTTTGAAAATGCTGACCTGCGAAAAGTGGTGTTTACGTTTTGTTATTTTTGCATTTACCGACACGGCTATATATCGGGGCCAATCCGGGATTACCTCGGCCCCAATATCTAAAGTGCCTTTAAAAAATTACCATTATCTCAAACTTCGTACCACTTTTTCTTTTCTTTTGGCTTAGGGATGGGTAAGCCAAGTATTTTCACCTGCAGGCCTAGGTAGGAGGAGCCCCAGGAGTCGATATCACTTTTAGTGCGTCACCATTTAGGCGATACCACTACCGCAAGTACTTGACACCCAGTTTTCTACCCCCAGAGGGAGGCCCCTGAGCTCCGCCGAGTGGTACTTCGTGCCAGGACTTGCTGACATCCAAGCCAAACGGAAACTCAAGGGATCTTTTTCATGCCGTGACCGCGCACATAACGCGTCGCTGCCGATTTTCGCATCGCTGTGCACCTACCTATTCAGTCAGGGGCCTTAAACCCAACTTTGGGGCAGCCGCGCTATCAAACCACCACCACGCAGCCGACTGAGTACCATATTTTGACTGGCTAAAAATTGTACTTCAGCTATCATTTTCACCATAAGGCTTCACGCTTTTTTCCTCTCGATTGCTATATTTTGTTGCCCATCAATAGTACCTTTTTCCCGCCTTGCTTTTAATTCAGCCCACTATTCTGGTCTGCCAGTATGCTTTAGAGTATGCCATTGTTGTGCGCAAGTCACTGGCCTTCACCCGCCGCACCTGCGCTTCCAGCCTCCTCGGATATTTCTTCATACCATCTTAAATACACAAAACCCTATTTTCCGAAAGTCATATCATAACAACTCGTCGCTCATTTCAACAAAGTTAAAAGCATTGAAATAACTAACCTTATTGTTGTCCTAATTCACAAATCCTAAATATTCCGAAAGAATTTTTACAGTTTTTTCTGATACTTCGATCAGCAATAACACAATACTATAAAGAATATATTTATAAAATGGTACATAATACAGCCAAATTTCGATGGCAAAAGAGAGCTGAAAAAACGCAAAACGGCGAAAGCAGGTTAACATGATGATTCATAAAATGATTCTGCCAATTGATGATTCAGGAAAATTAAAGTACCATACCAAAGTCAAATGAACTGCTATGAAGAATGAATAGTAATAAAGGGATACATGCACGTTTCTTGCTCTGGAAGTGAAGCCGCTCCTTATTGTGAAGTACTCCATAACGTAACTTCATACCTTGATTTATTCCGAAGATGGAAAAAATTTTCATGCGCTCATATACTCTTAACTATAAACCATAACGCCAGTGCCGCAAAGGAAAATAGTTGCTCCCCCCTCGCAGGGCTCAGGTCTTAAATTCCGCCGATCTCGTATACAAAGGATTGCAAAACTATGACATATAATGTGTATTTTTTACACATCACGTAAAGAACATTTTGTAAATATTAAACTTATAACTTGAATATAAAATCAACCTGCGTCTATAAAATCTATGAAGTAACAACGCAAGCAACATTAGAGAGTATATTTATAGTATTTATTAAATGGAAAATTTAACAACAGTCGACAGATAACCTGGTAACTTCTAATAAAATGATACACTAAGAAAGACAGGAAACCCCAAAATATAATTTTTGATTTCAAATTCTTACGAGGAGAAAAAAGTATCACTTCTACTTGAATCCTTGGTATGAGCTTCTACTCCAAAGTTCCATTATATTTTAGCATAAATACTGCAACTCTTAATAAGGTGAGTTCTTGTATGATGCAAAATGATTTAATGAAAAGAAATACAAAAACTGATACATTCCGCGTTTTAGGACAAAAGACACAACTATTATTACTAATCACTCCAGATTTATTCATCAAGTTCCCCTGGCATTACTGTTATTAGCACTTTGCGCGATGATGATTTCGTGCTATCCAATTTTGCATATTCGCTGGTTAATATTTATGCTCCTCTTTCGAATTCTTCTCGCTTTGAGAACCACTCAAAAGTTTTTTATCCCCAATCTATTTCTAGGGCCACGTTTGTTCTTTTGTCTTGTTAACAAAATGTATCATTTTTTTTAAATCCAGAATATTAAATTCCCTTTAAAAAACAGTTCTAATATTGCAAGAGAGAAGTGAGATCAAAATGTTTTAATAGTACAGTAGTACGCCCTATATTTAAGAACATTGAATATAAATATATATATATATATATGTCTGTTATAAAAACAATTTTGTGAAACGTTTCTCATTATGCTTTATTTGATTGAATACTCATAAAGCTAGACCAAATAATCATTTAAAATCCTCTTTATGCTTTTCCAAGTATAGTAATACTACTTTTCCGTTTTTAGAAAAGAGTATAAACAATGTGATATGGTCGTTCTTTTGGTGACCATTCATATCTTTGATTGTCAGCGTGAATTAGAGGTGGTGATTCTCGAAATGTGAATCGACATTTTAAAAATTTTACGCGACGCATTAAGAATATAAATACCGTAAAATTTCTAATGCAATTAGATGTTCCTATATTAAGCAGCTGTTCCAACACACAGCAAATGTTAAACCTGATCGCGTAATCCTAGATCAATTTATTCAGTACTAAGTATTATCCGGCCTTATTTCACTCCATACATTATGTCTCACCATCAAACAATCAGTTCCTACCTTAATTCAAGCTATGTTCTGTATTCAAATAAAGCCCCAGCGTGAATGGCATGCACCTTTGTATTACTGGTTTTACTTTCTAGGTAACTTTATGAGTGGCTGTCAATTCATCGCTATATCTCTTCAAACATAACTTTCCCTAAAATTTGCCAATGCTGGTACTGAAACTTATGTTCTTTTAAAAGCCATTCCATTTGCATTTCACAATTGCATTTCTTTTACCTCTTTGGATTTGATTGAAAAGATTTGCTATTGAATTCGGGCCGTAAAGAACCCAGAGGTTATATGCTACAGAAAAGACGTGTGAGCCCGTCACAACAGATGTACTTTTCATTTACGACTTCGCTAAATGATAAATGTTACTACATGTGTGTGGGGACTAAAAACGCCAATAAAGCTACTCGCTGCCGGCGAAAAGCATATGAAATCATGTCTTTATTTTCTCCCTATAACTAATGTAAAGTATGCTATAATTTTAACAGTGATGAATTTTTATTCTTCGCCGTTTTTTCGATTCCTGTACACTTTTTGCTCTTTATCTGTTGGAAATTTAGGCGCAAAAATTTAAAGAGTACATATATATATATATATATCGTTGAGAGAGGATTACAGAAAATCAAAACGTACTTTATTTTTCTGGATTAAAGATATATTAGTTATTTTTGCCGTTTTGATTTTGAATGACGTTAGACGCCAACGGAAATCGCTTTGCAAATTGTACTCTTTAGAAAATGTAAAGCGGTGAATTTTGAGAGCTGGCTTAAATAAATACAGGTTTCGGCCCCACCTGCAGTGTGCAGGTGTACGTTACGCCATTGATGGATACCTGTATACAAAAATAATTTCATTGATATTAAAATTGAAATGCCTTTTAACTCAGTAATTCTTTAAGTTAAAATCGTATGCACTTATGTGAATTTATTTTACATGAAACGTATATGCATATACCAACGTTAAAATTTTTTAAACTAAATGATGTACTATTTTTATAAACCGCTTTTCTGCTTAAATGGGTAAATACAAGAAAATATTCTTTTTAATACTTTATCTTAATAGTGTAAAAATGTAGAAGCACCTTTTTTCCAATAGCTAAACTTTGTGTTTCACACCAATATGTGCTAGAGCCAGAAATTTCAAGTAAGTAGTAAGAGTTTACTGAATTTTCAAGTATAACTATAGGAAAATATGTACATTATAAACCCTTTCTAAGTCCCCAACACTAAACAAAATGAACGGAAAGGATTTTAGAAATTTCAAAAGTTCAAAATTACTTTCAACTGAACTGGCAACATCATACAATGAGCCGCAACCTTTTTATTTATATCTTAAATTTGCATAAAATTAATGCAAGTTCGGATTGCTTATGAAGGAGTCCGAGGGGTTCCCTGAGTTTGGGGCCTTTTGGTGCATGGCATCTCCTAGCCCATTGGTAGTTACAATGGCGTAACGGAGAATAATTAGGCCCCCCTGCAAAGTCGGGTTTTGGGCCCCAAGCCCAAATACGTACTTAGCGTCAGTCAAGCTTTGGGCCCCCTAGAGTCCCAGCCTTCCCTCGCGGGAATGTACGTTACGTCACTGGTTGGAGGCCTATATGCTTTCTACAACAAATCGCAACACAGTGTAATTTTTATTTTTTAAAAAAAGATATAGAGTCATTATATATACGCAAATTTTACTAGCAGTAATCGGCATTTCTATTCAGTCTAAAATAAAATTCCAGCTATTTAAATAAGGTACAAGGTTTCCAAAGCAAAAATAATAATATAAAAAATGTTTTCATACCAATTTTTTCGTAACAAAAAAAAGTATTTTTCAAATTCGATCCAAATGTCACCCCTAAAATTTGCCGCCTCAGACATGGGTCCAGTTTCCCCAGCCATAGAGCCGCCCCTGCTGCTAACATAGAGACAACAGTAAACACGGCAAAGGGTTAAGTGGATTAAAACATATGAAATTATTCTCCAACTAAGAGTATACATGGAAGCGGGCAGATATATATATATATAGATCAGGATTAGCTTTTAAAATGTTTTCTTTTATTTCTGTTTTTTAGTGCTATATTGTGAACGCTTGATTCGCCTGTTTGATTATATGGCATCTGGTTACAATTAAGAATTAAAAAAAAACGCATACAACTAACACATTTTTTAACATGATACTAAAGTACCATTAAGTTCCTACAACACAAAATTAAATTTAGAACTTCACTAACGTTAATAATACTATGGGAATACTGAAGTGTTTTTCAAACAGGCTTTGTAATGAAAATAATTTATTGAAAAGTCAAAAGAAGAGCTGCAAGATTTTTCTATCTAATAGCTTACTACCAAATAAAACTACCTTTTGATATAGGTATAACCCTCCAAAAAAGAAAATCGAGCTTTGTTTATAAGTGTTGTAAAACCATAGGCAAAAATATCTTCTTTCCCCTATTTTGTTTTTCTAAATTATAAGGTTATTATTACATTGTAAACTTTTAATTTTCCCAAATTCCTTAAATATTGTTAGATAAACCGTATTAGATATTTTAGTAAAGCAACTTTCCCAAAAATCCTTTTTGAGACGCCTTTATTAAGCTTCGATCCACAGTGCGCTGCCAGGGCCGCTATTAAACAAGAGCAAAAAAAAAACTTTTTTTTACTATAGTATTGTCGGCTTCACCACGAATTTTGTTATCGGATGAAGGATGTTTGTGAAGAGTAGACATTTATGGATAATCGACCAACACACTGTGCACTAACATTCTATTTTTCTTAAACTATGCTGTGTTATCGGAAAATCAGGACGATTTTTCAATAACCATTCAAAATTCAGCATATTTATTCAATTTATTATAAATTTAATTTTGAGAAATTCGTAACAAATTTTGTTTGATTGACAAAACCATATACGGTCTGCGGCCGCCTCTTGCTTTGGCTGCCCGCGTGCGGTGCACGCGCTGCACACCTGCTAGGATCGGCCCTGATTAAACAAGCCAAATATTATTCGATAATTTTAGATTGCACCCCTGATGCTAGTAAGATCGAGCAAATGACATTTTTGGTATAAGATATGTATGTATTGAAAAATTTAATTCTAATGAAACTACCGTTGAAATTAGAGTTTTTTAGGTTTCCTTCCAGTTGGAAGATCAACTGGAAAAGAACTTTCAAATTTAATAGTTGAGAAACTTAAGAAATTGGGGCTAAATTTGCTAGATATGCGGGGGCAGGCCTATGATAACGGAGACATGAGAGGCAGGAAATCAGGGGTACAATCTAGAATTAGGACGTTAAATTCATGATCAATCTATTTACCATGTAGTAGACATTCTTTAAATTTGGTCATTAATGACATGACAAAAGCATCATTAGAAGACTGTGTTTTTAAAATATAGTTCAAAAAATCTATTTTTTTCATCAACTTTTTGTTGGGCCATATTATTAAAATATATAAAGGGCATAACTTTAAAACCACTAAGTGATGGGAAAAAGCCGAATAGAAGCTATTAAACCCTTAAGGTATCAATTAGGAGGTATTTATGATGCTGTTTATTGTTTATAATAATGCTGAAATTGACAACTCTATAAGAGATGAGGCTTCTGGATTATTATAAATTGTATCAAACAATTTAAGTTCTTATGCTCCATCACTATTTGGTATAAAATCTTAAATTGCATAATTCCGATAAGCAAGCTATTACAAACAAAAGATTACGATCTACCATCCGCTTTGGAACTCTTAAGAAATTGTAAAGGTTTTTTTTTTTTTAATGATCTTCGATCGGAGGGGGCTTTTACTGAAATGCCCTATGATGCATAAGAACTGGCCGACGGGATTGATATTCCTGCTAATTTTGAGGTTACGCAGCCACGTTACAGAGTTCGCAGCAAAAATGATTTTAACATTTTTAAAATTGAAAATTTTTTTGATTACGAAGAACGAGATGATCCGGTGGAAGATCCTAAATTAAAATTCAAAATAGAGTTTTATTTTTTTACGATTGACCAAGGAATTAATGCCTTGGAATGCAGATTTAATTTATTGAGTACCCATAGTAATTGCTTTCAATTTATATATAATATATATGATTTAAAAGATACCCCTAAGCATTCAATAATTGAAAACTGTAAAAATTTAGAAATGATGTTGATAGATGGAGAATATGTAGATATAAATGCGCTTGATCTAGCAGATGAGATAATGTCAATTTCAGCATTAGTAGGCAAAAAAGAAAGCCCAATAGAAATTTTATTTCAGTTTTAGAATTAGCGCCAAATCTTGCCATCGCATTAAGAATTTTACTTTCTTTGCCAATAAAGTGTAGCAAGCGGAGAGAGGAGTTTATCAAAAGTAAAATTAATTAAAAATTTCTTATGGTCTACAATTCTTCAAGACAGATTAAATGATTTAGCTACATTGGCTATCGAATATGAAATAGCTGAACAAATTTATTTAAAAGTATTAATCAGAAAGTTTTCAAAGTTAAAAGTCAGAAAAAAACACTTCTAATTTTTTTTGTTATTTTAATTTTTAATAAATATTTATACGTATACTGGTTTGTTGCTTTTTCATTGCAAGAACTATTCAAATTTTACAGGTGTGTATTTATGAACAATTTATATATTTTTTATACGTTGTGGAGAGGGGCGACATTTTTCATTTTTCTCCGGGGCGGCAAAACTACTAGAGCCGGCCCTGCTTCTTCTCATTTGAACATTTTTAAAGTCAATTTGGAAGAAATATATACTTTTTAAGAAATTTATTTCCTCAATTTTTTTGATGAGAGAAGCTGACATTTCCTTTTGATGCTCTGTATCTTTTTTTTTTGTCTAATGTTAGAAATATACAAAATAACTGATTTCAACTAAAATTAAAGTTTGTCATATGTGGAAAATTAAATTTGTTGCATAATTATCAATATTTTGTTCTGAAGAAATGTGGATATTTTGTAAATTGTTAAAGAATTTAATTATTTTAAAGTAGGGAAATATAATGGGGCGATTCGAAGGACTTCCTTCCTTAGGGTGAGTGCATTTTAATTAACGTAGCACTATAAAGCAGCACGGAAGCCCAGTGACTGAGTGGTAGTGTATCGCGCTTCCACGCCACAGGGCCGGGGTTCAAATCCCGGGCTGGGCAAGGTTGACTCAGCCTTTTATCCTTTCAGTGGGTCGCTAAATGAGTACCAAGCTTGCTTGGGAAATGAACCCTGGGGGTTTCACGTCAGACTGAACCCTTAACCGAAACATCTGCAAATGTACCCCTGCGTCTAAGGTCACGTAAATAGAGATAGACACAGTAGGCCTTTGCCCTCATGGGCTGTTGCGCCACTGAGTTCAGTATAAAGGAACACGAAGGCTATTGGTGATGAACGTTGAAATATTGAATCGTGGGCACTGGCGTAGCTAGTCCTGCGGGGGGCCTTTTTTGGTAAATAAATAAAAATGATTGTATTAATAAAACTTATTTGAAAGTGTCTAAATATTAAGCATGTGTGTGTGTGTTGGGACCTCTGTATCATTGTTACGGCGGTAGCAACGCCCATGATCATGGTCAAGTAACGAAGACGGCACCTGAGAGCACACTCTCCGAACTTCCGCACTCACTTGAGGACTTTGAGGCTCGACAAATTTAACGAGCATTAGCCCCTCTACATGACGGGTCTTCTGTGGCACTAGACTCGAACTCATGACATGTCGGACACTAGTTCGTGACCAGGGTTCGTACTAGGCTGTCGCAGCAACTTCATTCCTCAGGAACCACACTTGGCTTAATACTAAGTTAATTGTACAATTTTTTGGTTTACTAAAATATAGCGATAAAAAAAAGGAAGAAAAAAGAGGATAACGATTAGAGGGGGGGGGGGGGGCGGAAGAAAAATCGTATTTTGATAGTGAAATATCTTTTGCTTGATTTTAAATATGATGGATTTTTTAATCAACTAAAGCCTTTTTGTTTTTTCCTCTTGCTTACTAAACTGCTGTTCGTAAAAAATGCAACACCATGACGGAATCATCAGAATTTAAATAAAAATTCAATGCACAAACGACTTGCATTAGTACAAATAAATGATGAAATTTTCAAAGCAAAGAAAAAAACCCCAATATTAAGTGTCCGAAATCAGTGTTTGGTGTAGCCACCACGCGCTGCTATACGACGTGGCATGGAGTCAAACAGATTTTGAATGTCTGCTTGTGGAAGACAATTCCATAATGCTTGTATGCGCAGCAAAAGTTTGTCTTTTGAAGCTGCAGGACGCGGATCATGAGCAAGACGCCGACAAACCAAATCCCAACACATGCTCAATAGGCGACATATCCGGCGAATAAGCAGGCCAAGGAATAAGTTGCATGAGTTGAGCTGAACAGAAGTCTCGAACAGTCATAGCAACATTTGGGCGTACATTATCCTGCTGAAAGATAGCTCCAGGGATGCCTTGAAGGAAGGGAACGGGTTGCAGCACTTCACGGACGTACTTGTTGCTATTGAGATTACCCTCAATTCGTAGCAAATTGAATCGTCTATGATACGAAATCGCACTCCAAACCATAACTCCGGGTGTTAGGCCACTATGTCGTTCGATAACGCACTCTGGAAGGCAGTGTTCGCCGGCATAGCGCCTAACACGAAGGCGGTCATCATGGTCTCACAAATTGAAGCGTGATTCATCTGAAAAGACAACTTGGTGCCAATCAGCTTGCCAGGCTCTGTGCTCATGAGCCCATTCCAGATGCAGCCATCAATGGTTTGCTGTGAGGGGGATCCGGTATAAAGGCACCCTTGCACGCAATCCACGGTGCAGCAGCAGACGTTGACGAATTCACAAAGCCGACATTAGTACACCTGTAGCAGTAGACCAACTGCCAGGAGGAAACTGTACGGTCATTCACCGCCATGCAGAGCAGGTGTCAATCGTCGCCCACTGACGTTATCTTCCGTCGTCCACTGCCAGTTTTTCGGTGCTCGTCGGTTCAGTGTTCCCAAACTAGCACCACTGTGGAACTGTTCCGCTGCACACGAGCTCCTATTGCGCGATAGCAAAATCCTTCTCGAAGGCTGATAATCCTTACCCGTTCAAACTCCGTAAGTTGGAATTTCTCCTTATTTCGTCGTGGAGGCATACTTAGGTCTCACTAAACGTTCGCCACTAACAAATAATCATTAACTATTTCCGCTACAGCCCTCTATTTATACGCTTTCAGCATCAGTTCAAAGGGCGCTGCGCACGCCACGAATGCGCGGTGGCTTTGAAACTTTACTATTTTATGTAACATCCCATAATTGTTATTTGCTGCAAAGTTCATGTAATTTTGAAGATTCCTTCATGGTGTTGCATTTTTTACAAACAGCAGTGTAATATATTTATTTAAGTGAACAATATGTATTTGTCATGTATATGCTAAGCTGAAATTATATTTGCTTACATCGTATTAATTTGTGCACATACAGATTGTTAAAATTGTATTTTCACAAATGATAGGCTGAGGGATAATTACTGTATTACATAGTAAACGAAATAGTTCTGCTCATAACTTTTGTTTTTCTATTGATGGGATAAACTATTTTTTTATCTGGTTCTAAAAATTTCTTAATGATGGTGGCCCTTATATTTTATTTGTTAGTTTCAACAACTTTGTAACACATTGTGAAATTATTTATAAGTATTAAATAAATATTGTATACTTTCTAAATATGTTCAATATTTAAGGACCACCTGTATGCCATGCATTTCAAATAACCTTTCTTATACACGTGTTTTTGTATCTATGTATAAACTGCATCTTTTATTTAAAATATAGTTTTCACAAAAGTCTTTATGAGTGATGACTCTTCAGCAAGAGCATTGGCAGCAGTTTGGCCTAAAGCATTTGTATTTGTTGCTTTCTATATTATTGTACTCAAACATAGTGTCCACATGTGAAATCAGGAATGTTTGCAAAATGGAAAAAAAAATTGTAGTAAAAACACGACAGTTCAGACAGCTCAAAAGCTAGAAATTCTTCTTAATAAACATTCCCCCATGTTATCTGGATTTTTTACCCGTATGGTGTCTGGGTAAAAAAAAAGAATAGTTCCAATGTAGCTCATGCATGTCGCAAAAGGCAACTAAAATGGGTACCCAGCATTCAGGGGTATAGCAGGGCACCCTAACCTTGATGATTACATCAAAGGACTGGGCCACTAGGTTGGACTAAGAACCCAACCCCAAAAAAGTTACTTGTTTTACAGTCTGAACGAGAATATACCCTGTGCTTTCTTGTGGACGAATTTAAGGCTTTGGCGTCAATAAAATTTTTTTTTTCAGCACTATAATTTTCAAATTCTCCAAAAAATTTTAACTTAATGTTTCTTATTTATTTTCTGTCAATACTATCATGATCCAAACCATGATTTATTGAATAAATATTTTTTCACAAGAACATATTAAAATTTGTGCTAATTAATCCATGTACTTGTTCATATGTGTAATAAACATTTTTTTGTAAATATCTGTTGTACATAAAAAGTATGTTTTAAGAATAAAATAACTTTGCAACTTAATGTCAGTTGTAAATTTGCATATCAATCACTTAATTCACCAAACTAAAAATTAAAGTTCATTTTATTAAGAAATATAAAAGCACAAATGTATAAACATTTCTTTTTGATGAATTCATTTATTACATTTAATATTTATAAGGAAACAATGTGTATATCAAGTTTTAGCCTTCAAAAGAAAGAATTAGTATACGTTTTGTAATGGGTTTTATGAATTTGCATTTGTGAAACAGTTAGAAGGCTATCATCTAGACCAGTATTAATTAGTAGACAAGTATTAATAATGAGTAAATTAAAATTACAGTACAAATTTTTAATATAATAAATACAACACCTTTTTCAATTTCAATTTTACCTGTAACATGTTGATATACTTTAAACATTAATATATCTAGATTTCTTCATCTAAATGTAGAATGGGGTTCTCCGAAAATATCTTTTAGCTGTAAGGGTCGAAAAAGCTTGAAGATCACTGATCAAGACCAAAGGTCTTCAACCTGGGTTTCCTAGAACTTTGAAAGGGGTTCCACAATTGATCACTATTTGCTTAATCAAAGCATCAAAAATTTAATTTAAGTTCTTAAAGGCAGTTCACCGGTAAAAATTAATAGAAATATGACTTCAAATAGCTCAAAAATTAAACGAAGCAATTTGGATTCAGAGAGTTGTGTATTTAGCAAATATTTTTACCAATTTCACTAAGCTTAACACATTACTGCAACAAACAAATATTACTATTTTCAAGATACAAAGTAAAATTGAAATTTTGAGCAGAAGGCATTTTAAAAGATGATACTGAATGGTTTCTTAATTTGCATAATATTTTAATAAACAGTACAACATTCATCAGAAATACAAAAATTATCTTGACAAAATCCTTTTCAAGACTGTGACATCTCTCCCAATAAAAGGCATGTCATGAGTTCGAGCCCAGTACCACTGAAGACCTGCCATGTAGGGGAGAGATGCACATTAAATCTGTTGAGAGCTCAAATGTCCTCCTGTTAGTGTGGTAGTTAGGAGAAGGGGGTGCCAGCTCAGGTGTTGTCCTCGTCACTTGACTGTGGTTCAAAATTACGAGGTCCTTTGCCAAAAGCTCTCGTATAGCTGAACAGTGCGATGTTAATATTCACTCACTCACTCCCGATAAAAGAAAGAGAACAGCAAATTGATATATTGAATGACACTCAATTGAAAATAAAATTTAGCCAAGTTGAAATGCACTTTTGGACTAACATTAGAAAAGAATATCCTGAAAGTACCAAGAGCTGTGATACATCTAATGCCATTTGTTTCCCACTATGTAGAAGAAAAATGTTTCTCCTTTAATGCTAGGACAAAAACAATACATAGAAACAGATCGGATGATGAAATGACATTAAATCACAGACTTCTAAGCTATTAAAAGAAATTTTATTAATTTGTTAAAGTTTAAAATATTGTTTATTATTCAAAAAATATATTTTAGAGCTCCCTCCCCATCCCAAAACCCCATTCATTATCTTATGCTCGGAGCTATGATAGATTTAAAAATTTAACATCCATTTTGTACAATTCAATCAGTTCTAGGTTTGATTTTAACATAAAAAAAATGCTCATGTTTTCACAGACCCATTTACAATTTCTCTGCAAGACATTAATTGTTACTCGCCTGAAATCGAAACTGACCTACAACACCATAATACACAGAAAAGCTAAAGTAAAGAATTCATTTCAATTTCAATGATCCGAATTATTTTGAATTTTAATAATTTATTCCAACAACTAATTCCCCAAATATACACAATTTGGCTGACATATTGCTGTAGGTTTGGACCAACATATATTTCTGAACAAATGTTTTCTACTATGAGGAAAATAAACTCAAAATTAACAGATATGCACTTAAAATAACTTCCTTCTATTAGCACCTTCAAGAGTGAACTAGCACTAATATAGATTACTTGGTAAAAATCAATAAAACATAAGAAACTAACATAAAATATTAACAGTTCAACTAGAACACATTTACGAGTTTTTTGAGGTACATTGAAGGACAAAAATCAGTAATTTAAAAAATTCAGACAATGTTTTTATGATAAACAAAAATTAAATTACTATCATTAGCAAAAATTATTACAAATTATATATGTATGCAATTATTGTGGGTTGGCAAATTCTGGATATATTCATAATTCTAATTGGCAAATGACAAAAAAGCTTTCATTTAAATAAATTTAGAAAGTAAAGGGGCAATGTTTAATATTCAATATGCCAAAGATGGCAGATAAAAATGATCCATTTATATAAAATAACACTCCCTAGTAAAATTTACCCAGATCAATAAAACGTAGGAAATGAACATAACAAATTAATAGAACACATTTAGGAGTTTTTTGAAGTTCATTGAAGGAAAAGAATCAGTAATTTAAAATATTCAGATGTTTTTATGATAAACAAAAATGAAATTACTATCATTAACTAAAATCATTACAAATAAATTATATATATGTAATTATTAAGTGTTGGAAAATTCTTCTGAATACATTAAGAATTGTAATTGGCAAAAGACAAAAAAGCTTTCATTTAAATAAATGCTTTGGAAAGAACAAGGTACACTGAAAAAGTTAATGTTTTACAAATTTAATATACTAAATGTCCAAGAATATAAACAATGGCTTCAGTGAGATACTCCTTTGAATATAAAGAGGATAATATGCACGACTAACTAATTACTTCTTTTCTATCAGTATAAATTTAAGCACATCCAGTAATTGCATGCTTTCTACTGTCGGCTGGTTGTCATTCCTCCTGGTTGTAAACCACTTTCTAAACACCACAATTGAAGCACTAATAAGTTTTCTAGTCATTCCATCTATCATTCCAATTACGTGGGTCATAATTCACAAACAAACTGCATTTTATTGGAAATCCTTCCGCAAAGAGACCTTTTCCACAGAATCTCTTCAATATACAGCAAACTCCAATTAAAATAATTTTTTTAAAATTTTTATCAAAACTAAAAATTACAGATCTCAGCAAATAAGTTCCTAATGTTACAGATAATTCTAGAGACATTTCAGTCTCATAAATAATCAGCAACCTTTCACAATGTTAAAATTGTTTAGAAATTAATCCAAGTTAATTATATATCATTTCCCTAAATGCCAGCAGAGTATTCAATTCGAACACATCGTTAAGGAGTAGCCCACGGTCAAGTTCAGGTACTTAGGCCTTAATATAAGCCAAATAAAATTCAAAAGATACTTCCTACTGAAAGACTAACGCTATTGTTACCAACCGTATCAATTCAAAAAAAGCAATAGTGAATTGGATAATAATAATCTGGACACTAAGTGGATCTCTTAACAAATAAATAAATAACATTCTGTGTAGTATTTTAAAGCAAACAAATACATTTAGGTACATCAAAAAATGAATCTTTACATAGGAAAATGAAGTAAATGCAATTTTCCCATAACACAATTTAGACTCAACACCTTCGGCCCCCTTTCATTTACCCCTCAAAAATAAAAAAAAAAGAAATTAAATTGATATTTTACCCCTTACAATTTCCATCATATTCATTTGAAAAATATGATTAATGATACACTCCAAGTAGAAAGATAAAATAAAAAAGCGACTGTAATATTTCCTCGAGACTACAAAAAATGTATACCAATTATTTTATGTGGAATTAATAAACACAACATTTTAAGGGATTGTAATCAATATTACAGAGTGTGGTGCTGAAAAATGCTGCAGAAATGAAGTGCCAAAGGAGGAAATTCGAATTACGACTCAGAAAACACGAGTCCGTTTCTGCGAAAGTGGGTTCTGACATAAATAATCATAAAAAATTGAAAGCAATCTGCTATGAACTTTTTACATATAAATACAAAAATCCCCCACTAAGAGCTTTTACATTTTCATCCCTTTGTCAATACAAATTTATTTAGTTAATGAGATATCAGACAAAATATTTTTAAAAGTGGTATAAGTCTTACTTTCTGCAAACATATCTTTTTTACTTTAAAAATTATACTCCATAAATTCCCTACATTATTTTTCTGTAAGTAGAAATACCGTTAAAGACAAACAACTTTGTTCCCTCACTCGAATTTCGGTGGATGGTGATAAAAAGTGAAAAAAGCACATATCAAGATGAAAATCAAGTTATCTCAGTACTGCCTGAAGAAATAATGAAACAAAGCATTTTTATGATAATTTGACATGTTCAATGCAAATCTCATGAAAGAATTAGTTTCCTTCAATTGAAATCCCATATTCAATACTTCATAAATGTATGATTTTCACATTTTCTTGAGCTCTGAAGGTGGTGAGATTCCATTTGGGACATTCAAAAGTATTAATTTTTTAACTAATAATTTAATACAACTTTGCCAACAGTATGCACCATGACAAGAGAGATTAAGAGCAATTTCTATAAGTAAAAAAAAAAAAAATTTAATCAATAAAGTATTTTAGGAAAATTACAGACACATTTTATATATAAAGCAACACCACACCTATTTGCCTGGGAATCTTTAAAAGCCTGGGGCAAATCTAATTTCCAAAGAATTACTTTCCAATTTAAAGGAAAAGAAACTATCCATTCTGTAGAAAAACAGTACACATTGCTTAAATTTTGTGTCATTTGAGATGCATAGTATAAAAATATTTATTATTTTAATCGTATTTCGTCTTCATTCCACCATAACAATGGGTTGCCTTTTAAATAAACTATAAAATGAAGTCAAGCAAAATGCTGCACATTTACCCTGTGTCAAGTGAAAATACAACTTATGGCCCGGGCCTTCATAACTGAAATGTAATTTGATGAAACTGTATTCTTCCGCAAACGGTTAATTCTTAATGGGAGATTAAGCTTAAGTTACTAAAAGACAACACAGCTATTAATAGTAACACCTAAAAAAAAGAAGAATGCATTTAAATAAATTAAAACTACAATAAATCTATTAATACTAAAAAAAGAAAAATATCTCAAAAAGAAAAGAGGATTTTATTTTTAATCTGTCAAAGATGTCAGATAAATATATAAAAAATAATACTCCTTAGTAAAATTTACTCCGATCAATAAAACATGGAAACTTATATAAAATATTAAAAATCCAACTAGAACACATTTACGAGTCTTTTGAGGTTCAAAGAAGGAAAAGAATCAGTAATTTTAAAAATTCAGAGAATGATTTTATGATAAACAAAAATTAAATTACTACCATCAGCAAAAATTGTTACAAATAAATTATATATGTATGTAATTATTGCGTGTTGGTAAATTCTTCTGGATATATTCATAATTCTAATTGGCAAATGACAAAAAACTTTCATTTAAATAAATTTAAAAATTTTAGAAAGTAAACGGGCAATGTTTAATATTCAATACGCCAAAGATGGCAGATAAAATGATCCACATTTATATAAAATAACACTCTAGTATATATATATATATATAAACACACACACACATTCAGAATTTATTCTACATCATTTAAAATTGCAGTTTTTACAAAATATTCCAAATAAAATACTTACAAGATTTTTCTATAAAATAAAAATGTTGATGATTGTTTATCATTAAATAATCAAGATTGGGGTTTAACACAAAGTATTAAATCTTCTAAATTTTTTGTCTACTTTTGCAGAAAATAAGAATTTAAATTAACATTTTTTTATTTTAAAAAATTGTAACAAGATATTAGTAGCAATAAATAAAAGAAACTGACAATAATTACTTAAATATTAATATATAAAATCAGTCAATATGCAATTTTTAAATGTCAAAATATACAAAATTACAATAATATCCAAACAAAATTTTTTAGATGAAAAGTACCAACTGCTTTAACAAAAACAAGAAATAAGTAAAAGTTTTCTTAAAAATTGTAGAAAATATATAAGACTATTATAATTTATTATAATAATAATTTTTGAAATTATTGTAACAAAATATGACATATTAAATATGTTTATACATTTACAAATAATTACAACAAATAGTATAAGCCACCAGCCCATAAAATTCATGCAGCTCACATGAATTTTAAATTCATGTAGACTGAAGTATATACAGTTATAATACGAATTTTTCTCTTAATGTTTTTTTAAAACAAGATTTAGTGACAGTCTTTAGGATTCATAATATAGTACACTTTCTTTTCTAACTATGAGGTGTATCTGGAAACATAGTACTGTTTTGGAAAAACTTGCATAAAAAAATCTTTTTTTTTTTAATGAAATTTCATTTTTACATGAAAGAGCATGTCTGTAACTATTTTTCAACAGTTACCACTATTGTTCTGGCATTTTTCATATCGAGAAACCAACATATGTCTATACCCTCTTAAAAGAAAAATGCCACTAGAAAAGAGTTTTTGAAATTTGTGGAAACTCATCAATCTTATTGTGATACCTCTGTTTTCATGAATTTTCTCAGCCAAAATATCACTGACAAAAGAAGGCAATCCATGCCCTGCTTTGTCATAAAAGTTGGTGGGCCTATCATTCAATTGTCGAAATCAATCTCTCACCATTTCATCACTCATTAAATTTTCACCATAAGCAAAGGATGAATTAAATATTTTCACGTTCCTTTAGTTAAAAAATGCATTACAGAATGTACTTCACATTCGGTGGGATCAGCAAAACTGTCTTAAAAGTTTTGAACACTCTCTAACATGTTTAAAAAACAACACAAATCTGGCTGTAATAGTATTGCTGTACTGACAATCAACCAGAGGCATGTGTCGAAATGCAAAACTACTACTGTGGTTGTGGTAGAATGAAATGGTACTTAGTTTTCGGACACGCCACATATATTCTTTAATTTTACAAATTGTTGTGCCACAATTTTATGAAGCTTTGACCTAATCTTTCTTGAAATTTTCTTCCTTCATCCATCTACTTATTTCTTGTTTATTTTCAGAACCATATTCTAAGGATACTAATAATTTTGAACATATTTACTTAATTGTTTAATAACTAATTACACAAATAATTTGGTAATTATTTATATTACATCTTTGCCAAAATGTAAGCTAATTTTAAAAAATGGGGAAAAAAAGAGCAATTTAGGTATTGGTATTGAATGCGTTTTAATAAGCTATGAGACAAAGAATATATTGTAACTAAAATCTATTTTAGCTACTGAAACTATCGCAGAAAATAATGCATTGTGATAAGGAAGAAGAGTAAAGAACATTACATAACTTTAAAAGTTATGCATTGTAAAGAGAAATTTTTTATAAAAAAATTCAAAATATAAAAAAAAAACCTGTCATCTAGCAGTAATGCATAGCAAGATGTTTACATTAGAGGTAGGTATATACTCCATATATGCAATCTAATACAATAAATAAAAATGATCCGTAATAGCTGTACTACATACTACACCAACGAAATTAAAATATGATCAAAAACAAATATTAGGTTTTTAAATATAAGACCTGTCCAAAAGAATTAAAAGTTCTGAATTGAAAATCATTACTATGCAAAATGATGCTTGTTTTGATATTATCCTGGTGAACATAAATGAATTAAAGGGTTACCGGTTTAACACCCCTTCTGTAAAACAAGTTCATTTACTTAAAACTTATCAATGATTTAATGTTAATTAAAAAGGAACACACTTTCTATGGCATTTTATATAGATAGACATATACTGGAAAATATTCTACAATATTTTTCTATAGGGTATTTTTCATTAAAATAATACACATATCAATCACTGCATCTCTGATAATTTTTCCTCTAATTTCTTTCTTTCTCTCAAAATTTTTTTGACTTGATCTTCTAGTTTCTTATTCAGAGTTTTATTTTCTCTAGCAGCTGCTACTGTACGATAAATTTCCATAACCTAAAATTAAAATCAAAATACAATTTTATTTTTATCTAAGTAGATATTAAATAAAAAAACAAGACCTAGTATACAAATGTGGCAACATGGTCGAAATAATTAACTCCAAAATGCTAATTAATGCAGAATTTTTACTATTTATTATAACTGCGAATGCAAGAGAAAATAATGAGTACACATACAGACGAAACACAAGAGAAGCACATAAGCAAATTTTTAGTGAGGTGTAGACTCGATTCGTTCTTCATATGAATTATGTAGGAGAAGTCAACTATCAACAATAAGTACCACAATCACAGATAAGACATCAGTTATATAATATTAATTTAAAAAGTCAGGTTTCAGTAAAATACAAACAAGTGATATATAAAAAAAATTTTTAAGCCAATTCCTGCTCAGATCAACAAAGAAAAGTTTTATTTTAGCTACATTTTATTAAATAATTACAATTAATATAAATATGTACATACATATGAAAAAATCATAATTTTAAGTGGCATTTCATTTTTATTAATTATCATTAAAGTATCATATTGTCATCCAAAACAATTGTGCATATAAAATTTCAGTTCAACTGAATGCTTTAAAATGTGAGAAAAAAAATTCTTTTAAAGTTTTGATCCAAGTTGCTAAAAATTAAGCAAACGTGACTGTATCTGAAATTCTTTAAATAATTAGTTTCAGTCAATTAATTTTAATTAAATTATATTGTCACGTAAAACAATCATGTATAGAAAATTTCAACTCAAATAAGTGCTTTAAAATGTGAGGAAGAAACCATTTAAAGTTTTGACACAAGTCGCCAAAAATTACGCCAACGTTGCTGTACTTGTAATTCTTTAAGAATTAGTTTTCATTAATTAATTTTTATTAATTGTAATTAAATTACCTAATTGTCATCCAGAATAATCGTGAGTACAAAATTTCAGCTAATTTGTGCTTTAAAATGCATTTTATTAACAATTGATATAGGGAGATTGTGAACTAATAGAAGGAATCGAGAAAGGCATCGTTTGTTGGAATAACTTAGAGAGAGCTTCAGTGTCTAAAAAAGCTAAAATTGTGAATGTAGCTTAACTGTGTATAAAATTAAGGCTATATATATATATATATATAAAGAACAATGCATTAGTGTCGAAACTGGACAGCAAAACGAAGTTGTCAAATAGTAATCAATGCGCAAGTGCACGAGCTCTATTCTACAATAATTTAAATTTGCAGAAGAGAAAATAACATTAGTTTAAAAGATTCAAGCAGAACAGTTTATTAGAAGATAATGTTTGGTTAGGCTTGTTTATGGTCATATTTGTAAATGCTTTGATGACTGAAACAATGTAATTTAATCTGAGAAATCTTTCACATGTTTTGCACCACAGAAATAAATTAAATTTGGTAGCATCCCATACATCAATCCATCCTGATGGCTTGGTTTAGAACCTGAATATTATAAATTAATACAAAAATAATAAAATATTTTAAAATAAAAAAAGAAATATATAAGTTTTCTGAAAACCTCATAGAAAAATAAAAGAATTTAAAATCTATAGAAATTTTCGGTAAAATACTGTATGATATAATCTTTAAGGAATTGCCTAAACAGTATTTTTTAGAATGAGTGAAACCGTGATTATTATAAATTTAAAATATTTAAACCATCATTTTTTTAAAATAACTTGCCTTTGCATCATGTTCTTGTAATTTCTTTTTAACTTCCTGTTTAGCCATTTCTGCTTTAGCTAGGGCCAACAGCATTTCCCTTTGAATTCTATTATACTCTTGCACAGGTATCAAAGCAGCTTGAATTTTCTTTAATTCTTGGGTAATCTCATCATCTTCACTTTTGCTTTCTTCTTCATCTGGTTCCAATAAACCTAAATAATAAATAAAAATTCTGAAAACTTATCTTCGTGTTAATTTACAGCAATTCAGATATATAACACATAACAAAATTAATATAACTTAACAAATTTCTTTTATAAAATTTTGAATCTCAATAATTTGTTCTATTACAAAATCTTTAGTTTTGCTTTGAGAATCTATAAATATGTTAGCTATTTTAATCTATAATATATTTAACAGCATTCACAAAGAAAACTAATCGATCTTTAAATTTTAATAATTGTTAAATAAAATAAAAGCATTAAACATCAATTTTTATTAAACTGAATATCCTGCCACAATTTAAAAAAAGAAATTTTACATACCAACCAACTGTTAAGATTAACAAAATTAGAAATAATGTGTAAATGACATGGCAAGCAAATTTTCACAACGTATGAATGACATTTCTACCTAATTCTTATAACACATGAAAAACATTTTATATAAATTTTATACACATGGTATATAAATATTTACACGTTACGTGAAGAAACTGGTCCCACAGGTTGGGGGTTGGCCATAGGGTTAACGACTGTACCGTATAAAAGCCTTTTTACAAAACCTCAGAGAATTAAATCATATGGATCAAACTTTAAGAGATGAACTGACAGGGATTTCAGGGATCTTTGTATTGAAGCAAGGGGCTCCAATTCCTAATGGAACAATAGGACAGTTAAAGAATTGATATAGTCACACAACAGGAAATGAGATGGATCAGTGATGAGATGACATAAAATGATGAAAATACTCTTGGTGTGTTTGAGCATCCTATCCTAAAAGCCATTTTTGGAAGAAATTAAGTTGATAGCATTTGACACAGATGAACAAATTCAGAACTTGACTGTGTCTTCAGGGAACCAGACGTTGTCAAATATATAAAAATCCAAATAATTAAATGGACAGACCAGGTTATTAAAATAAACAAATAACATTCCACACAGAAAATCTTTTTCGGCAAGCCCACTTGAACAGTAACTAGGAGTTGACCAAACCTCAGGTCGGTTGACTGCTAAGAGAAAGGGATATCATTATCCTAAAAGTGACTCATTGGAAGATCACGGCCAAAAAAGAGAGGCCTAAAGAAAAATTCTTGAGAAAGCCAAGGACCACATGGGGCTGTTGCACCAGAGAAAGGAGATTGAAGAAAATTTTACAAAGAAGATATTTTGATAAAAACATTATTTCTAGAAAACTATTTTGTATGTATATTGACTCGATTCATAAAAACTCATACACTAAGGTAAATTTAAAAATATGAGTATAATAACATTGATGTAAGTAACGGCTTTATAATAAAGATCCTTTTATGAAAAATACAATGAAATTACTCAAATTTTAGATTACAATTACATAAATAAGTCAAATTCAAAAAGATATAAGTAGCAAAAATATTTCACAGAATGGTACCAAAGTTATAATGATAATAGAATTTGTAATTAAAGTTCATTTAGAAAAATACAAACTGATTCATTATATAAACATTTGGATATGAAAAATATGATAGAGAGTGATGTAACAAATTCTCTTCATAGATTATATTAAAAAATTATCTACACATTCATAAACTGAATGTAAAGACACATAAGAAGCCTGAACTATTTTTTAAGAAAAACTGAGCTAAAATTTTGTTTATAGCACGGCTTCCTGCTATTTGTCTTAAAAATAAAAGATTTTCTGGAGTTTTACAATACATTGTGCACCTGGACTTGTTTCTATTTTTTTCACAATACAAAGTACCATTTTTGCATTCTGTGTTTTTATGATGAATGAGCAAAATTTATATTAATTATATATAAAATTTATAATATTTTAAAGATAAAATCTTATCTTTAAAAAGCGACAGTTGTCTTATATTTCTCACATCAATCAACAGAGCATGAATATAATTATTTCCCAAAACAACAGATGGAACCAGAACAGAACATTTTTTCCAAGTTTCTCAATTATCTCTGAATCATTATTAGTTTATTTATTAACTTGAAGTATGCAAGGGAATAATTTAATGAAACATTTCATACCCCTAAATTTAGCAGTATCAATTTCTCTTTGGTCTGCTGTATTAAGATTTTTTAAAATCTGTCAATTAATTGGGAATTTATTATATAACCACATAAAATAGAATAAAAATTAAGAATATCATTAAAAAATAAATCTTTCTTAAAGATAAGAAAGAATTATACCATTTCATTAACTTTGTATAGACAACGAGATTATTCATCTTTTAGATTTTTTATCTTGGTAAGTTACATTAATGTAGCCCATTGGCTGAATGGTAGTGTATCGTGCTTCCACACCACAGGTGTGGGGTTCAAATTCCAGGCTGGGCAAGGTCGACTCAGACTTTCATTCCTTCAGTGGGTCGATAAATGAGTACCAAGCTTGCTTGGGAACTGAACACTGGGGGTCTCATTTCAAACTGACCACCCTGATCAGGACATCTGCACATGCCCCCAGTGCCAAAGGTCATGAGAGCTTAGATAGACACAGCAAGCCTTGGCCCTCATGGGCAGTTTTGCCGCTGAGTTCAGTTCAGTTACATTAACTAGTTTTTTTTTTACTGCATAGAAGTCTTTAAAATTCTACAAAGAAGATCCTTTAATAAATTTGAGAATATTTGCTTCAGTCTATAAAAGTAAGAAGTATTTGACTGCAAAGTTTTGTTTATATTGTTAAATGTGCTTCTTTATTGTGAAAATTTTAACATAAGATTTTGTGGTGTAAGTTTTCTTTTGGTATGGTTTTTTTTTGTAAGAATATCTATGAATATTTCATCAACTTTTAAAGTTAAAGAAGCAGTTCTCTTTTTCTAAAATTTACTATACGTAACACTATAAATAATAACCACTAATTAAATTATAATTTATTTCTTCTTCTTTAAATAGGTAACCACTCTATTTTTCCCCTTGCAATACTGTTGCATTCTCTCGTAAATGAAATTGAATGTTCAAAAAGCATTTTTCATTTTTTAAAAATTCATTCATAATATGAGTTGTCTAACATTTTCTCCAGAGGAGTCCTCAATGAAATTTGGAATCGTAAAAGGTCACATTTTTTTAATCGAACATTCTGCAATTTCAAAGTAAGAGACCTAAATGGCAGAGCTGGTTTATCCACTGGGTGCTTGGGACCCGGATAAACTGGTCTTAACCAGATTTGCTAGTTATAAATTTCGATCTGCCAGTGTCCAAAATGAGCTTAAATTGCAACTGCACAGTGGGATAGAATTTCTAGTTTGTATCATTACTGCCATGAAGTACTGCAGCAAAGACATAGTTTCACGCATCTAATCATATACTCTGACGAGAAGTTAGTTTACTAATAACAGCAAATATTTTAGTCCTTGCACATCTTTACTGCTAGGCAATGCCAGACTTAGGAAACATTTTCCTAAAAAAGAAGACAGGCATGATCGGTTGCAACAGAATGGAACATAATGTTCTACAAGAAAAAATGCAAACAATACTTCAACATTAGATTGGACAGTCCTTAAAAAAACTATCAAATTTTGAAAAACTCCTTGTTTTTCATTCATGAGAAGCTTTAGAGTTTTTACATGAAGGGCAATATCATATAGGCCCCACTATGAAAAATACATTTTAAACATTCCAAAATGCATAATTCTCCCCTTTGGAGATGTGTTAATACAATCAAATTCTTTTTTTAAAAATATTCTTTATACATTTGAAATTGTACTATTTTGCCTTTGTTAGTCATTGTGGTAACAAATGAGGAAAATAAATAAGTTGGTAATATGAAGGGTAGGGAATACAAACACATGCAAAGAACAAACTGAGTTGAGTTCTTCGCACAGGAAGAAAAAAAATCATCCTTTTATGAAACCATGCCTACGAACTAGCTAGGAACCAATACTTAACAAAATACACAATATAAGAAGAAAGAACAAACTTCATGAATTTTTAAAAAATTTACTGGATACTAGTACAACAATTTCTGTGCATGAGTCTACTTTTCTTCTGATTATTGTGAGCAGAAAACAATAAATAAATGCTGTACAGGAAAATATTGTTGGTAGATCACAGAAACGCTATGGAAAGGTGTAAAAAAGTTGGCAAGTATGAAAACAGATCACATTTGAAACATTCTTTTGATTCATATAGTTTAGTTTATTTCTTTGAGAAGCAATTTTGGAAATTTTTTTTACAGATAGTGTTGTGAAAAGCATACAATCAGCACAAAATTAGATTTTAATCATTGAAGTACCTCTGGAAATTAATATTCATATAACATCATTAAAAGAATGTGTATGGTTTGTTTTTGAACAATCATAAAAAAGATAAAATTTTATTTGTTACATTTAAATTTTTGAGCACTTAAAATAAAAAGAATGTTTTATAAAAATCAGAGTCATCAAAAATCTGAGTTAAATTTCCCCAATTCAGTCTTACAAAGAGAGGGCACGACTAAGGAAATTCATTTGGGATCAAGACTTAGTGTAATAGTAGTACTCGTTTAGGGTGTTCACCCCTCAATGTAATTCCACTGAATGGTGAGTCAATTCGGAGAAATCAGCCTTCGAAATTTAGGCTTAGCTTTCATACAATTAAATTTTGATTTTCTGCAATGAGTTTGTAGCTTGATTGGTAAATCGTCTGCTTACTATGCGCGAGGTCAGGGTTCGATTCCACGTGATCATCCTTTTTTTTTTTTCAATTCATATAATTATTTTTTTAAATTAAAAAAAATTATTTGTGAAAGGTTTAATAAATATTAAATGATATTTTTTGTAATTATTTTGTACTTTATAAAGTAAAAGAATTACTGTAATTATATAAATAATTATATTAAATTTTATAATTAATATAATAAAAATTATGTCTTTTTTATATATTAAAAATTTAATTATTTTATAAAATATTTAAATTTTTTTATTTAATATTTTTTAAAATTATTTTTTCAAATAAATTTATTTAATTTCAAAAAGTTCATTTAAATAATTTAAATAAATTTATTTAAATAATTTCTATAATAAATTAATAATAATTTTAATAGTAAATTAATAATTTTAATAATAAATTAATATTTCTTGTCAATACTAATGCTTAATAATAATTAATTAAAATGAATAGTAATTAATTATAACAAATAATAATTAGTTAATTTTAATAAATAATAATTTACTAATTTTAATTAATAATTATTTTAAATATTTTTAATTAATAATATTTCATTTTATAAAATACAAAATAATTACAAAAAATATCATCTAATATTTAATAAACCTTTCATAAATTCATTTAATTAAAAAAAATAATTAAATGAATTGAAGAAAAAAATGTAGATCGAGTGGAATCAAACCCTGACCTCCCGCATACTAAGCAGACGATTTACCAATCAAGCTACGAACTCATTGCAGAAAATTAAAATTTAATTGTATGAAAACTAAGCATGAATTTTGAAGGCTGATTTCTCCGAATTGACTGGCCATTCGGCGGAATTACATTGAGGGGTGAACACCCTAAACGAATACTACTACTACACCGTCTCGATCCCAAATGAATTTCCTTAGTTGTGGCCTCCCCTTGTTAATAAAAATCAAAACCATTTAGTATTATTATATAAAAAAGAACAGAGAAACAGAACCAAATATTTGAACTATATTCTTGAATGAAATTCCATCTACCTACATCATATCTCATTTGAAATCTTTTTATTAAAATGATACATGCAAATAAACAAAATTTGTTGATACAAGATTGTAAGATTTGACATGAATTTACTTATCTGACACAAAAAATAAACATTACATGCCTATTGAATACAGTTTGCACTGCATATGTATGTGTGTATGATCCATATTTTAATTACAAACACATTACTTTTTCTTAATGAATTAGCCTTTTATTTCTATTACTTTACATTAAAAATATAAAACGTAAATAGTAATATTTTTGTTTGATTAATAAAATAGATATTGCGACTTTCAAATCTTTAGATTAAAATTAGAATCTGATCTGTAGTTCATAATTATAAAATTCTATTTACAACAAAAGAGCATTAATAATTAGAAATACAATCAAAACTAACCTTAATAAATATATACAGGAATTTCATATTCGTGTACATAAAATGTTTTTACTTTTATCACTTGATTGCAAAAAATATATTATGTATGCAAATATTGCACATAATTCAAACTCTAACTCATGCTAATTAAATTATTTATATAATATCACATTTATTACACAAAGAGAGTAAATTAAGATAATTCACTTCTCTAGAATTGATATATTTCTTTGAATGTCTACACATGAAATGAATTATTGTATACATTTGAGATATACACAAGCATATTACAAAATATACTTTACCAGCAGTAACAGAGGCAGCACACATTCTTTCCTCAAGGCTGTTATCAGCTACAGTGGGCTCTTGAACAGTGTCTGGATTAGTTCTCTGCACAACATCATCTAAATTAAACTTTAAATAATTAAAATAATGAAGCATTATTACAAGCATTTAAAAAATTAACTTTCACCAATTATTTCATACAAAAAAAGTTCTAAGTAAATTTAAAATGTAATTTAATTCATTCATAGTGGAATTGAATGGTTTGAGAAGTGAGTGAAGCCTGGTGTTCCATGCCGTGGAACACTGAGCCACAAAGGGTTAACAGAATTACACAAATTTTTCTATTGACGACAAACATAAGAAAAAAAGCATTCAAAGTTCAATGCGTAACAAAAAATAGAAGAATTCGTAAGCAAATCAACATTCATGGTGTCTAAAAACAAACAAAAAAGATGTGCTAAAATCATGATTCCCAAAAAACTTCCTTTTTTGTTACCTGTTGCAATGCACAATTATTCAACTTTTGTTTTGAGAAAAGGTGATTTGAAAATTTTAAAACAATGTGACTTATTGGAATCCATGGCTTGGTGAGAAATCAGGAGTCTCAAGTCTGGGCTAACACAAAGAAATATAGTATAGTCTGTGTGCCAAAGAAAGAAATATAGCAATAAATGTCACTCCAAAGTTATGAAAAGATTCCAAGAAATAAGAATGCACATGCTATTACAGCAATTCAATGCAGAAATTGCCCATATGCTATTACGCAATTGATGATTGGAAATTTCTGTTAACAGCTTGTTGAGAAAAGATAGGCAATGTTATTCAGATGCAAAGACAGCAGTATTTCACAACAGGACAAAAAGTGTCAAGCCAAACAGTCTGAAGTAGGCTTTATCAAGATAACCCTTATGCACATAGACCAATAGAGTATATGCTGCTAACCTCAAGGCCTGAAGAAAACAGACTGATGTATATTCAGTATTGGTGGAATGTGACTGGAATATCATGCTGTTCATTGATGAATACCGCTCTGGTCTGGTGCGATATTTGATGTGTTCTGATAGAGGAAAATTCAAAAACAACTAGAAATAGCATAAGTAGAAAAATGGCCTTGCACATTATTTGACGTGATTCAAAAGCCCAAAGTATTCTGACTCACAAGTCATACCTTACATTGCCCCCTATGGCAATTCCTTTCATTTAATCCACGACAATACCAAACTTGATACACAACACAACTTGAAGAGAATAGATTTGAAGCTTAACAATACACCACATGAAAGACCAACATTATTTCCTGAAGTAAATCTAATCAAGCATGTTTGGAACACATTAGGACAAAACATTGCAGCAACAATAATGCCTCCATTCACTGTCTGGAATTTGTAGATTGCACTACTTAAAAAGTAGAGTAGTATTCTCCAAAATATTATTGACAACCTCATCCCATCAATGAAAGTCAAGTATACAGATGTCTTAACGATGTGAGATTACACACCATCTTAACACACTGCCTCTATAACAAACACTTTTTGTCATTTACAAGTAACCAAATTATTATTTTGAAGCATCTTTTCCAAGTTTTTTTCATCGCCTTAAAGAATTAAGTTCCCTTATAGAAGTACATAAAGTTTGTGTGTCTTTTACCTGTATTGCTTCCTAATACATTTATACTTTCAGTTATATGCCCATGCATAGATGTCTAACCTAGTTTTCTGAATTTCTTTTCTAGCTCTCTTAATTCTTCTGAGCAGTGGATAATAGCAATGAAACAGAACAGCAGTGAAAAGATGTGTGAAAGACTTTAAAATCTTAACATTTACAAATCGACTGGTACATATGTTGTACCAGAAATTTTTTTGTCACTTAATGCGGCTTGGTACAGCGTCTGTACCAAGCTATGTAAAGACAGTTCTTCCCCCCCTGCCTTTTTACCAACAGACCCTTTTACAACTTTCCCTGACCTGTTTTACGCGCGACTCTGCTTCTATTGTCAATAATGGGGTGGGGCTATTTTTCGCCAATGCTGGGCGCATTCTTTATAATTTTGGCGACTTTTAGGAACAGCAAGTTTCTATTAAAAAAAAAAATACTTTGTTCAATGATGTTATGGAGTGTGTGAGCAACAAATTTGTCTTTTCTCTTACTTTTATCTTCGATTTTTTAAAATGCTCCAAAAAAGACCAGAATAAAAAGCAATGAGTGAGTGAATATTAATGTCGCACTGTTCAGCTACACGAGGGCTTTTTGGCGACGGACCTTGTAATTTTCAACCATTGTTTTAAAAGCAATACTTTTCCGGAAAATAAAAAAAAATAAATAAAAAATAAAAAAAAGGAACTCTTTTAAGAGCCAAAACTTTGAAAAAGAAGAACTAACTTTTTAAACCAGACATTTCAAATGCATTGCTTACAAGAACGTTTTCAATCAAAGATTTAAGTTTCTCTTAGGAAAAAAAAATATTAAAAAGTAAGATTAAACACAATTAATACATTTTTTTTCTTTAAGATTAAAGTTTCATAAAAAAGAATCAACATCAGAAAGTGTTATGTAGTATTTTCATTGGAAAAAATGAAATAATTGAAAAATTTTCCTTTATCTGCTAGATTTACTCAGTAGCTTTGAAACTTGTGAAATTAAGGTGAAAATTATCTTGAAACACTTGAAAATATTTAATCACAAAAGCGCCGAGGTAGCTAAGTAGTGATGTCGCAAACTCATGGCAGGCATTGAATCGTAAGTTCTCATTTTGTTCAATTGAAAACTGGCTGTTAAATCTGTCGAGGTTTGAGTGAATGAATATTAACGCTACATGAGGGCTTTTGGTGACGGACCACATAATTTTGAATCATGGTCAAGTGACGTGGACAACACCTGAACTGGCACCCCCCTCTCCGAACTACCACATCAACGGGAGGACGTTTGAGTTCTCGACAGATTTAACTTGCATCGCTGCCCTACATGGTGGGTCTTTAGTGGTACTGGGCTCGAACTCATGACATGCCAGCCATGACTCGATACCTTGACCACTGGGCTACTGAAGCTCTCTGTCGAGGTTCGAAGTCCTCATATTAGTGCGGTGTGGAAATTTTATGAGTGGGTGCTGTACTTATTGCTTGACCGAGGTTCAAATTTATTTGGTCCGTCAACAGTAGCCTTTGTATTGCTTTAAAATGCGATGTTAATAAAAAATCAAATAGTAAAGTTTAGTAATTATGTTCTACATATTGATCTTAAAGTTTTTACTTCTTTTACATATTTTGTCGAAAATTTTTGAAAACATGGTTTTTTTTTATTACATGCTTTTAAAGTTGCAGTTAAATATATAAGCTGTAGTAGCATAGATAAAGAGTGCACACTACACCATGCAACTACATATCTATCAATCTATATAAATATACATATACATAAGCAATCGCAATAATTATTACAAGTTTATGACTGAACTATCATACTCTCAAAGATTATAGTCATGAGATTACCGAAAATATTAATTTAATATTGTTTTAACGTACTTGCTTCTAGGAAGTATAGTAACAGTGAAAATATTTTAAAGAATTTAATATTTTAATAAATATTATAGTGTTTAAAAATACATTTTATAATATTTATTTATAGTTATCATTTTCTTTTGTTATTTATTTTGTTTGAAAATATCAATTTACACATTACACGAATTAAGTTATAATAATTTTTTTTTCTATTTAAAACTAAGTTTATTTATTATTTTTTTAGGAACATGAAAACATTTTACAAAATTAGGAATATTTTAAAATTCTAAGCTTATTTTAAAACACCTATTTATTATATGATGCCTTATTAATATTTTAATGATATTTTTCTTATAATTATGGGATAATAGCCCATATCACTCTACATCCTTTACTAATCTGTCTCACATTTAAGTAATAGATGCAATAAAATCTTGTTTCAAAATAAGTTATTTTTAGCAATTGGCGTAGAATGATTTCTCTAGTAAACATACTAATCGTATATATGAATTCTACTTTCTTAGTACTTCTGAAGAACTGTACATCAAAATCAAGAAAACATATTTTTTAACTTTAGAACTGACATCAAAAGGGATATGTGCGCATATTTAAAAATTCACAATACTCATAAAATAAAAATATGCATTTGAAAGTTTACAAGTTTTTCAATTAAAAAGGGGAGCCATGAATTCAGAAAAAATATTATTGTAATATGATATGGCGCCAAGTATTGGAATCTTTGTTACTTAGGAATGAAAACTGACTAAAAATCACAGCAACCCTTACTATCTCCCCTTTGTAATGAGAAAAATGTAACATTACCACATGTGGCTCGTAAAGTTCCCAGTGGGGGAAATTTATTTAAAATTTTATTAATAAAAATATTTAAAATAATTATTAATTTAAATTGTAACCCCCTGTTGTTTAGACTCTTCCATATTAACAGTAGAGAGACTGTCCCTCCCTCTAGTGGATAGAACAATCTTCAGTAATGGCCAAGTTTCAGAACTGTAAGGACGTACAAGCATGCGCTCCGATCTCTTTCAATTCTATGCTAACTATTAGTTCTCTAGTTATGTATGTAAATGTTTGTTTTGTCTAATAAATGTGTTTCAATTAACTAGTGGACTTATCTTTTTCTTATTTTAAGAAATGTCATTTGCTAAACAGTACTATAATATACAGTTCTTAAAATATATGCTGTGTTCTTTTAAATTAATGCGTTGAACGTTGTTTACTTAAAAGCTTAAGTGAAAACACAAAACAAAATATATATATGTATTCTTTTCTTAAATGATTGCAATCTTTGTTCAAAAGATTTATGCTATAAAACTTCTTTTGTTTTGTTATATATATATATATATGCTATTCTTAATAAAATATTCATTTATGTGTATAATTTTTGGTAGAAAAATGTGTATTACTTGTTTAAAGATTTCCTTTAATTACATAATATATTAGCAGTTTAAAGAAAAAAGAATATATATTAATTTCCTTTTATGTTCTAATATTAATTTTAAACTACAGCTCATTTATGAGACTGCGATGAGATATTTTATGCTGCGTAAGCAAAAATAAATAAAATAGGGAGAAACAGAGAGACATTTCAAGGTTGTACGAAATGTTCATCACATAACTCTGAGTTCTATGAAATTGGTTTTTTTATGGTATAAAGTGTAATAACTTTTCTTTTTGAATACTAATAAGAAATTTTTTTTCCAGCTAAGTAGAACTTTTATTTATGATTATATGATTTTTTTTACTTATGGTATGATATATTTCAAATGTGTTTTCAGATCATTTTGATGATTTTTTTTATCTATAAGTTTGACAGTAATTTTACTTTGATTGTGCATTGAAAGTGAAAACAACGAAAATATATATATATTTTTTTTCATTTTTGTGATTCATGAAATTTTTTTTTTCAAATTGCATATCGTAAGAAATTGAGATATTACTTTCATGTGGGATAATACTGTATTATTTCATTAATAACATTTGGTTAAATTTAATTTAAAGGTCAAAGAATAAATTTGTAATTAATTTGAAGTGACATTTCATGATGGCCTATTTAGCAAAAGGTCGCAGGCAGGACCTCCTTGAATTGGCGGAAACGCTAGACATATCAATACCAGACAATTTCAAGGTTCTTGACATAAAAGATGCAATCCTAAAAAGTGAAGGTTATGATGTAGATTTTACTAAAGAATGTTTAAATGGTATTATTAGTGATAGAAAAGAGCTGAAATGCGAGCAGAAAGAGATAAGGAAAACCAACGAATATTTGAGCTGCAAAAACTTCAAATTACAACTGATGCTTCCACAACTGCAGACTCTGTGCTGGTGTCTTCTTCTGCAGACTCAAATATGCCAAAATTAGAACTCCATAAGCTACTACCGATTTTTGATCCAAAGACAACTGATGTAACACAATTTTTCTAGACCTCTTCGAAAGGCATTTAACATTTTTAAAAGTACTGATTCCACAGTGGGTGGTGTACCTTGTTGGTCTTTTACCGACTGAAGTTTCAAATTTAATCGCAAAAGAATCTGTTGTTGATGCTCAAGACTACTATAAAGTCAAACAAATTCTAATAAAACGCTTTAAATTAAGTGCAGAGAAATTTCGGCAGATGTTTTTCCGGCACACCAAAGATCCTGTAAAAACCTGGTGTGACTTCTATTTTAACTTGCAAACATATTTTGATGGGTGGCTCAAAGAATCAAAAGTTACCATGCTTGAAGAATTGAAAGATTTGATTGTGGCAGACCAAATTAAAAAGAAAACCCCTCAAGGTGTAGTTGGAATAATCCTCTACAACTTGTGGATAAGCTGGATTCGTATGTAGAAGTTAGAAACATGCGAAATAAAAATAGCAATAAAAACTTTAGTTGGAAACAAAAAGAAATGAAATCCAATTCCTGGAGAAGTAACGAAATCCTAAGTTGCTGTCACATGAACATTCCCTGTCAGGTTTCCCCAGTCAAAGTAGGAGGAAAACCGGGGTTCCCAGTAACGCACAGTAGGCAAAATCCCACTTCAAATGACAGAATACCTGAGAAGAAAATCATTGATACAAAAGAAGACAGAACTCCTGTATCTTCTTATGGATGTGGTGCTACCGGAATCATTCGATCAAGATGCCACACTTGCAACCCAGTTCGACAAAAAGATGATACCTTGTCATTAAGTCTGTATCAAACAAACTTATATAGTTTCTCCAGTGAAAATAATTCCATTAGTATCATTCAAATTTCCATTTGTAATACAGAAGCAGCATTTTGTGCTGATACTGGTGCTACACATTCAGTGGCTGGTGAAAAATTATATCATTTACTTAAACAAAAAGGATTGAATTTTGAAGAAAAAACTATGCAGATGACTCTAGCTGATGGTCGTACTCAAACCACAGAAATACTGACAACTTCTGTAGACATTGGTATTCAAGGAAAAGTCATTCCCACAGAGCTAATAATTTTGAAAAACGCTTAAGGCAACAGAACACTTCTAGGCATAGACTTTTTAACAGCTGCAGGGATTGTCTTAGATCTCCAAAGAAAACAGTGGTATTTCACTGAAACATCCCACAGAAAATATAATTTTGTGAAATTGCCTCCTAACATCAATGCTATTCTCACTGTTGATAATGAACCACATCCTTGTCAACTTTGGGAAAAATGAAGGTACTCACCTTTCACTTACACAACGGAAAGAAATCAATTTACTGTTGGAAAATACAAGAGACCATCTTCCAGTAGCTGTACCACCTTATAGGATGAATCCTTTCAAGAAAGAAATATTAAAAAAAGAAATTGATAGACTTCTCACTGAAGGCATAATAGAAGAATGTGAATCTCCGTATGCTTCTCCAGTTGTACTTATACCCAAACCAAATGGAACATTTCGCCTCTGTATTGATTACAGAAAGTTAAATGAAATAACAGTTGCAGATACATATCCACTGCCCAGAATGGATGACATGCTACATCAAGCAAAAAATACTCCTTTCATGTCTACATTAGATCTGTGAGCAGGATATCATCAAGTTAAAGTGCATGTTGAAGATCAAGACAAGACAGCATTTGTATGTCCTTTTGGCATTCACCGTTAATTATGGATGCCGTATGGTTTGCGCAATGCACCTGCTACGTTTCAAAGACTGATGAACCATTTTTGTAATGGTCTGAAAGACATTCCAGCATTACCTTATCTAGACAATATAATTGTTTTGTCAGAAACTTTTGAAAAACACATGTTTGATCTTAAAGCTATTTTTGAAAGACTCTTACTTTTCAAACTTAAAGCAAATAGAGAAAAATGCCATTTTGCCTCTTCTCGAATTAAATATCTTGGATTTTGGATTACACAAAAAGGAATAGAAGCTGATCCAGAAAAAGTAGCCTCTATACTGGATATTCCACCTCCTAAAAATGTCAAAAAACTACAATCTTTCCTGCAAACGTTCTTGGTTTCGAAGGTATATTCAAGATTTTGCAAAGATTTCCCGTCCACAAACTTATCTTACAAAGAAGAAAGTCCAGCGGCAATGGGGATTTGACCAACAAAATGCATTTCAAACCCTTAAAAACTGTCTTACAACACCTCCTGTGTTAAAACAAGCAGATGGTACTCAGCCATATATTATTCGAAAAGATGCAAGCAATCATGCCCTTGGAGCAGTTTTACTTCAAGGAGAAGGATCTGATGAACATCTTATAGAATACACTAGTCGACTACTAACTCCAGCAGAACGCAACTATTCCACCACAGAGAGGGAAGCCCTTGCTGTGGTATGGGCTTTGAAGAAATTTTGTGGTTATATTGAAGGAACAGAAATAACCGTGGCATCCGACCACCAACCTCTGAAATGGCTTCTAAACCTTGTCTCCAACTGGACGACTTGAAAGATGGGCACTTGAAAAAAATCCAGTCTTTCAACTTGAAAGTACAGTATATTCCTGGTAAAGCAAATGTCGTTGCAGACATGTTATCCCGCCCAGTTACTCAAGAAGAATCCTTTTGAAAAGCCAATAATATCATGATAGCTGATATGCCAACATGAAGTTGTAAGGACAAGCGCGAGGCGCAGCTTAAAGATGATAATTTTTAAAAAATCGACAGTTTCGAATCCCCTCAGAAAACTGAATATGCAAATTGGACTGAACGTGGATTTTTGATGAATCAAGGTGTTTCATATCGTTATGATCCTGATGCTGATTCTGCAGAAGCTCAGTTAGTCATTCCAACTGCTGAACGTGAATTGATAATGCAAAGACATCATAATGATCCAATGGCTGAACATTATGGAGAAGATGGAACATTTCAGAAAATCGCAAAACAATATTATTGGACAGGCATGAAAAGTACATATCTGATTATATTAAGAAATGTCCAGAATGTGCTCGTTTTAAGGCTACAAACCAAAAATCTGCTGGTTTTCTTAGAACTCCAGTCTACTCACAGATATTTGAAGTCATTGCTATTGATTTATTTGGGCCATTGCCTCAAACTGACTCAGGTAAACAACGGATATTCATTGTTGAGGATTGTGCCAAAAAGTGGGTTGAGTTATTTGCCCTTTCTCAAGCCAGTGCTTGTCAATGCATTACAACCTCTCATAGAAGAAGTTTCCATGCTTCATGGCATACCGAAACGAATTATCAGTGACAACAGAACAGTTTGTCAGTGCTGTTCTACAACAGATTTGCTTTATGTTAAATATAAGTCAAAACTTAATACCAGTTTATTCACCACAATCTAAACCAGTAGAGAGGAAAAACAGAGACCTTAAACCCCGACTTGCAATACTTGTCGGAGACTATCATTCTAATTGGCATTCCAAACTCCCAGTCATCCGTTTTGCCATGAATACAACTGTCTGTGACACTCCTGCTTACCTACTTTTCGGAAGAGAGCTACGAACTGTAGATGATGTGGTGCAAAATTTAAAGGCATCCTTTACAATGACAATTTTGTTGCAGAAATAGCATCTTATTTAAAACTCGCAACTATTACCGAAGACATACGAGAAAGAATAGAAACAAAATAAGATCAGCGAAAAAAGCAATGTGACAAAAATCATCATCCAGTCTATTATTTTCCTGGAGATAGTCTGGGTAACTTAACATCCCATCAGTAATGCAAAGAACAAGAAAACTTCCAAGTTCATGCCGAAGCATGACGATCCATATTTAATTCTCACACAAAAGTCACCCACTTCTTATGTTATCGCAAGTCTTACCAATCCATCTGAACCGATAACTACTTACCATTCTTCTGCTTTAACACCTTTTAAAGACATGGACACTTCTCCTGTAGCTCCACTTCAGAAAAGAGGCTGACCACGAAAAGTTACATCCGCATTAACACAAAATACAAATGTTCCAAACCCGTCAACTGCTTCAACAGCCATTTCCAGCAGAACCATCCATCCCTCAACAAAAGATACTACCACAACAGCTAATTCTTCTGATTCTGTCTCCTCACCGGGATGTCGTCGGATCCATAGGGGAAGATTGTACCCCCTGTTGTTTAAGACTCTTCCCATACTAACAGTAGAGAGACTGTCTCTCCCTCAAGCGGACAGAACAATCTTCAGTAATGGTCAAGTTTTGAAACTGTAAGGACGTACGAGCATGCACTCCAATCCCTTTCAATTCTATACTAACTATTAGTTCTCTAGTTATGTATGTAAATCTTTGTTTTGTCTAATAAATGTGTTTTAATTAACTAAGTGGACTTAGTAAAGAACCCCTTATAATTTGGCACCCACCATGTCATAAAATTATTATTAATTAAAATTATTTAAATAAACATTTTTTTCCATTTAATTTAATTATTTTTAAAATTAAATAAATTTATTTATGAAAGGTTTATTTGATATTAAATGATATTTTATGTAATTATATTAATAAATGATATATTTATAATAAAATATATAAAAAATATTAATTATATATAAAAATTAGTTACAAATAGTTTTATAATGTGAAATACAATATAATTAACAAATACAAATTATTAATTTATTATTAAAATGATTATTAATTTTTTTAAAATTATTTAAATTTATTTAAAAAAGACTTATTATTTTAGAAAATTATAAAATAATTAATTTAATAATAATATACTCTTTATTTATAGTATATTATATTTCACATTATAAAACTATTTGTAACTAATTTTTATTTATAATATTTATTAATATAAAGATATATTTATAAAATTTAATATAAATATTTATATAATTACAGTATTTTTTTACTTGATAAAATACAAAATAATTACATAAAAAATATCATTTAATATCAAATAAATCTTTAATAAATAAGCTTATTTAATTTTAAAAGTAATTAAATGAAAAGGAAAAAAAAGTTGATCGATGAATCGAGCCCTGACCTCACACATAGTATGCAGATGATATATTAACCAGGCTACGAAATGGTTGGAGGAAATTGAAATTTAATTGTATAAAAGCTAAGCATGAATTTCAAAGGCTTTTTTTCTCTGAACTGAATGGCCATTCGGCATAATTACATTGAGGGTTGAACGCCCTAAAGGAGTACTACTATTACACCAAGTCTCAACCCCAAATGAATTTCCTCCTAAGTCATGCCTTGTAAGTAAGACAATGTTCTTGCAATTTTCGGTTATTCATTCAAATCCAATCCAGTTTTTTTTTTTTTTTTGCCTTTCATACATGTAGATAAGAAATGAAAAGTAATTGTTATTTAACTATATATTGCATATGAAAAAATGATAAATTTTCAGTGAAGAGGAGAGTATTTCCAAAGAAAATACAAATAATAAATAAAAATTTATTTTTATAAAGCATGTTTTTAAAGATAATATAAAAAATAATTCTGATTGCACCTTTACATAAATTTAAACACATTAAAACTGATTCTATATCAGCAAACTAACAAGGAGCGGGCACGACTACGAAAATTCATTTGGGGTCAAGACTTGGTGTAATAGTAGTGCTCCTTTAGGGTGTTCACCCCTCAATGTAATTCCACCAAATAGCCAGTCAATTCGGAGGAATGAGTCTTTGAAATTCATGCTTAGCTTTGATACAATTAAATTTTAATTTTCCGCAATGTGTTTGCATTCTGATTGGTAAATCGTCTGCTTACAATGCGCGAGGTCAGGGTTCGATTCCACTCAATCCATTTCTTTCTTCAATTCATTTAATTATTTTTTAAAATTAAATAAATTTATTTACGAAAATTTATTAAATATTAAATGATATTTTATGTAATTATTTTGTATTTATAAATATATTTTATATCAATAAATAATATTTATAATAAAATGTATAAAAAATATTAAATGATATTTTACATAAAAATAAGTTAGAAATAGTTTTATAATGTGAAATACTATATACTATAAATAAAATATTTTGTATAATATAAAATAATTTATAAAATATATTGTTAATTAAAATATTTTATAATTTTATAAAATATTTAATAAGTCCTTTTCAAATTTATTTATTTAATTTCAAAAGTTTATTTAAATAATTTTAATAATACATTAATAGTAATTCTTATTGATACTAATGCTTAATAATTAATTAAGTATAATAAATAGTAATTAATATAATTTTCATTAATAATTATTTTAAATATTTTTAATTAATAATAATTTTAAAAATAAATAATTTAAATTATATATTAAAAAATTTTTTTTTAATAAAACAGAAAATTACATAAAATATCATTTAATGAACTTTTCATAAATAAATTTAATTAAAAAAAATAATTAAATGAATTGAAAAAAAAAGTTGATTACGTGGAATCGAACCTTGACCTCGCACATAGTAAGCAGACGATTTACCAATCAGGCTATGATCTCGTTGCGAGAAATTAAAATTTAATTGTATAAAAGCTAAGCATGAATTTTGAAGGCTAATTTCTTCGAATTGACTGGCCATTCGGCGGAATTACATTGACGGGTGAACACCCTAAAGAAGTACTTCTATTACACCAAGTCTCAATCCCAAATGAATTTCCTTAGACGTACCCTCCCCTTGTAAATATTCTTTAGCACTGTTGTTGAAAACTCAATAATCTATCAATAATTTTTTAAAAGTTCTAAAGTGGTCATTATTTTGAAGTACATATAATATACATAAATTACTTAATGTAACACTTTAACACACTGTATTTTAACCCAAGAAAAGTGTCAATATCTATGAAATAAAAACATACATAAAAACTGATTATTGAATAAGTTTCATACATTACTGAAAATTAAGTGAATTTAAAATTATTTCAGTTTTAAAGTATTTTTTCCCATGTATTTAATTTTTATGTATTTTCAATTTCTAAAAAATAAATATTTTTACACAATAAGGAAGAGTAGATAAAACAAATATTACCATCACAGTCCTCAGTCATAATATTATCAGAATGAGTCATCAAGTTTTCTGAAATGAGGGAATATACTAATTTATCATATAAGGAAGCTTCATCTTTATCTTCCATTAAAGAACTATTTTTAAAAGAAAGAATACATTTACAGTTTTCTTTTTTTAAAAATAAAATTGGAATAGTTTTCAAGAATTTTTACATTATTATACCTTTCATCTTCTCCCAATTTTAATATTCATTCTATTTCAGTATGATCTTGTGCTGAGTCAGAAAACAATCCTTTATTATTTTCCACAGATTTTGAGCCTGCATGAAAGAAAATTTATAAATATTAGATAAAATGTAATGAAAAAAACTTTCAAGGCACTAAAATCATACATCTAGATATATATTATAAATGCGAAAGTTTGTGAAGTTTGTCCATCTTTCACACAAAAACAACTGAATGGATTTTAATGAAACTTACAGTAATATAGCTTATACATCAGAATAACACATAGGCTATAATTTATAGCACGTGCTATAATTTATAAAGATATTGTGTGAAGTGTCCAAAATATAACGATATTTGTGAAGTAGGAAAAAATTCTGCTATCTGCAAACAATTCTGGAGTGTGTTGCGAAAAAGCCCACATCAGTATATATCTATATTTTATTTGTGAAGAAACACTTTTTGATTTGGCTACACAAGGCGCTCGCTTCTAATTAATTCCTGTGATCAGCATAATCCCTAATTTTTTTTTATTTCAAAATAAAACTAGGTTTTGAAGGGAGGGGTTGTTATAAATCTTTCTTTATTTGAATGATGTTTTTTTTATGTGATTTTATTATGCACATTTGGTAGTAAGAAATTGATCTTTTTTTAAAATAAATGCTTTTATCGGTTCTGGTACTTAAAAGTAAATAAACTTTCTCTTTCACACTACATCATTTGGACAAATTTTCAAAATTTGTTTGTGGTTAGTAGTTAATTATAACACAATAATTTTAATTGAATAGGCAGATATTGCATTTTTAAGTATAAAAATAATTATAACTATTGTACTGTATTTTTTGGAGGGAGTGAATATTAACGTCGCACTGTTCAGCTACACGAAGGTTTTTGGCAACGGACCACGTAATTTTGAATCATGGTCAAGTGACGTGGACAACACCTGAGCTGGCACCCCCTTCTCCTAACTACCACACCACACCAACTTAGAAGGAATATCCTACCAATACTTAGCAGGAATATTCTTTGAAATCCACTCTTCCAAGATTTATGGCAGCACTGGTTCTATGATGAGTATTTTAGCGGGGAAGGTGAATAGTTTTGTAGCAGATATTGCGTTTTCCCCACATTGCAAAACTAATTATTTTTGTCCCGAATAAATAGTTAATATCAAAATTTAAGTGTCTTATGTTTTTGTATGTTAATGAAGACCTTAGAAAACGATTTGACTATTTATTTTAAGTGAACGGTGTATATAATTAATTTTAAAGTGGAATATCTTTAATTAATTTATTAGCTCTAACGGATTAAATTTCCTAAAGTGGAGTATTTTATTTATGTATATCCCTTAATTTTCAATGTAGTGATCCAAAAAAAAATTATTGTATGAAAAAACTGCAGTAAATCATTATGCGGTATATAAAGTATTAACGTGCATCGCTCCCCTACACGGCGGGTCTCACAAAGCTCCAATAAAGCTCTAGCTATGAAAGTAGCTAGACATTTGACAACTGGACTCTATTGTTAACATTTCGCTATGTTGTTCATTGAATCGCCATTATAATTTAAGAAACGGTGTTGCTTGCGAATATTACAATTTTAACATAAAATAAATACAACATAAAGTAATATTAATGTATTACACTTTCATATATAAATTATTTACACTATTTTAAGTGTTCCTTACACAAAACTTTTAACAATGTGTTACTTTTGCTGAGCAGAGATCAGCTTAGGGAGGGATTTTCAAAAATCGACCCTCAAGAGCGTTACAGGGAGTTATAAATAAAAAATCCTTTTTATCTGCTATTAGATCTACATACTTAAAATTTAACAAAGGTGTTTTTTTTTTCTTTTTTTTTTGTTCAGCTGAGATATACAAAAAGCTTTTTTGTTTAATTTGCAATTCATGTAAAATTAACCCATTAAAAACTTCTTTATCCTTCAATCTGTGTTGTTGAATTTTTCAGTTCACCCATGCGAAGAACGGGTATACCAGCTAGTATTTAACAATAAAGTTATATATAAGAACTGAACAAAAAAACTATTCAATCTGAAATGTAATGCAAATGAGTAAGTAAAAATTATAACAAATTATAGTTTAAAAAAAACTAAAAAACATGCTTTTACAGTGAATTGAACTAAAAAGTAAGAAAATAATTCTTAATATAAGAGCATTTTGGGAGGAACACAAGTCAAGAGAACAGTATTCATATAGAAATATAATATTCCTTTAAATAATAACAAAGAAATTACTTAGTAGATAAAAGCTTTTTAAAGTTTCTATAAGAGTCTTGTGTACATATATATGTTATTGTTAAAGTGTGAAATCAGTTATTTCATACAATAACTAGGTATTTCATGAAATAATTAGACAAGTCAGTTAAAGCAGTGATCCGCAACCCCCGATTCGCGTACCGGTCCGTGGATCAAATGGTGCCGGGCCACCTAAAGAACATTAAACTATTGCCATTTTATTTAAAGTGGTGCATATATGTCGGATTTGCACAACTTTCCACGGAAATCACTTTATATTCCACGTTAAATCACTTTTTATTCATTTTTGGTGTAACTGTATTTTATTCTGAAGGAAAAATTTAAATGTACCTAAATTAAAATTGGTAAATCAAAACAATCTAAAATATAAACAATCAACGTGTCCCATCCTCAGCGGGTCACGGTAAAATTATCAAACGTTGACCGGTCTGCAGCGATAAAAAGGTTGCGGAGCACTGAGTTAAAGTACATAAAATTACTGAATTCTACGATTTAACTAGGCATTCTATAGAATAACGATTACTTGATTGTTTAAGTGTGGAATACAGCACTCGAAAGTTCTTGGAACCAATTCTAATTGCTTTGCAATGATATATGTGTGAGTACGCTTCATTCTGTTACTTTTAAATGAAGAATTTAGGCTGCGTATATATGATAGAACTTTTACATTTTGGATTATTAACTAATATTTTTTTCAACCTGTTTTCAATCAATAACTTCTGCAGGAAATGAAAGACTAACATGTAAATAAGAACAATTCAATGGGAGAGATTTGAATCTTTATTAAATAAGCATGAGAAAAAAGTGCTAAAACAACACAGAAAAAGTACAATGAGACCACTGGTTACTCCAGCATTATGATATCCTTTAAGTTCAAGGAATAGAAAAGTTAATTGTGCCAGCAACAGATACAAAACATATTCTTTTTAACACCCTTTTATAAGCTTCACTTGTATGTAATGGAATCTTTGAATTCAATTTTTACACACTTTAAAAGGTCATATTAATTCAAACTTTTTCACACATGTCAAGGACCGATGGCAATACAATAATTTCTCCTCTTTCCGTTTCTAACATTAGCAGTATGAGCAATAATAAGTTAAATCATCTGCTTTTCTTATTATTTATCAATTAATCGACAAAAATAGGGATAAAATAAAAATTTTCAGAGGTTTTAGCTATTTATCATCAATTAATTTATAAAATATTTTTAAAATAGCTTATTTTTCACTTCAACAGTCTGTCATTAGTTATTTTATAGTATAACTAGTTATTTCTCAGAATAAGTAGATAAAGCATAAAATTTTTCATTTATATACTTTCACTCCCTTGTCTAATTATTTCATGAAATACCTAGTTATTCTATGAAATAAATTGATTATGTATATTAACGGCAACATATACATGTATAGTTTTATAAAAAGAAAAATTAATATTTCTCCAAACACAAGTTAACATTGGACGCTATAAAATATGGTTTTTTTCAATTTACTCTCCCATTCAATAAGAATTAAAACAATTACAGCCACACTCTACTTGCAATTTTTACAATTTCATCACATAATTAAAGACAGAATATATACAGTGAAATAAGGTTAACATGAAAACACTAAAGAAATATCGGTTAACACGAAATAATACAACGGTTCTGACAAACTGCTAATGTATTGTCATGCATTTTTTTCTCTTAACACCAAAAGGAAAATTACTTAGCATGAAAAGATTTCCCTTCTGGCAATAAACAAAATACAGAAAACACCAGACGCTTAATTAATTGTTTGAGAAAGTTTCTGTATTATTGGACTGTCCTACTCAGTGGCGTAATCGAGAACATTTGGGCCCCTGCAAAGTCAGGTTTTCGGCCCCCAAGTTTGATTTTACAAAGGATAGGTATTTGGCGGCAGTCAGGCTTTAAGGCCTCGCCGCAATGTGGGGGTGTACGTTACACCACTGGCCCTACAGTATCATCGGAAGAATTTTTTGCAGATGATAATAATGTGCAATAGCCCCAATTATGACATACAATGACATTTTGAAGTTCGCTCAAAACTCAAAAAATATCATTGATGCAGATTCCAGTGATGAAAATGAAATGAATAATACAGCAGCAACTGAAATGAGGAACATGATAAAAAGTATGCACAGCTTTTAAGATGCACATTCCAATGGTAAAATGAATAAAAAAAATGGACACATTGAATTATTTGCTGATAATTTGATGCTAAGAAAGAAAATGCGAGGAAAAATATCAGATTAATTTTCCAAAAACTCACTTAATGTTTTATGTAGTTTTTGTCAATATTTTTGTTTCATTGATTTATATTAAATACATACATATATATACACAAGTATGTAAGTAAAATATACTCTAATAATTTTAATTTCATTGAATATATGTTTCTTCCTTTAACACAAAAAAAAAAAATATGTCAATCCCCTCAGATTCATATAAAACGATTTTCATTGTATATGCAAACTTTGTCATGCTTTGGGTGTGAATAAAATACAGTATATATAATTATATAGTTATAAATATATATATATATATAGTTATTTCCTAACATTCTTCTTTACATCAATGTGGGCCCTATAAATTTAAATTCTGTGAAATAATTTCTGATACAACTGTATTAATATATAAAATGACCTGTAAGATATAACACTAATGCAATTAGTTTTAAAATTTGGGTGAATAATTGAACCAATATAAGAAGACTACTTCAAAAACCACTTTTACATTAAGTACATATAATCAACATAATTTGACAATAATAAACTATTTAATTCAAAAATAAATACTCTGATCATGTCTTGGGTGATATCAGCACAATAAGGTTCTACAAATGACGAAAAACGACTGAGAGCATCATTCTTCAGAGGTTTTGGAATTTCTTGATGTGGATCAGGCTGAAAGATTAAAATTTACATTTAAAGTAATTTTGTAGTAACATGTTATTCATATAACAGCAGAAAATGAAAAATACTAAGCACCTTAGAAATTTCTCGTTTGGTTTTGGAATACAATTTTTGCTTGTCTTTTACTTCACAAGAACTGATTTAATTATAAATGATATAAATAAAATATATACTGTATATTTCTGAACATAAACCATTCTGTGTATAAGCTGAATTTTTCTTCAAAAATCTACCTTAAATTCAAAACTTGTATATAAGCCAAACTAAAAAAAATGCCTACAATTTTCAAATATGTCTTCATGAAGGTGAAAATGTTGTCAAGCTGGTAAAATAGGTGGAACATTTTCCAATCCAACTGCTCTCAGTAAAATGCCTATACCAATAGTTTTAGTTATGGCAATCCTATATGAAGCTGCCACACTTTTTTCATTCATTTTTGTTACCTTGAGCGACATCTGTATAAGACATACCTTGGAAAATAAGTGAGAAAAATTCATAAAGGGCAAGCGATCATCAACCTATTTTTCTTTCTCTGGAGAAAAAATTTGCAGTTTGATCATATGGAGTCAGACTTTCCAAGAGTAAAGGTGAATTTAACACAAAATAATTAAAAAGTCAAATTCTAAAACTGACTTTAAAGGATTTTTTTCTTCTTAAATAAAAGTCTAGTTCAAAACACTTCCAGAAATTAAAAGATTAAAATCGCATGCACGTGGCTAACAGAAATGTTAAAAAAAAACTTTTTTCCTACACTATGTTTCTTTCTCCCAAGATTTGCAGATCTGTATATAAATTAGTCTCCTTACTTCCATTTTTAAAAAGTTCCAAAAATTCTCTGCTTGTACATGGGAAAATATGGTATACCTTTTCAAATTTAAAATGTAATTTTTAATCTAAAACTTTAACTACCCTTAATCATCATATCAAAATAAATTTTATATATGAATGCATATATGTAAGTTACATTTAAAAGTACATTCTTGCCATTAAAGTTAAACTCCCTGAAATTTTATGATACTTGAAGTACTCTCAAAAAAAGTCAAGTAGAATAATCTTCTAATGTAACTGCATAAGAAAATAAGTATGCACCACATTTACTATCACTTTTCAGCTTCCTATTTCTAGATAAAAAAAAATGATCGCGAGTTTATAAAACATAAGCCAGATTCACATTTTTTTTTACACAGGTGTGCAACTTATTTTTGTCTATACATAAAATGATTAAAACTATTTTACTGAAGTAGAACTCTAAACTAGTGTACCTCTTTTTCCAAACTGAAATGCAGTTACTCGTTAGCAAATTTAATATGAATAAAAAGAAAAATATTAAATGCTACAACTTTTACTTTCATGCATCTCAATGCAACTGAACAAAAATTGAAACACTATAATAATTGTAACTACTGATACAAACAGATTATATGTAAAGTATAATTAATGCAAAGAAATACATACTGGAATATATTTGCTTTTATGATGATTTGATGAGGAATGAGCTTTATTTGAGGAATCTTTAGACTTTTTAGGAGGCCTTTCATCGGAGTTTTTCTTTTCAATGGAATCAGTAGACTATAAAATAAAATGAAAATCAATATAATAAAACTAAACATATTAATTTTATTGAATAAAAATAAATGATCAGTTATGTTTTATTTAAGGAAATGAAAGAATGAACATTAACACGATGAATACACCAAAGTAATTATTTGTTATGATGAAAAATACACGAAACATTTCACATTCCCAATGTCTGATTTATAATAATTGTAAGTTATTTGAATCACTGATTGACAGTGACACGCACACAGGAATTTTTTTAAAGAGGAGGATCCAGGGTCGAAAGTGAACTATTCTCATATCATGCTCCAATAAGCCGTTCAACATATTCTTTAAATTTTGTCAATTTTTGTGGGATAAAAAAAAAAAAACAGAAAAAAATTAATTATTGCAGAAATAATTAGTATTAATCAATAAAATTCATTGTTAATAACAAATAATTAAATTTTAGGTACTATATGCGTACGATTATAATCAATCGGAAAAAAATCAAGGGCTATGGAGGAGGTCCAGACCCACCTTCCCCTTGATTGTGCCATTGTGACTGACATTTTAGCCTCCCTTCACACCAAACGATTCTGAGCCTGTAGCGATCTTGCCAATTCATTGCGATTCTGAATGAACAGAGATTTGCCTTCACACTGCCACAGATCAATCATTCTTCCATCAGTTGCTGTCGAACATGGATGCTATTTTGATAAATGCTATAATTTTTCATAGGAAATAACGGCACAAGCAAAGAAAAATAGGTTATGGATTCACGAGATCAATAGAAAAAGACCACAATTTGGTATTTTTCATCATCTACATCCAGATTTTAGGAATGATGAAAGGAAATTCTACAGTTTATTTTTAGAAAGAGTGAGGAACTGTTTTCCATTCTGTTGGATCTGGTGGGACTAGAAATATTGAAACAGGGGACACAAATTATAGAAAGTCTATAACAGCAGAAGAAAGACTTTCAAGTTGTCTCAGGTAAATATAAATTTTTTATAGTAATCTTCTTTTAATTACCTTTCTAATGACTAAATACTTCTGTTTATTTCAATAGAAGTTTAATGTTTCTATTAATATCCCAACCGTATTCTTATTCATTTATTTTCAAAATGAAATACATGAAACAAAAAATATAAGCATGGCTTTATTTTATATAGTATCAAGTGTAAATATAGTCTGACAAAAGTAACAAGTTAAAAATGTGTATTGTAACTATATGAAAATACAATTACTTATTAAAAAAACATATCTAATGTTTTAAAAAGGCGTTTCCCATCAATTTTAGCACATAACTGTTTTTTTTTAAATTATAACCTTAGTATATATAATATTTTTTTTAATTATCTTTTCTAATGACTAAACACTTTTGTTTATTTCAGTAGAAGTTTAATGTTCTAAGATATCAAGCTATTAATTTCTCAACTGTATTTTTATTCATTTATTTTCAAAATGAAATACATGAAACGAATATAAGCATGGCTTTGTTTTTATATTTTCCCTGTTAGTATCAAGTGTATTTACAGTCTGACAAAAGCAGCAACTATAAATAAGTATTTTAATTATATGAAAATAAAATTACTTTTAAAAATAATACATCTAATGTTTTAAAAGGGTATTTCCTGTTAATTGTAGCATATGACAACTATTTTTTTAAAAGATATAAAAGTTTTACTCTGGTTTTTTTAATGCATTAATTAAAAATTTTACTCCTCACATATTTGCCAATTACACTTTTTTCTTTTAAACCAATATAACAAAATTTGGAATCCAAAACTTTATAAAAAATTAAGTTATCAAAAGTATTGGTGTTATTGTATTTTTGCATTCTCATAAAAATTTTAATTTTTTTTTTCTCTTCTTAAATTAAACAAATGCCCCTTTGTTTTTTATATTTTCCCTGTTAGTATCAAGTGTAATTATAGTCTGACAAAAGCAACAAATTATAAATATGTAATTTTAATTATATGAAAATAAAATTACTTTTAAAAATAATACATCTAATGTTTCAAAAGGGTATTTCCCATTAATTGTAGCATATGACAACTATTTTTTTTAAAAAAAGATAGTTTTACTCTGGTTTTTTTAAAGCATTAATTAAAAATTTTACTCCTCACATATTTGCCAATTACTCTTTTTTTTTTTTTAACCAATATAACAAAATTTGGAATCCAAAAAGAACTTAATATTTTATACAGTTATCAACAGTATTATATATATAATGTTATCGTCTTTTTGCATTCTCAAAAAATTTAATTTTTTTCCACTTCCAAAATTTAACAAATTCTTATGTGAAACTGATCTCTGAAGCTGTTTTAAACATCCTTTAAAAAATGACACCTCATCTCCACATTTCATTAAAATATTATTAAATGAAGAAAAAAGTTTTCAAACTGAATAAAATAACGAATAGAAACTTTATGATATAATCACTAGTAAATTATAAAACAAAAGTGAAAACACTATTTATTTCAATCGACTTTCATCCTCAACAATTCAAACATTTTAAATTTGAAATCTAAATTTTCAGTAGGTGGTAATGCTTTCACATGTATGGTAACATACTGAGTAGGAACATCCTATCTGGGTCTGTATCATCGACCCCTTTTCATTTTGACAATTTTCTGGAGTCCATAGGACATCAAGAGTACTTCCTTCTAGCATGCTTTCTTGCATCATCTCATGCATGTTTCCAGCATGATCTGCATAAAACATGTCTAGTTGTTGTTCAAATGCAACATTGCCAGAAGTACTCCTGGATCCATAAATTTCATTATTTCATAATAGGGCCATGTTGTTGTTTTGGGCTTTGCCCCAGATCCTGAGGGTTTATTCTTACCATTCCTCCTTGCCCTCATAAATTTGATGGCAACTGATGCCATTTTTCCTTCAGTTGTTCTCCTGCAAAGAGAAAGTGTATAATTACAAAATGTCATGTCAGTAAAAAAAGATTAACAAACTCTTAGTTCATTTGATCATCAACAAATTTAACAGAATAAAAAAAATCTTTATGGACTGATTATATACTATTTGCTATTCATACGTGTTTTTCCTTTATTTACAGGTATCTCATCACAGGCCATTCATTTACAGGTTTAACTTTCTATTATCGTGTGGGACTGTCAACTATCCACGAAATAATGAAAGAAACAACCCAAGCATTATGGAATGCACTACAGCCATGTTATATGGCAGTTCCTAGTCCAGATGAATGGTCAAAAATTGACCAAGACTACAACGACAAATGGAACATGCCGAACTGCATTGGCAGCATAGATGGGAAACACTGTCGAAATACAGAGCTCACCCAAGGCTGGATCTCTTTTTTATAATTATAAAGATTTCCATTCAATTGTGTTGCTTGCTGTTGCTGATGCTAATGCGTGTTTCAGCATGATAGAAGTGGATACTTATGGGAAGGATAACGATAATTCCATATTCACCCAATCTGAAATGGAAAAAGCATATAATGCACAGCAACTAAATATACTATGAGGGGAATTTTCATTGCTTGGTTCTGCACACAGAACAGAAATGTATAGAGTACGCAATGAAGCATTTTCCCTGCAAAAGAATTTGATGCAACCATTTGCCAGAAGAAATTTAGATTTTAGCAAAAGAAATTTTAATTTTAGGCTGTCTCGCGCTCGAAAGTCAGTCGAGTATGCCTTTGGGATTTTGGCAAAAAAAATTTGAAATTCTGCAGTCATGCATAAAAACTGATATACAACAAACAAATACATCCTTTAAGTGTATTTGTGCATTGCACAATTTTGTCAAAAAACAGCAAAGCCAGAAGGATGCAATTTTAGAGTAAGAATTATTCCCTTGGCAAAGAGAAACTAGCCAGTCTCTCCCATTTACCTCTCAGAGAAGACAAACCAATGAGGCAATGCATGTAAGGAACATTCTTAAAGATTATTTTTTGGCCCCTGAAGGGTTTTTAACTTGGCAAAACCCAAATGTAAATCTTATATAATAAAGAATTCTTACATATTATTTGTGTTATGCCTAATTTTTATTCAAACAAAGAAGTGTTTCTTTTTGTTTTATAATAAAGCATCATACAATTGCTTTCTTGTTCATGCCTTTCTAGTTTTAAAGAAATGGTACCATTTTTTTCTTTTTTTTTCTGGGTAACTGAAAATTTAGTCTTTATTTTGATAAACAAATTTTTATTATTCCTAAAAAAATGTGAATAAATTATAGAATTTTGTTTAATATAATGCAGTTTTTTAAAATTATTTATATACATACAGTCGATTCTCGATAATTCAAAGTTGAAGGGACCAATGAAAAACTTTGAACTATCAAGAAGGTAGGAAAAAATTCCCAAAATACATGAAAAGAAATTTTTTTCTAACATTTAAATTTGAAATTATGAAATAAAACAACAATTTTCTACATATATATATAAAAGTACTTTTAAAAAGAGTATATTATACAGTATAAATATTCAGAAGTTAAAAGTTTTGTATTAAAAGTATAAAATTTTTATATATTTTAAACCTTATGTATGCATTAAAAACAACTACTAAAAGAATACATACTTTACTTCATTTTTTTTTTCTTCTTTTTTTTGACAAAAAAAAAAAATCTTATCATTTTTTGTTTTACGGCATTCAATCTAACTTTTTTTCAGTAGATTTTTCTAGAATAAATGAAGCTTGAAAAATGTCTGCATCAACATGATTTTGAAGTAAAAAGCTGTATGGTTTGTTTAGTGACACTTCAGATTCTGTCAGAATTAACAGAGTCAAATCCGATTGTCATCAAAGGGGCTACATTACAGGGAAGACAATACAACACAAAACATGTAGGCGCCAGACTGTTTGCTACAGGACTCTACATGATTGTGTTTGAACTGTCGAGAGTTTTATTAGATCTCTTCGAATTATCGCGTGTTGTACTCTGGCCGTTTGCAGATTTTACTTCGATTTATTGAGTGCACAAAATGTATTGTTTTAGTTCGAAATATTGAGTTTTTCTGGGGGCTCAGCATATACTTCGAATTAGCAAGATTTGACTGTATATACTTATTGATTCACCTAAAATTTTAAAAATGGTTTTATGCTTCAGAACATTCATTTTTGATTAACATTAAAAATACATAAAATACTTAGGATTAAAACATACAATGCTTTTTTTGACTTCAAATCTTATAATAATTGTAATTTTTTTTCATATTTTAATATGTGTTTACAGCAAAAAAGATATGAAAACATGCAAGGAATAAAATAAGCTTTGTTTCACGAAATAAACAAATGCTTAAAAAATAATTAAATTGGAAATATTTAAAGCTGTTATAGCTTTGAAGTCTTAAAACAGTAATTCAAAATTTTTCATATTTTAATATGTACCTTACAGTTGAAAAAGCATCAAAATGTAATAAATATTTGATCGAATTATGTAAAATAATGCATGTAATTTTGTACAAATTTTTGTGAGATTGTTTTGATAGTTTTGAGCCAAATGACAACAAAACACATTTTACAAAAATTAACTGTTTTGAGAAAAACTTGGAATAATTTTCGTCATTGGCATGGGTATATTTTTAGACATATGTACAACAGATTTTTTCACTGTTTGTTTTACTTGGGTTAAGTTTAAACATAAATATACACATTTGTAACAACAGAACATCAAATTTTTTTTAAGGATAAAAATGTAAATTAAAAAACAATGAAAAAATATAAACTTGCCTGGCATGCTCATTACTTCTCCAATTTTCCTCCATAAATACGATATGAAATTCCTGTTACTGTGATTTCTATTGCTAGAATCATAGATGGCTTTATTTTCTTGCACTTTGCTGATCAGCAATTCCACATTCATTGGGGGTTCCATGATTGTTGAATGACGGTTGAAAATCTGACCTGCAGAATCACGAGAAGGACAATGATGACGGATTGAACTGGTTTCATCTGGTGTGAAGGCGGGAAATTACGAAGCCGAATCCTAGTCGATCAGACAAATTTGATGGTGAATGAATCGGAGTTGTTTGGTGTGAAGAGGGAGCCTTAGAAAACTTTAATAAGAGCCTGTTCCTGCTGTATGAGCAATGATTGAGAAAGATAAAGAGACTATGTTTTAATGATATTTAAGAAGCTTACTTGGTGAAATTAAATGTGATAATTATTGAAGAATAACCAACTCGAAATTTACAAATTATTTTAAAGAGCCAAATATTATTGAATTTATAACAATACAGAGGATTAAATGGGTAAGACACATAGCAACTGAGATGACAATCAAGGTATTGGAAAACCTCTCCATCCTTGTTAATGGATATCACAAAGTTTTTCATTATTTCCAGCTTTATGTGCAGGGGTGGAAGCAGAATGTCATTTGGGTTTACTAGAAGATCATTTGGGATTTTTTCTCATTGGATTTTAGATTTCTAGACAGCCATTTGTATCGTATGTAGAGCGATTTTTGATCTCTACTGTCCCACAAACACAGAAAACAGCAGTACTTGGCATAGACTAACTGCATTCCCATTAGTAAACCAACGACTTTCAAGTCACCACATATCTGCCATTTATGATCCTCGTATTTTATTAGCTCTAGAAGAAATTTCACAATTGCATAAGTTTCCTACACGTCAATGAAATATCCTATGGGAATGGAAAGAAGAAAGTTGCTGTTGTGTAGTAATATTGCTTTCAAACTAAGCTTGAAAGAGTCTATAAACAACCTCCAGTTATTTGGATCATAACTGATGTTAATGAAATTCATCAAGCTGTTGACATCAATACATGCAAAAACATGTTCTTCCTTTTCAAAGAAATTAAGAAGATTCTTTTCAAGAATCCTGTTCGCTGTAACCTTGACTGCCTAGTAGGAATAGATTCCATTGCTATATACAGATTAAAAACAGAATGTTTTACAGATATCTATTGAAATTATTGCTTTTTTCTGAACGTTTGAATGTTTGATTAAACACATATATATGTAAGTTATAAAAAAAACAGTATGGGGTAAAACCTAGACATATATTTACATTTAATAAAAAAACATTCAAAAAGAAAAAAAAAACTATTTGATAAAAAACATTTTAATATTTTATTTTAAGTTTAGTTTTTCATTCCACTGTGTTTATTAAAGAATTTAAAACTGTATCTGACGAAAAAAAGTATATATTATACAAAACTAACATATTCATTATTTTAACAATAATTTCCTTCTTAGGTTTTGAAATAATAAGTGATTAAAAATGCTCACTTAGCAATTAATTGTAACATATCGTTTGCTTAAGAAATAGCAGTAAAAGAGAAAATCTTGTTTATTGATAAAAAGACTTATTAAAAATTTTAAAAAATTATAACATAATTAAATTAGTATATAATATAAGATAAATATTATTTTTATTATATTAAATAAAAGTATTTTTTCTATAAAAGATTATAAAATATTGTATATCATATTATAAAACGTTTTGTAACTAATTTTTACAAAATGTATTAATTATTAATAATTATATTTATAAAGTGTAATATAAATATTTATATACTTACAGTAATTATTTTATATTTTAAAATGTAAAGTATTTTTCTATATATAAAATATGATTTAATGTTCAATAATAAAAATAAATAAATGAATTGAAAGAATAAAAAAATAACAAATAGCGCGAATCGAACACTGGCTGAAGGCATGCTAAGTAGATCCCTGAACAATCAAGCCAAGAACACTACATCACGCAGAATGAAGTCCTTTTAAATAATAGGAAAAATATTATATGAACATTGCTTTTATTTTTTCTATGGAAGTTATGCTTATTTAACTGAAATGTAAAAAAAAATGAATACAAAACACATGAAATCTGTGATTTCAAGTAGAAATTTTTAAAATTACAAAATTTAACATATTTATTAGATGTTGAATTAAAATTGTGAGTATTTTTTGAAAAAGAGTAAAAAAAAAAGTTTTGGTATTTAATTTTTTTAGATCACTGATTTTAAAAGAGAAAAGTATGAACTTTTTTAGTTTAGACGGTTTATTCATCATAATCGCAAAAAATCAACACATAACGATTGAAAAAGTTTGATTAATGATTTACACAAAACAATACTGCTTTATTTTAAAAAATATTAATTTAAAGCAATATTGCAAACAAACTTGTTTAAAATAATGATAAAAGAGTAAAAGCGATTAAGTTTTTCACAAATAACAGAGAAATTTTTGTTTTATAAATGGATACTTAAAATGAATTTTTTTAATTAAGATATGTACAGAAAAAGAAACAAAAATAAATTTTTCACTCGACAAATCTGGTGATTTTCATTATTTATAGGCATCTTTCCTCGTGTAACATTTCAGCAAACGTGATGTGCACAGGGGAAAAGAAAGTCATTTGGTGCCAAACCCTTGACTATTGTAATATTGCATTCTTTATTAAATATTTTAATCAAAATATGGTAATTTTTAAACAAAAAAGTAACAAAAACCATGTTTAAATTATTTCTCGCAGAAAGGGAAAAAAATGGGAGGGAAAAAAAGTTTTTTTTTTAAAAAATCTATAATTTTTGTGCAATTTTTTAAATTTTTATACAGATTACGGATAATACCGTTTTACACATGGAAAAAAAGTTTCCTGGCATCATCTTCTTAAATAACGAAATTAAATATTTAATTAATACTTACTCTAGATTGTTTATCTTTTCTTGAATGCACAGTTTCCTTATCTTTTTTGAATGCAAAGTCTCCAGACTGAATATTTTGTTTTCCAGCTGTTTTCTCTTTCTTATCGCACTAATCAATTTTTCTTCAAGTTCAAACTGCACAGTCCGTAAATCATCCATAAGAAGATTTTTAATGTCTCTTCACTGCAAAACTATAAAAAAGGTGTAAAAAAATTATCACTTATTTTGACCATTATATGATTAAACATTAAAAGTATACTGAAATTATTCGGTAAGTTATTTTAATACACTATTAAATTTAGAAGTTTTCAATAATTTAATAATCACATGAAAGTTTAATGTTATACATGACAAGTATATTACATCTAATAATTATGGCTGAATTTGTTCAATCATTTTGAAAACATTACAATAAAAATATCATATTGTATCAGGGCTAGATAGATACAAAAAATTTAGAACAGAAGTTAAAAAAAAAAAGACTTATTATTCCCATTTGATTTTTTGAATGAAAAATCATGTTTTTGAAGTTTTGAAACTTTCATTATGTATTATAATTCCTTAATTAAATAAAAAAAAATTAAATATTTAAAAATAGATTTGCAAGCAGTCAAATTAGGAAACACACACACAAGCATTTTTCAACATGTATAAAATTTTAAAAAAAACACTTAATTTTATATATAGAAATACCACATAATTCCTCTAATTTTTTTTAAAAAAAATACTGTCTAGATAAGCAATCCCTTGCTAGTATGTAGTGGTAATTTTAAATGTCTTGAAATAAGGCAGAAATACAACGATATTTAAGAAAAGCTGAGCTTTTAATTTCTTTCTCTATTTTAGACTAGCTGGTATACCCGTTCTTCGCACAGGTGAATTGAAAAATTAAACAAAAAAAAAAGCTGTTTGCATATCTCAGCTAAGGAGGAGGGGGCAAACATGTTCGTTAAATTTTATGTTTATAGATCTAATAGCTGACAAAAATGATTTTTCTTTTTAAATTTATAACTCTCCGTAACTCTCTTGTGGGTCAATTTTTGAAAACACCTTCTTAAGCTGATCTCTGCTCAGCAAAAGTAACACATTGTAACAAATTTTATGTAATGAAAGCTTAAAATAGTGTAAAAAGTTTATATCTAGAAGAGTAATAATATATATTACTTTCTGTTGTTTTTATTTCTTGTTAAAATTGTAATCTGCCTCACGCTCCACCTGTTCAAGCCTTCGCAGTTCCTGGTGTAGACAAATCAAAAAGGGAAAGTTTTGCAGATGGCAGTATTTTTTCCTACTTACTTGACAATTATCGTTATATTTTGGACACTTCACACAATATCTTTATAAATTATAGCCTATGTGTCATTCTGATGTATAAGCTATATCATTGTAAAATTTCATTAAAATCCATTCAGTTGTTTTTGCATGAAAGAATAACAAACATCCATACATACAAACTTTTGTATTTATAATATTAGTAAGGATGTTGAATCTTAACATAGAGAAAGAACTAAAGTTCTAACATACATACCCCCCCCCCGGCGCCCAGTGTTTAATTTTAATCTGAAGACTACAACATACAAAGTGTAGAATTTCTTATTTAAATTTCCTCCATCAAATTTGATACTATAAATTAATGATTTTATTTAAAATTAGTCTTACCCTATACAATCCTGATGCACTTGATACTACTAAATAAGAACCTTTGATTATATGAATATTTAAAAATTTTGAGGCTTCTTTCAATGGAAAATTTGATAGCTTTAAAGGTAGTAGAATATATATATGAGTATCTCATCATTTCTTAAACGTAAGGAAGCAACATCCTTTTCTGATGCATAATGTACTAAATAACACATCCTTACTTTTTTCTTTAAATAAGTAACAACTCAATTTACCCTCACATTACCTGCTATAAATGAAACTAAATGTTCAAAGAGTATGTCACAGTTTTTAAATTGATCCATAATGAGTTGGTTTATATTTTTTTCAATAGAATTCCCATGGTCATGATAGCCTAGTGGTCAAGGTAATAGGCTCATGGCTGGCTAGTCATGAGTTCGAGCTTTGTACCACTGAAGACCTGCCAAGCAGAGGAGGCCCAGATGCACATTAAATATGCAGAGGCTTAAACATCCTCACGTTGGAGTGGTGTGAAAGTTAGGAGAGGGGATGCAAGCTCAGGTGTCGTCCTCATCACTTGATCATGATTCAAAATTACAAGGTCCGTCACCAAAAGCCCTCATGTAGCTGAATAGCGTAACGTTAATATTCACTAATTAGAATTCCCAATAAAGTCAGAAATTGCAAAAGGTTTTTTTTTTTAACTAGGCATTTCACAGGATCACCATAATGTGATATAGTTTGTAGCTCCTATCATTACTGCCCTAAAATGTTTTAGCAAAAGACCTTGCTTTAAGCATTGAATCATTTACTCCTTATGTCTAAAAATTAAATCTAATAGCAGCAGCTATTTAAGTTCTTCCACATCTCGACTGTTCCACAAAATCAGACTTCAGAAATATTTTCCAAAAGGAGGACCAGCATGATCATCCACAGTCAAATGTACATAATATTCTACTAGAAAAGATGAAAATACTACTTTAACCCTTATAACATTTTATTGAACATTGTCCTTTAAAAATAAAAGTGTATGTGCTTATGACCACACGATAGAAGTGATAACTTTAAATTTTGTAATGTTATTTCAGGGATTAGTTCGGTGAATAAAAAACAAGTGGATATTGGTATTGTCCTATAAAATTTATTCATATGTCTGTACTCATAAAGTAATATTTTTGTGCAAAATATACAATCATATTAGTAAATTAATTGTATTGTAAGAAGGGAACAATAGGTTTACGGTAGCTGAAATAGGTTATAGATACTTTAGATTCACAAAATTATTTAAATATCTAAAAAGAACTCCGTCAATCGTTGTTCCGTACTTCGTTGTGCTTTCATTTGGATCATTTGATATAATTAAATTGAATTTTGATTTTGAAAAATCAACTAAAGGTTTTGATTTGTCTTTTGAAAAAAAAAATCTTAATTAAAATCCCCACTTAAAATTATAGGTAATTTTTTCAGAAGAGCCGATCTGGCTTTGTGAATTTCGGTCGTAATTTAACAATATCCAATTATATCCATGAATTAATTTAAGCAAAAGGATAATAAGATAGGTAGTTGATTGGGAAGAGAGGAATCTAGGTCAAAACCTTTAAAAAGGGATTTAATCAGAAGATTTATCACATCATCTACTTATACTAGCTTTTTTGTCATTGTATTGCAGTTTTGTACAAGTATATCTGGTGCTGCTGCAAGGTAAGTCTTCTTAATTATATTTTGTCTGATTGTATTTCAATTATTTAATTAACTTTTTCTTAATACCTTTATACTTAATTTTGTTATTTTAAATGTTTGGATTATTTATTTTAAAATTCCATTCTAGCGACAACAAGCACTGCTTGGCGTCAGCCCCGTGATACCAAACTAGCACCTAATATTCTGCTTCCACCCCTGCACATTAAGACAGGATTAATGAAAAATGTGAAATCCATAAACTTGAAGGGAAAGTCTTTCCAATACCTTTGATCGAAATTCCCAAGATTGAGTGATGCACAGACTAAGGAGGGAATCTTTGTGAGCTCTCAAACACGATACCCCACTTTTGATCAAATTCTGAAAGGTAAAGAGAAAGCAGTTTGGGAAGCCTTTAAAAGTGTGGTACGAGGATTTCTAGATAGCAAAAAATGATGAGAACTATAAACAGTTGGTGAAAGAACTTCTTAAAAATTCCCATGACCTAGGATGCAAAATGTCTCTAAAAATCCAATTTTTACATTTCCATCTTGATTTCCTAAGAAATGTTGAGCAGTAAGCGATGAACACAGTGAATGGTTTTATCAAGATATCGTAGCAATGCAATGTAGGTATCAGGGTCATTGTGATGAGTCAATGTTTGCAGACTACTGCTGGACAGCTTCAACATACAAGAGACAATCCAAAAGGAAATGCTTGCCAGAAATAAACTAAAAATTACTGCTGATTTATGATATGAACACTGTTTCTTCAAACATGACATTGTATTGTATTTATTAGTTAGTAATGTATTGTTTTTCAAATTTACCCATAAATTGATGGATGGTGTTACAAGCCCGCCCTCTTGTTGAGAAATAAGTCGTTTCTCTTCATTTAGAAACTGAAAAACATGTGTAATTATTGATTAGCATTTTTAAATTATTTTTTATATTTTCTAAAACTTTATTTAATTTATTGTACTTTTACTTTGTTTAAAAATTGAGTAATTGCAAGCATGCTAACTATTTATTATCTATGTTTTAAAAAGTTTTGTTTTGAAAGAATGGCAACATTTTTGTAATAGTGGTAGAACGGAATATAAATGAATTGATTCAGAATAATGTAGTAAGCTCATATCTTTTATATTTAGAAAACCACACAATTAATAATTTTTAGAGGAGAAATGACAATGAAACAAAATTCAGATAGTCTTAACATTGTGGTGCCCCGGACGTGATTGGAAAATAAGGTATGTCCATTTTTATTGGTATAAAAATTCTTTAAGAAACAGGAAGAAAAAATAAGGAACTGTTAGTAAAGAAATGAGGACCTATTAGAGCTAACTTTCCCAAATCATATAATGTTATAATAAAAAAATTAAATGCTGATGATCCTGTAGAAAGAGAAATTGTGTCTACCCGATTTCTCCACGAATTAAACGAAAACTTAAGCTTCCAAAAATTGAACTTGTTAAATTTAACGATGAAATCAAGAATTGGTTGACTTTCTGGAGTGTATTGAAGCGTATTCACGATGATGATAAAATAGAAAATGAAGATAAATTTCAGCATTTGATTCAGTCTGTGAGTAAAGGAACACAAGCACGTGATATTATAGACAGTTATCCTCCCACAAATGAAAATTACTCTAAAGCAATTGAAAGTTTAAAATCACATTTTGGAAAGGATAAATTACTTATAGAATATTATGTTCGTGAGTTATACTGAAATTAGTTATAATCAACCCCACAGAAACGAATAGAAAATTAAATACTTCACAAATATATGATAAATTAGAAACTTACTTACGAGCTTTAGAATCAATTGGTTTAACATCTGACAAGTATTCGGCAATGCTTTTTTCCTTTAGTTGAGTCCCGCATACCAGAAGATATTTTTAGAATGTGGTTACGCAACCCTATCGTAATTCCAAATGGTGACTCATCAAAGAATGTTTATACAGAGAAATTAATAATTTGCTATTCTTATTGAAAACAGAAATAGAAGGAGAAGAAAGAATTCCTTTAGACGAAAACCGATTTTGCATCCAAAGTAAGATATAATGAGAGGAAAGAAAAAATATCACGTTCTTCTTACACAACTGCTACAGATTTGTTTTCAGGATGAGTAGAAAAGGGGAAAAATTGGTTAACTGTATTTTCTGTGAGAAACGTCATGAAAGAAATTTGGAAAAACAAAAGATGTTGCTTCACTTGCTTAAAGTTTGGACACCAGTCGAAAGTTTATAAGTCAACTGTGCAGTGTTTACTTTGCAACATACGACACTGGGCTCTGATGTGTCCTGAATTGCCCTCAAACAAAATGAGAGTCAAGACGCCTGACTTGAAAGAGAAACTGGATGTTAGTTTATCTAATCATTGTGCAGCAGAAGTTCTCCTTCAAACCTTACAAGTTAATATCAAGGCAGGAAGCAAAACATGATGAGTTCCGAGATCTTATCAACAGTGGATCCCAACAATCATACTTATTGAAAAAGACAGCTCATGAAATGAATCTTAAACCTATTGAAATGAAAAATATAATTCGCTCTGTATTTGGTGGTTCAAGTTTACAAAAACAAAACCATAGAGTGTATGAGATAATTCTACAGAATGTGAATAGTGGATTTAGCTTTGACATTCAAGTCCTTTACGAACCAATTATCTGTGGAAAAATTCCTGGAATTAATAAAGGAATTTGAGAAAAGGACTTAAAAGGGAAGAATATAACTCTCACTGACCATGGGAGAGGGTGTCCAGATATTGAACTGTTGCTAGGTGCTGATTTTTGTGGAAACTTATTCTCAGGAAACATTTGGACATTGGAATGTGGATTAGTCGCATATGAAACTAAATTAGGCTGGCTAATCATGGGCAAGGTTCCTGGATTAAAACAAGAAGACACTTCTGCTAATCTAGTGACATCATTATTAATAAAAAATAACTCAATTGCTGACTTGTGGAAAATGGAAATCTTGGGAATTATGGATCTAGTGGAGACCAAATCTAAAGAAATGGAGAAAAATGCAGTGAAGCATTTTATGAAGACAGTGGATAGAGACGAGAAAGGGAGATATATTGTAAAGTTACCTTGGATTGAAGCAAAGGAAATTGTACAAGATAATAGATCTGTAGCTGAACAGCATTGCATTTGAACTTCCCAGAGATTGAAAGTTAAAAGTAAATAACTGTTTATGAAGCTGTTTTCAAGGAGTGGCTTAATGAAGAGGTAATTGAGAAAGTGCAAAAGGAAGAAATTGGGAAATCAAGTTATTGCTTGCCTCATAGAGGTGTCTTTAAGAAAAATTCTACAACCTCTGTACGTCCTGTGTTTGATGCTTCTTGTCATTTCAAGAACATTCCATCTTTAAATGATTGTCTGGAGAAAGGGCCAAATTTAATTGAGCAAATTCCATTCCTTTTAATGAAATTTTGCCTAAATGCTATTGGAGTAATTTCTGATATTAGAAAAGCCTTTCTCCAAATTTCAGTTGCGGAAGAGGATCAGGATTTTTTAAGGTTCCTGTGGTGGGAGGATTATGAAAAGAAAAAATTCGAGATCTTTCGACGTAGTCGATTTGTATTTGATCTCTCTTGTAGTCCCTACATCTTCGCAGCAGTGTTAAACTACCATTTGGAGGAAACAAAAAAGGATTTTCCGGACACTTCAGAAAAATTGGAAAAACTCCTTTTATGTCGACAATTGAGTCACTTCTGTGTGTGATGCAGAAGAACTTTCTCATTTCATTCAAGAAGCAAAAGAAATACTTGCTATGAAATGTTTTTATCTTCAAGGCTGTGAAACACACGTAGGAACCTGGACAGATTCACCTAGCTGAACCAACCCCAGTGCTTGGACTTTTATGGGATAGAAACGAGGATGTTCTTTTTTGTAATTTACAGAATACTGATTTCAAACCTGAAGAATATACTCGAAGAAGTATCCTATCCACTTCACATAAAATATTTGATCCACTGGGAATTTTGTGTCCTGTGATAATTTGTTTGAAAACAATGATAAAAGAGAGTTGGAAGTTAAAAATCGGTTGGGATGAAATCTTACCAACTGACCTTCAAAAGAAATTCCAAACATTGACTAATCAATTACATTTACTGGCAGATGTTACCATTCCCAGGTGTGAAAATTAATAGATGTACCAAAGGAATAAACCTGCACACCTTTTGTGATGCCAGTAAGACAGCATATAGTACTGAAGTGTTTCTTTGAAAAACATTTGGAGAAAATGTTGAAATTTTTTTTATCCAAGCAAAAAGTCGAGTAGCCTTAAAGGATATTACAATACCTCATATAGAATTGTTGACCTGTTGTATTGGAGCTCGATTGACTAATCCATAAAAAAAGCTATGAACTTGGACGACATACCAAGTCTGTATTAGACAGATTCCTCCACAGCTCTTTATTGGATACAACATGAAGATCATTGGGACACATTTGTGAATGACAAAGTGGAGGAATTTAGAAATCTTTCTCAAGAAAAGTATGGAAACATCTCCCAGGAACATGTAATCCTGCTGATATCCCATCACGTGGCTGCTCAGTCCAGGAATTTCTGAAATCAAAAAGGTGGAAGGGTCCACAGTGATTAAAACTTCCAGAACAAGATTGGCCTGTGACTGTTTCTCATTGCAATCTTGAAGAAATTTTAAAAGAAAGAAAAAAGGGCATTGTTTCGTTAGTCAACTTTGTAAACCTGGATAAAAAATGGTGTTTATATAAATTCTCCAAATACACACAAATTGTACGACTGCTAGCTTGGATATTACAGTTTGTGGAAAATCGCCAGCATCCAGATAGAGGAGTAACAAGTCATCTAACTGTTTCCGAACTGAATGCAGCAGAAAAGGCACTTGTGAAAATTGTTCAACAAGAAACCCTTAAGAATGAAAATGTAGAATCTAGACTGAAAACCCTATTCATATCCACCGATTCTAATGGGCTAATCAGATTGGAAAAAAAATTACTCATAGACATGATGCAGAAATGTTCATTAGCCCTCTTTACTTATACCATCAGATCAACCATTAGTAGAAAGATTGATCATTGAACGTCATCTGCAGTCTTCACATGCTGGGGGGAACTCAAGTTGTTCTAACCGGTATTTGCCAAAAATTTTGGCTCTTACAGGGCAGAAAGACTGTTCAAAGAGTTATATCAAAGTGTGTAAGGTGTAAAAGATATGCAGTTAAAAGAATCGAATCAATTACTGCTCCATTGCCAGAAGACCATGTATGGGAAGCTTTGGTATTTGAAACTACTGCAGTGGACTTCGCAGAACCCCTTCCTTTAAGAGATGACAAGAAAGCATGGATATTATTATTTATATGTGCTGTGTATACGGCCATTCATATTGAATTAATACAAAGCCTTTCAACTAATAGATTCCTTTTAGGATTTAGAAGATTTATTACTAGTCGAGGAAAGCCAAAAATTATATACAGCGATAATGGAACCAATTTTACTAGTGCCAACAACTGGATCAGTGCACTTCATTGGGACAGGATTGTGGATGCAGCTTCTGTTCTAAGAATTCAATGGAAATTTAAACCCCCTACCACTGCTTGGTGGGGTGGATTTTGGGAACGCTTATTTCGGATGGTGAAGAAGCTGTTAAGAAGAGTTTTAGGAAAAGCCTCTTTTTATTACGTAGATATTCACTATCCTTTGTGATATCCAGGCCACTATTAACTCTAGACCTTTGAACAGTTTGTCAGAAGATCCAAATGACTGGACTCCTCTGATGCCCTCAATGTTTATTCAAGAGACAAGAACGGTGGGAATTTCAGATTTAGACAAATTTGGATAAGATAAATATCTCCAAAAAATATCAGTATCAACAAGCATTGCGAGATAATTTGTGGAAGAGATTCTGTGATGAATATTTAAGTATGCTAGTCCAGCAACCTAACAGGAGTGAAGATAGACAAGTAAAATTGGGGGACACTGTCATAGTTGGAAGTGATATAAAAAACCCATTAGACTGGCCCCTAGGAAAGATTGTTGGCATGTTTCCAGAAAAAGATGGTTGTATACTAGGGTTGTAAAACTTAATACGACAGGTGGAGAAATTGTTCGTCCTGTACAATGAATGTTCCCTTAAGAACTAAATAACGATGAACCTATCATTTTCTCAGTTAGAGATCCTGTTCCTTCTGATAAAGATATTAAAATCCTGAACTCTGAAAATAGTGACTGTGAAATGAAAACCAGAAGTGGAAGGAAAGTTATTTAACCTCTCCATTATAACTAACTTTATCAGTTTTTTTTTTAAATTTATGTACTTTCATATTTTGCTTACATATGTTGTGTTAATAATTTTGTTTACATATTGAATTGTTTTGATTTTTGTTCTCTTAATATAATGTAAAAATCAAAAGGAGGGAGGATGTTACAAGCCCGCCTAATTGTTGAGAAATATGTTGTTTCTTTTCATTTAGAAACCGTAAATCATGTGTAATTATTGATTAGCATATTTAAATTATTTTTTATATTTTCTAAAAATTTATTTAATTTACTGTAGTTTTACTTTGTTTAAAAATTGAGTAATCGTTTGCGTGCTAATTGTTTATTATCTATGTTTGGAAATGTTTTGTTTTGAGTGAATGGCAATGTTTTTGTAATAGCGCGGTAAAACAGAATATAAATAAATTGATTCAGAATTATGTAGTAAGCTCGTATCTTTTATATATAGAAAACCACACAATTAATAATTTTTAGAGGAGAAATGATTGAATGAAACAAAATTTAGACAGAGTCTCAACGGATGGGCTGTTATATATCTTAAAAACAAGAGCTAATAAATAAATTTCATTTACATATTCATTTTTTTCAACCCAAAATTAGTAAGAATAGGCTTTTTAAAACCAGGAAACAGACAAAATGTTATTTTTTGTTGTTTAGTGTTATTGATCACTTTATATTTTTTTCAAAAGATCAGTTTGTCTAGAAACAAGTTAATTTTTTTAACAAAATAAAGTGATGAACACACTTCAGAGTAAGAAAAATAAATCTTTCAAAAATCACATAACAGGTACACATAAAGGTAAGTGTGCTGTTATGAAAGGGTGGGGGGATAACACAGAATGAATTCATAAATGAATTTGAGGTATGATGAAATTTGTTTAGATACCATGTGTGGTGGGAGCATGAATAATCCCTACATTAATGCATATTCAAGAGATATTTTAAAATAAATCATCTGTTAAAATACAACACTATACTTAATTTCATGATATTACTAGGCTCTGATGATTAATTTCTTGTAGCATATTAATAGTGTGTCTTAGTGGCCATGATACACATTTTTTTTAATATAAAAATTTTTTATTCGCAGTTTAAAGCAAGAATAAAAAATGTTTCAATAATCTCTGGTTTTTATTTATAAATTCAGATTACTGCTTGAGGGGAACTTACACTGAAAGAACTTACAGATGAATATCATATGTAGTAGAATGTAGAGGAGATATCATAATAGAATCACTAGTAACCAGACTAACTTATTTATTGATATTATTTGAAAGAAAAACTTCATTGGTAAACTGTAATGCTAAAATTAAATTGTTCCTTCCAAAAATGTTTCTTTTTTAATGCACCAAAAATACAAATTTCAAGATATTGAAATAAAAAAATGGATTTTACTAAAAAAAATAACAAATACAAGTGAATCTAGAACTTGTTCCTCAATCACAATAGTATATATATACACATTTCTTATTTTTAAAAAAGATTATGAACTTGAACATTTTGAAAACTTTGCAATCATTACTGAAATTCTCAGTGATTTTGAACAACAAAGCCTATGTTCAACTTTTTGAAAATGATTGCTGTATTCTGAAACTATAAAACACAATTGAGATATGCTACATTTTACAAGATATATATAAGCTTATAAAATGTTCACTCTTCTGAAAATTGTAACATGGTTAAATAAATCATAACTAATGCTACATTATTGGACACTTTGCATTGTTGGTTCTATTTAAATGATCCACAAAAAATTAACAGACGATAAAACACATTTGTTAGAAAACTGTACACATAAAAAACTTATTACACTTAAAATTTTGCTCTAAGAGTATGTAATCTCCCATTGTAACCTTATAAATATATACAGTGGCACACAAAAGTGTTTGTACATTTGTAATTTCTTATAAAATTTAATATATTGGAATTGTAATTTTTTAATGATATCTTCAACTTGTTCTTAATGAAATGACATAATTTTTTAAAAATAGTATAAACTTTTTTTCAAAAATTAATAATCAAAGAGCTACTAAAAAATTACGCCACAAAAGTCTTCGTACACTTAACAAAAATCTCAACATAGCTTTAAATATTGTATTTCTTTCTTAATTTAGTACTTAGTAGGATATCTTTTAGTGTCCACAAACACGTTTAAATGTCTTGGTATAGATTTAATCAGTTTTTGTAATTTCTGCATCAATTTTCGACCATTCTTCTATGATTATTGTTTTTACTTCACATTATGTGTTTATATGTCATGTTTTCTTTTTTTTAAAAAAAAAATCAAATTCTCACCAAATATGTTTTAGTGGGTTAAACAAAGTGATTGTGGGAAGGTGTTTCAGAATTTGGAAACAGTTATAGAGACACCAGCAGCGTACATTTAGAGCAGTGCACTTGGCGTCATTATCCTGTTAAAAAATGAAGTCATATCCTACATCCAAATTTTGGGCAGATAATTTAAAATTTCTCTTTAAGATATTTAAATAGAGCTCATGATTCACAATACCATTAAATTGCCCAATTATGGGGCCGATTTACATCCTCATACAAGAACACCTCCACGGTTCACTGATCTAACTAGATTCTTGAGATTAAGTTTCAGAAAACACAAAATTGACAGCAAATTGATTGAGATGACACAAAATTCAACATTTTTGGTTCCGATGGGCATATAATAGCTCGTAAATGAAAAAATGAGGAGTTTAATCCCATGAATTTATGTGGAACAAGAACTCCTCCACTGGCCAGCATGCAGGTGGAGGAATTCTTGTGTGGGGGTGTAAATCGGCCTCAGAATAAGGTAATTTGATATTTTTTTTATGGTATTGTGAATCATGAGCTCTATTTAAATATTTTAAAGATCAATTTTAAATTATTTGCCCAAAATTTGGATATAGGAGACTTCATTTTTTAACAGGATAATGACGCCTAGCGCATTGCTCTCAATGTACACCGCTGGTGTCTCGTAACTATCCCCAAATTATGAAACACCTGCTCAATCAATTTATTTATCCCAGTAGAACATATTTGGTGAGAATTTGATTTAAAAAAAAAGGAAACATGACATATAAAGACATAATATGAAGTAAAAACAATAATCATAGAAGAATGGTCGAAAATCGATGCAGAAATTACAAAAAACTGATTAAATCTATACCAAGATGTTTAAAAGTTGTTGTGGGCACTAAAAGATATCCTACTAAGTACTAAATTAAGAAAGAAATACAATATTTAAATTTATGCTAAGATTTTTATTAAGTGTATGAAGATTTTTATGGCGTAATATTTTAGTAGCTTTTTGAATATTAATTTTAAAAAAAATAGTTATACAATTTTTTAAAAAAATTGATTATGTCATTCTATTAAGAACAAGTTGAAGATATCATAAAAAAAAATAAAAAAAATTCCAATATATAAATTTTTATTAATGGAAAACATTAACTTTTATTGGAAATTGCAAGTGCATGAACACTTTTGTGGTCCACGGTATATATATATAGAGAGAGAGATAAAGAGAGATTATTCCATAAACTTCTGGTTATTTATTCAAGGAATGTTATCTTAAAATTTATTCTTACAATATTGAAGTAATTTGTATCCTCTTTTCTGATTCTTGGTAGAAAAAGTGGTAGTTTGGAAGTTAATTCATCATGGATGCTTTTCATATTATATTGAAAATTTCTTTACAAAAATAAAACCATTGCAAAGCTGTATCAGGCTTTCAGGGCAATATCCACAGTAATTAATAAAAATCTGCATCAAAATATATCACTAAATGTATTCATATAAGACAATTTTACTTATTTAGAAGTAAACAAACATAAATATTTATCAATATTAATTTTAAAAATAAATGCAAGGATAGCAAAACTTTTAAGTTTCATTGATTCCAAGATTATAGAAATTTTTTGCAAGTTTCTACTGCAATGGTGAGTATGGGATACAGCACTCGAACACACATACACACACAAATGTTTTTCATACAAACTTCCAAGAAATCAAACTTTTAAAGTGAAAAAATAATGAACTTGATATTTTTCATGTTTTCAAAATAAAAATTACCATTATAAATTACATTACAAAAGTTCAATACTAACGTATTTTTTCATTACTTAACTAAAACTAAGAACTTTTGAAATTAGCCAGCAAGTTTTTATAAAAGTTTTTTTCTCTCCTGCATAATCAAAGAGATGCAAAACTTATACATACATTTTGTTATTTCTAATTATTCTAAAATAATTAAACTTTGAAGACATTCAAATACACCAGTCCTCTACTCTTCCATCAATATCTAGAACAAGAATCGGCAACCTATGGCATGCGGTACAGTTCTCAGTGGCACTCTACATTACTAAACAAATTTCTCAGTTTTTGAGTGGTTGGAAGTTGATGAATTACTAATGGACCTTATTTGACAAACATCTTCAGAATTATGGACATTTACAGAATTACGATAAAAATAAATCTACGTATATCTAGAAAGATTTAATTGTTTGAAGAGAGAAAATTGCATGTACTGTGCTTTCCGCTTTTGATTATACATATCTATCTGAACAAATCTTTCCTCATATGAAAAACATTTTGAGTCTGCAAAGAAACTGTTTAACTGAATGTTCAGAATCATGTCAAATTGAAAGTCACACATTATACCCATGATATTGCGATACGAAGTAGAGGGCTTCAGAGACAAGTTTAACACTAAAACATTTGTTTTCTTTATTTAACAATGGTGTAGGGGAACACATGTTTTATGCCCTATACTTTTTATTTTAAGAAATATGCTTAAAAGTTGCATAACATATGAACAATTTTAACTTTTTAATTTATGTTGAAGGAATAGTATTTTATCTTGTTTACTTTTGTTGATAAATAAATTTAAATGATGCAAAAATAATACATAGTAAAACTGTGAATCTATATTACTGATCTCGATTCTCTAGCTCTGCATGCATTATTGTTGGAATCTAATTGTTTCAAAACTGTCCTACTGTGGCACGCTGAATCATATAGGTAGCTTGATTTGGCATGCCACAGCTAAACAGGTTGCCAATCCCTGATCTAGAAGATGAATCCATGGTTTTTATATATAAGTGATGAGCCAATATTTATTAATATTCATTCTGCACATCATCATATTTAACACTTTCTAATTGTTTCACTTAATCTTTACTCTCATGGTCTTTTCAAAGAAATATATTGCAACAATATTTACATTGATTTCATCTTGAATGGAAACCCATCCAAGAATTATTAACTAGTATTTAATATAAATACTCACAAAATGGCTGCAGCAACATCAATTCCGCCGCCGCGGGGAAAGAATTTTTTTTAATGTTAATGATGCTTTAAAGGATATTCTCATTTAGGGTTGCAAAAAAAAAAAAAAAATAAAGACACTTACTCGACATGTATACATTACATATATTGTAAAACTAGAGTTCTTTAATATGTAAGCAGAGTTTATTCATTCTACTATTTACTCTTAAAATTAGGGCATACTTAAAAATTAAATGAAAATTATTGTTCAAACATATAAAAATTTAATTTTAGAATACAAAACATTTGTGATCCTCAGATCAGATGAATGAAAAAAGAAAAAAAATATTTCGTCAAGTACAAGATTGATTCTAAGGATCCATTCAAGCACAAGAAAAGAATTTAGAGAGAATACTCCTAAAAATTTTACAGATTTCTGTGAAGAGAAGAGGTCGGATTTTCGAACAGTACAAAAATGGCATTCAGATTATGATAATACAAGTTATAAAGTGGCCAAGAGAAATAGAAAAGGCTTACAAGTGTGGATCCGGTTTTTCAATGATTATTACTTGATTTGAATCTTTTCAATGAGTACGAACAGCTGAAAGAAAAGCCAAACTAAGACACAAAGAAACGGGGCTAGGCAGTTACAGTTATTATTCTTGAGGGAAGCGAAATGATACTGGATTAATTTAAATAATACGATTACTCATGACACGGAAATTCAAAAAAGAAGCAGCTCCTCTATTGAACATTTTATAAATGTTACGAGAGAGAATAAGTATTTTAAATATAACCAATAAGTGATTTAGTCGGATCTTTCAAAAATGTTATTACTATAAATCAAAAGGGTAAGTTTTTTGATACAGAATAAAAAGTGTTTACTAAAGTGATTTGAAGTGTGATTATTTTCGTATTTAGTTTTCTATTCTACAAAATACGTTTATTTATAATTTTAGATATCTTGTGCACTGAATATTCATTAATAGATATTATTAAATCGGTTATTTGTTTCGCTCATTCTGTGGGTCATCAAATTACATTTTAATCGTTACATAATCGTAAATACTTGTTTTATTAATAACAATTCAATATGTATATATATTCATAATGATACAAGTCGAATGATGGATTGACCGGAAGCTATGGTTTTCACTCTGACAATGAATCGAGTTTCTCTGATATTTTAGTTTAATATATAAACGGAAAATTTTTAAAAGGTTAATATTTTATCACTTTATATCAAACTCTCTCTCTGTAAAAATAAAAGAGCAGACTTCCAAAATTAACTAGAAACAATTTTTTTCTCATACTTGAAAGCTAGATCAGATTATAAATTAAACTCATTTTCAAACGGAAATTAGTATATATCCTTCCACAGTATAATCCTATATCTACGCATATATTGTATAAGCTCGACTCAATTTGTTACTAAATTTATGCCAAATAAAATAATGAAAAAGTGGATTTCAATTTCATGTTACTGCTAAATGTAATTATTCATATATAAATACATATTTGTGGAAGTGATTCTTTTTTTTTTTTTGTACCTAATGAAACTCGAATTTGAACAAGACAAAAATTGAATTACATACTGCCTGGGTTATAGTTTTAACTAAATGGAATAAAAAGCCTAAATTCTACACGCAATAAATTTTTTTATAAAGAGGAAGTTAAAAATTCACAAATTTAAAATGTAAGAATTCTCGTACCATAAGAAACCATAGGATGCTCTCTTATGTGGTTTCCTCTTCTAAAATAACTATATTAAGCGCCGAATTAAAAGTAAATTCCCTTATTTAAATGCCTATAAAATGAACAAAAAGGTTTATTAAAATATTTTTTACCTTAGCAACAATAGAAACTACAATTTCACACAATTGTTTCTTTACAGTAAATTATTTTAAATAAAAGGAATGCATTTCTCTACTATGTTAAAAATCATACGGCCAATAATTTACAAATTACTAAGAGCACTTCTAAATTTATATTAATTTAAATATAGAAAACATGTTTTAATTTTTTTTAAGAAAAAGTGATCAGAATTTTTTACAAGATTTTCTGGTTGTAATTTTATATCCTAGCTAATTTTAAATAATTTAAATAGAGTTTATCCATAGAAATGTATCTAATTATAAAACTAAAATTTTATCTCTAAGAATGTCCCTAAACTTTTACGACACGTTTATCTATATATTGGACATCATACTTAAATTCCTGCTTAATTTAATTATTGAGTTCCAACCCTCCTCCTCCTCCTCCCAAACTTTTTAGTCAGTCATAAAAGCGTGATTCTTAGTGATTAGTGTGTGCGTGTGGGGGAGAATAAGGATGATAATCTTATTTTTTTCTGCTTAAATCTTCAAAACATGCATATACTCTGAAAATAGTTTATTTATTCAACCATATAATAGTATTACTTCTATTTGTTATTCTTCTGTGTTCTTTTTAATAAATTCTGAAGTGGGGAAAAATTACTGTTGAGTCAAAGATAATATTTACAGTCTAGTGTAAATCAATTACTTTTCATTTAATGTTAAATACAGTAAATTGTGCCAATCCTAGTTCATAATGACGTATAAAAATTTAATCAAGCAAAGTGAGTGAGAATATGGTGAAGCATTAAATATCGCAAAATGGGTGATGACACAGATAATTTTTATCAAATTGCAACTGTAGCATTTTTTGCTAAAATAAAAGGCCATTTGATTTCATAAATAATTGCGTTATATATATATATATATATATATATATATATATATATATATATTAAGCGTGCAAATAACCAAATATCATACAAAAAGAGCATAACCTACATGAAATTGGGACTTGTAAAACACATGACTTTTAACAAATTTGGTAAATTCAATGCAAAAACTACATTACTTTTTAAAAACACGTTTAATACAACTGATCCCATACACGAGTACATTTGTTATTTTGATAAATAGTTTTGAAATGAGACAATCTAAAACATAGTTTAAAATTAGAATATAATACATTGTTGACTAATTGTGATATTGGTTGCTAAATAACACGGAAACATTAGATTTGTGGTGCCTTAATTTCAATAGTATGCGACTGCATTAAATTTGGTAAAACACCATTTTCAATAATTTAACCGAAAAAACCGAAGTTTAGTTTGCTTTTATTTCAACTTTCATATTATTGAACTCTGTATTTTAATGTTGGATCATATCTGCAAGCAGCTGTATTATTGGCTGAGATTTATTTTTGGGATAATTTAGTTAAGAAAGAAAAAATACAGTATTATATGTAACAAAATTTGTTTCAAACGTATAGAGAATGTATTTGATATAGCATGACTACGATAAACCTGGATCCCCATTTAATTAGTTATAATTGTAAGGGGGTATATCAGGATGTTGACTCATAATAATATAAATTCTCATCCGAAATCTTGATCAGTTCAAACTTTATAAGAAAAAAAAAGTAAAAACAAATCTTTCTTTATAGCCTTGACTTTCTCTATAGCCTATGTGACGTATATTCAATGACAGTACGAATAACCAAAGACCTCCCTCTCTCTGATCTTTCGTAGAAATTTAGGGGCCATAAAAGAGATAGACATCTGCTTCGCTTTGCTTCTAGGGGGAAGGGACGTAACAAGAGACGGCCAACGCATTCTTGATGACGTTTCGATTGCACCCATTTCCTTTAGACTGTATAGGCCAAAATTTTTATTGCCTAAGATCCGAAAAATAACTATAATGCTAATCAACCTTAAAGGCAAATTAGTTTATCTTTATTTTCTTACGAATTAGTTTAGAAAAATTTACATTTCCTTTTTAAACCTCATAGATATCAATCCTAATTAGTGATATTCTAAAGTAATATTGTTTTTAATTTTTCATGTCTGTAATACCTGCTTATGATTACATTTAAATCAGCTAATATATACCTCCTTTACATTTTTTTTAATCGATGCAATTTCTTTGTTCAAACGTGAATGGGATTTTAAGCTCTATTTTTTTAAAAATTAGCTTATTTTTATATACATTAGGAACTGAGAAAAAATATTTGAAATTATAGTATGATCATGGAACGTACATTGAAAAACTATTTAAGTTTCAATAAACAACAAGTTTTATAATTAACTGTAGTAATAAATTTTTTTGGAGGGGCGGGTGAGTTTGTACGGAATTAATGATTTCTAATATGCGATAACGCATGTTTTTTTGCTTGGATTATTTCGAATGCGAAAGTTATTTCTTGGCATTAAGTCATCTTAATACAACCTAATTGGAAAACAAAAGAGATGCTGACATTGAGAGTGTTTCAGGATTTTAAAAATTAAAATTTGTTGGATTGAAGGAAATTTGTTAAAAGATGCAAAAATTTCTTTATATGACAAAAAAAGTAATTATAACTGATAATATACGCTTAACTTATTCTTAAGATTTTAAAGACCGTGTAAACGTTTACCACTTTGTAATAGAAAAAGGTAAAATTAAGAGAAATTTTTATATAAGTATTAACATTGATTTTGATGCTATAAAATGTAATAAAAACTTTATAAATTTTATAGATGACATACAGATTTTGAACAAAATGTGTTAGTTTTCAAACTCAATGAATCTCACTCAAAGTAAAACAGTTTAAAGATGTTACTATGTTGATAAAAAGTATAAGCAGATCACACACACTCACACAGAAAATATTATATTATTTTAGGAATAATATTGAAGCTGAGTAGTAGAGTGCATCACGCTTCCACACCACAGGTGCGAGTTTCAAATCCCGGGCTGGGCATGGCCATAAACAACCATAAACCATGTCATTATTCCCCTCCACCACAAACAGAACAAAAATAAAAGCTCCTTTTCCCCCGGACATCGTAAGAGAAATCCGATGACAGAACACCCCGGACCAAATCATTGTGAATCGCATAGAAGCCGCAAATGTTTATACTGTAACAAAGGTCATGAACTCGAGGCCTGCCATTCCTTATGCGCTAACGAAAAGAGAGAAATTTTAAGAAAAAAGGGGATGTTATTTGAGCCTCATGCCCGGTCATAGAGCAATGGAATGTGTGAAAAGAGTCATGTCCTATTTGTAATGGCTCCCACCATTTCACAATGTTTTCGAAATCGGCATGGTGACGATTTCTCTCCAAAAAATGACACAAATAATATAGTTTCAGCAGTATTTAAAACAGAAGTAAATAGTGTATTATTACAAACATGTGCTGAATTAATAGATGGCAAAAATGAACAAGAAGTTGTCAGGTTATTCTTAGATAATGGTTCATAAAGAAATTTCGTTTTAAAGAGTACTTCTGAGAAATTTAACTTTCCAATTCTTAGAAAAGAAAATCTTTCCATTTACACATTTGGTGCTAAAGAAACTGAAATAAAAACCTTAAATATAGTTCAAATAAAATTGAGACAGGGATGATCCAAATGTGTGCATTGCAATAGAAGCGGTCGAGACAGAACATATTTCGATTACACATTTACCAACCCTTATTAAAAATTTAGATATTTAAAAAATGTACAATTAGCTGATTCTTATGAATTTAACGATAAAGAAATATCAATTCTTATTGGCGAGGACTATTATTATCAAGTAGTTACTGGTAGAATTACACACATGTCTAAACAAAAATCTTGTTTCAGTAGATACATTATTTGGGTTAGATCGGGAGGAACTTTTAACAATGAGTGTTATTGTTAATGAATCCAATGTTTTGAAACAGCTTAGCGAATTTTGGGATTTAGAGAATTTAGGAATAGAAGCAGAGCTGACATTCTGAAGCACTATTTGTTTATTTCATATATCTTAGTAAATTATTTATTTACTTTAAAAATTATAGTGAGAAATTTTTATATTTAACAATACTTGTCCGCACTGTAAAATTTTGCCACCCTGCCTAAATACGACCCTGTGTGTACACTCACTTCCAAAAATTAAGCACGGAGAGGAAAATGCTAATTTCCGGAAGCCAATCAGAATTGAAGAGGATGTAATTCGTTGCAGAGATAGATGGAAGTATGCAAATATGTTAGGTAACAGCCAATCGTGCTTTCATGTCAAGAAATATGCAAAAAGGGCAGTCTTATAAGAAGCCAGCTTTATGAAGGGTTACAGAAGTTGATTGTAAGTGCTGATAGAAGGTGTTTAACACTTTCGTACAATTTGTTTTCAAGACATACGTGTTTCTATGACTTCCAGAAAACGAATAGAAGATTCTGAGCGCTGACGTGCTGTGGGGTGGATTGAAGCAGGACAGTTAATCACAGAAGTTGCTCTTTTTTTTGGCGTTCATCATTCTGTAATTTCACGTTTATGAAAACAATTCCAAACCACACAGACAGTTGTCCAAAGGCCCGTAGGAGGTCACCCAAGGGTTACAACCCCGCGGAAAATCGATATATTGCTATTGTAGCCAAGCGGAATCGAAGAGCGACCTCCACACATGTGACATCTATAGTTACAGCGTCCATTGGTAAGGCTATATCTGCAGCTACTGTACGCCGAAGATTACATATGAATGGACTGTATTCCCGTGTGCCTCGAGTTTGTGTTCCTCTTTCCGTCCAATCAAGAGGGACACAATTAAAGTGGGACCGGAAACATGACAATTGGACTGTGTCTGACTGGGGCAATGTCATGTTTACTGATGAGTCAAGATTTGCTCTGGAGCCAGATGACAAGCGTATAAGGATATGGCGAAAACAAGGAACACGCAATCAGCCCCAAAACATCACACATTCCGAGGCGGAAGCATTATGGTGTGGGCAGGGATTTCATTAGGATACCGCACCGACCTGCACATCTTTAAACGGGTTTTGTGACGGCTTTCCGATATCGAGATGAAGTCCTAGAACCCATTGTGAGATTGTACGCTGCAGCAGTTGGTCCTACTTTTGTTTTAATGGACGATAACGCACGTCCCCATAGAGCTGACATCGTCGATGACTACCTGGATAGTGAAGGGATTGCGCGTATGGTGTGGCCAGGATATTCGCCCGACCTTAATCCCATTGAAAATCTTTGGGATGATCTCGGTCATGCTGTATCTTCCCGTTTCCCACCTCCAGCCACTCTTATTGAGCTGGAAACTGCTCTACAAGAAGAATGGCGATTGCTTAATTCTGCGGTGGTTGACCACCTAATTGAAACCATGGTCAGAAGGTGTAAACTTTACATACAGATGAGGGGGATCACATACCCTACTAATGTCCTTTATTTTCACTTTATACATAATTCTGTTTAAGTCTCCAGTATGACATTATCTGATAACTTACAAAAATTTAATATTGTTTTCATTTCTGTATATAATTATTGATTTTGTTTTATGTATAAATATATATGCTACTTAACTGCCAAATTTTGTGTCAATCAAAGCAGTATTTGTTGATTTTTTTTGCATTTTACATCTTCGTGCTTAACTTTTGGAAGTGAGTGTACATAATGGATATAAATATTCTCTCTTAAAAAAATTATAGATGGAAAATTTATATGTATACTAGCAATTTTTTATTAAAGAATATAAATTTTTTAGTATGTAATTTTATGCCCAAATTTGTATTAAAATTATAAAAGTGCAGAAAACTTTTTTAAAAAATAATTAAAAACTTTTAAAATTATTTTTCTTTAATTGATTTCGTTAAAATATAAAAGTTTTATGGCCTTAAAATAATAGATTTTTTTTCTGAATGATCTTTTGGATTAGTTAGTTCGAATAGGAAAAATGGACCGTTAAGGTTCACTGGTTTCACTGTGAAACCGTAAATTTCTCGAAATTGAAAAATGCTAAATTCTTTTCTTTGTATATTTATGTTCATCATCATATCTAATGGTGATATTTAAAATTATTTTGTTAAATTTTCAAAGGGAATATGCAGTGAACTTAAACCGCTTGCCTGATTATCCCGAGTTACCTCGGGTTCGTATATATACAGCTAATTATTATCCCGAGAAAACTCGGGCGAAGCAGAATCTGTCAGTAGATTTGTTTTATCACGGTTTTACTCGGCCTGAAGGAAATGAAAGGAAACGTTCAGCTTTGGTTGGTAGTTTGGACAATTTTTATCCCGCCCGGTTTGGCTGATACGTTGGTTAAAAGGAAGATTGATGTGAGTGGAACACATTTCGATTGAATAGAAAAGATTTATCTCGAGATCTAAAGACAAAGAAATTTTAAAAAAGCAGAAATTATTGAGTATTAGAGAGGGAAAGTAACTGTAATGACATGGAAAGTTAAGAAGGATGTTAGTCTAATTTCCACAATACATACAATCGAAATGCAGGATGCAACAAATGAACGGGGAGAGACAAAGTCCAGGCCTAAATGTGTTGTTGACTACAATGACCAAATGGGCGGTGTAGATAAAGTTGACAAGCATTTAGCTCCTTATTCTACACCCAGAAAAAGAGAGGAAAATACTAAGATTTTTTCTTCCATTTATTGGATTTGGCCTTGTGAAATTCTTTCATTTTGTACTGTAAATCAGGAGGTTCATGATCACCTAAACAATTTAGAATGAAACTGACTGAAACGAGTGACGAGTTTTTTGTCAGTAACGAGTTTGAGTGACGAGTTTTTTGCCACATCAGGAAGACCCAGCATTAGTCCTTCACCACTCAGGTTAACCTCAATGCATTTTCCAGATGTTATTCCTGCATCTGAAAAAAAAAATCAAATCCAACGAGACAGTGTTCCCGTGACTGTGCTCCCGCAATAGAGATTCCAGAAATAAGCCAGTAAGAAACGAGACCAGATACCAGTTTACAGAATGTCAGGTATCACTTTGTAATGTCCCTTGTTTCAAAATCAATCCTATTAAGACTATTATTTAACTTTTTTTCCATTTGCCAGAGATAACTCGGGATAGTAAACTAATATTAAAACTAAATGCTTTTACGCCTGTAAAAAATTAAAAACTCAACTTAAAACCTACATATTTTGTTTTGTTTCGTTTCCTTGTATTTAATAATAAAATAAAAAAATGTGATGAGTTTTTGCAATTTTTTCAAAAAAATGTGTAAGGGAAGCGGTTAAAGAGAAAAGGGGAGAGATTTATGGTTCTAAGTAATGAGGCAAGGGAAAAGTTTCTACTGTTTATCAAAAAATATATGTACAGTCGAACCTCCATATAACGAACCTCTATATTGCGAATTTTTCTACATAGCGTTTTCCTGGAACCAAGAGCATTTCACGATTTTCTTCATAAAATAACCTCCCTATAGCGAAGTGCATTTTCTATACAACAAACTTTTTTTCTTGTGATTGGATTTTTTTCTCCTTATTTTCAAAGTAGTTCCGGACATTTTAAGTTATTCTCTCTTAACGCATTTCATGGTTCTCATAAATCTTGAACTGCTTTTTTTGGTGTTTAGCTCGCCGAGAGCAATAGAATTCTGGGAGTTTCATCCAAGAAGTACTACTTTTCACTAGAAACATCTTCGATATCCCCTTTCACCCTCAGTGGAATTGTATCGTGTCCCCGTGTCATTGAACTAATTTCCGTTTATTTGTAGTGTTGATCAGTCGTACTGGTAACTTTGTTTATGATAGCTCGTAAGTGCTTGAGCATGAAACTTTTTTTTAATTCTTCAGGAAGTAGATAAAATCGTAAAAAAAAAAGGACATGGCTTTAAAATTTGGTATTCCTCCAAACAGCTTATCAACTATTGTAAGAAATCGAGATAAGCTTCAAAATTATGATTCATCGAATTTTTGTTCAAAACGTAGAAGAACATGTGTCTATGAAGATTTCGACAAGGCAGTTTTGAAGTGGATACACACAATGCAAGATAAAAATGTTCCGATCTCTGAACCTTTCGTAATACAGAAAGCTTTTCCATTTGTGAAGGTATTGGGATAAGACTGATTTCTACGTAGCAATGGATGACTAGAAAAATTTAAGAAAAGACACGGAAAATTGCGCCTGAAGGGATTTTTGGTGCATTGCAAAGATATGAAACGTATTATGAAACAAAGTACTTTAAAAAAAAAAAAAAAAAAAGACTCAAACAAAAATTAACATTTTTTATGCGTAATTAAATTTAAGGACACATGTGGTGATGTAAGTTTAAAAAGTCTTGTTATAAAATAATGTACGCTTAAAATTACTTGTATGCTTTAAATTAGAAAATGTCCTTAAAGCTCATTAATTTTAAAATAAAATGATTTTCTTTTTGAAAATACAGTGTATTCCTCAACATTCTTTTCCCCTCAGAGGGCTCACCTTCTTTAGGTGGGTACGGGTGTCACAATCCCGAGGTACCCTCTCTAGTGATCTTTTCCTTTTCCCAAGGGGTTTACTATCTTTGGTAAACACGGGTGTCACAACCCCGGGGTACCCCAGTGATCCTTCTCTATTTTCGACCCTCCATCTTGTCATCCAATTTCTTCTTTTCCCGCGTCCAGACCACAGACCTATGAATGTTTGGCGCAGTATAGCCAAAACTGGCTCTTGCGCCATAAAACACCAAACTCATCATCGTCATCAACATTCTTTTTTCTCTTTTTCGATGGGTCAGATATATAAAATAAATAGATACTAATTTACAAAAAGGAGTGAGTAATTACTTTTTTATAAAATATATGGTGTTTGGGAACTTAAAATTTGCTTTATGTGGTTTATGAAGCATATTGAAAGATAAACCTCTACATAGCGAATTTTCCATGTAACGAACTTTTTTTCGGGATTTAGCGACTTCACTATACAGAGGTCCCACTCAGTGGCGCTCACAAGGGGGGTGTCATAGGACCCCCCCATAGCTCTTGATTTTTTTTCCGATTGGTTATAATCCTATGTATATATTACGTAAAATTTAATTATGTGTTTGTTATTAATAATTAATTTTATTGATTAATGCTAATTTTTTATTCAATAATTAATTTTGTATTGTTTTTGTTCCCGAAAATCGACAAAATCAAAAGAATATGTTGGGTGGCATACTGAAGCATGATACCAAAAGGGTGGACTTTCGACCCTGGACCTCCCCCTTGAAAAATTCTTGCGTGCGCTACTGGTCCGACTGTATATATATATATGTAATAATAACAATACTCTCCCGTTTTAGGTTTCTTTTGAGGTCCAAGAAAAAAATTTCCGTTGAATTATCGAGTGCTTGTTTAAAATTTATTTCATTTTACAATTAGATATACATATTTGCTATGCGTTTATAATTTTTACAATTTTTAAAAAAATTTTATTTTACAAAAATAAGTGCTTAGTAACTGAATTCGATGACAAGCTTAATATTTATGTATGCATCACAAAATAAAATAATGGAACTTGGAACAGTTACTATTAAAAAAAATTAATTTATAGAAGAAAAGACAAACTTGTAATCATAAGATTTAATTGTTTAAAATAGAAGAGTATATATATATATATATATATATATATATATTCTGATTGTATGATTATTTTCTGATGGAATATACATTATTTTTTTATAATGCTCCAATATTAGGATAAATAAAAAAAAAGAGTAAATAAATAATCACTCGCATATTAGTAGGCATTCATGATTTCACTTTGCTCATGATGACTATTTGGATAAAATGCATGAAAGTAAAACAAAATATTAACGTCAAATCGCAAAAAAATGAAGTTAATAAAGTTTTCAATAATTCTGTAGGTAATCACTCATTATAACTATACTACATACATACGGCAAGAAATTATTAGATATATTTTAGAGCGAGTAACAATTTATGAATCAATGAGCAATATAACAATTCTAATAAGAATATACTTATAAAAAATGTAATTTATCTTATGTCTTAATCTATAAAAAAGAGAGAGAAAAAAATCTAAAAATACGTTTTTTATATTGACTTAATCATGATGATTCAGAAAAAGGATTCATGATTGATGATTCAGAAAAGAAAAATCAAAATTTACAATAAACAACAGACAAATGAACCACAATTTTTTTAATGCTGGGAAACAATAAGGCAGGTTGCGTAATGTCTCATTTCGGAAGTTGAAGATAGAGTAAGAAGACACGATTCATAAAATAAATTGTAAACTAAAAACATTAATCAGAAGAATATAAATATCGATGCAGAAATTATAGGAAAAAAAAAAATTATGAAACCTGTACTAAGAAGTCTATAAAAGTTGTTGTGGACACTAAAAGATATTTTACCAAATATTATACTTAAGGGGAAAAAAGAACAATATTTGAAACCATATTGAGATTTTTTTAAGTATACGAAGAGACTTTGGTGGCCTAACTTTTTTCTCAGCAGTTTTTTGATTATTAATTTTTTTAAATAACAGTTATGCTAGGTTTTAAAAAATTGATTATGTTATCCCAGTAAGAACCAGTAGCAGATATTGTAAAAAAATTGCAGTTCCGATATATTAATTTTTATTTGCTAAAAACATTGAATCTTATAGAAAATTGCTAGTGCAAGAACACGTTTGAGGAAATTAAAGCTGTAATTTAACAATATTTAATTCTATCGATGTATTAATTTAAGTAAAGAGATGGTAAGACAAGTAGTTGATTGGAAAGAAAGGAATCTAGACAGTGGCGTATTCCACTGAATAGAGAATATTAGGGCCCCCTACAAAGTCAGCTTTTGGACCCCAAGCTTTAATACGTACTTGGCGTCATTAACGCTTTGGGCCCCCCACAATGCGAGGGTGTACGTTTCGCCACTGAATCTATGTCAAAACCTTTCAAAAGGGATTTAATCAGAAGATTTTTATCACATAATCTCTCTAGCTGACAAGTGCTTACTTTTGTCATTGTATGCAATTTTTTACATGTTCAGTGTTGCAACGTAAGTTAATTACAAACAAGTATATTATCTAAAAATTTTTTTAATGTACCATGTTTTTATAACGGACTAAAAGACCAAAAAGCATAATTTTTGTTTTCATTTTCTTCATTTCTCTCTCCCCCTTTTCGTTTTCTTCTTTTTTTCACATTTTCATGCTTTGTCATCCACTTTTGAGCTATGTGGTCCAGATTTCTAGCTGACCGGGAAATTAGTTTAAAATCAATTACAAAATTCCACCCGGACAGACATACAAGCCTCTTTAGGGACTCGGGTTCACGACTAGAACTTTTTTTTTCTGCATTTTCATCCACTTCTGAGATGTGGTCCAAATTGCAAGTCTGCAGCTCATCGGGAAGTTAGTTTCAAATCAATTACCACCCGGATAGACAAGAAAGCGAGTTAATAAAAACATGGTAATTATAATAATTATTTTATTTATTTAAATGATTTCTTATTAAAATAATGACTAACTGGTAATTTATTTAGAATAAATATTCTTACTATAATATTACAAATGCGAAAGTTTGTATGTGTGTTTGTTACTCTTTCACGCAAAAGCAACTGAATGTATTTTAATGAAACTGTACAATAATATAGCTGATACATCAGAGTAACACATAGGCTATAGTTTATAAAGGTATTGTGTGAAGGGTCCAAAATATAGCGATAATTGTCAAGTAGGAAAAAATTCTGCCATCTGCTATTGTAGCGTGCGCTGCAATAAGGGCCCGTGACAGCATATATTTCTCTTTTGTGTGTGAAGCAAAACTTTCCCTTTTTGTTTTGTCTAAGCCAGGCGCTCGCTTCTAATTTATTGATTTAATCAGTGTAACCAGTGAATACCAAAGTTTCATTCGACAAGTGACGGGCAGGACATGATATAAAAAATATGCATCAACAAGAAAATAATAGAATATTATTATAAGAGTTAAAAAAAAACACTTCTGAGAAAAAACAGAGGAGGGGGGGGGGACACGAATAGACTGCGAAATACTGAAACAGGAAAATAGCTTATTATGAATTATATATTGCTATTAAAAATAAAATAACCTAGAAGGAATAGCTTCCTGTGTAGGTTTTTAAGATGTATGGTAAGATTTTTCACACATGAAAGTTTATTTTGAAATAACAGTTAGAAAAATGAAACAATTGAAAAATAATATAAACTTTACAATAAGTAAAGTTCGCAACACCATACAAAGGAAAGAATTTTAGGGAATTCTCAACAAGTTCAAAATTATTTTTAACTAAGTTGGCCTGATTACAGTTATGTTGTAACCTTTTAAATTTATATATTAAATGTGGGAGAAATTATCGCAAGTTCGACTTGCTTGGTGGTCAGGGTGCGAAGGCCCCGCTTGAGGGCCCTGGTGCACGGCACCACTTAGCCCATTGGTAGTTACGCCACTGTGTTCACTAGTACTTTCTGTTTCAGTTCTTAATGTAACTACTTGTAGAAATCAAATTTAATTTAGTTGAATGAACTTGTTGATGACTTTTTAAGAAAAAATAAAAAGTCTTCATTTTGATAGAATTACATTTTTGCTTACGATAGTATTATATTTGTAGTACAAATAAGAATATACGTAAAATAAAATTATTCATTCAGATCTGAACCGAAAACCGTTATTTTTAGCAGAACGGAAACCGGAACAGAAACGATATATTTTTTTTATAGTTGAACCGGAACAAAAAAAATTACGGTTCGAAGCCCTGGCTCTATATGTTTTGAAATCACTTATTCAAGGTATTATTCCAAGATTTAGAAAAAAAATAGTGTACTCTACCAGATCTACAGTTGATAAGGAATTTGATTTCTTTTAACTAAACAGTATTTCGATATATGTAGAAGTCTAATTTTTTTCCCAGGAGCTTTTTTCTTATTTTTAAGGTAACAGTATAATGCGCACTCATGCATTTCGATCTTATTTTCTGTGTTCAAATTGTGCATTATACGCCGGCTTTTTACGATAATTAATTGCTTCTATAATTGTTACGGTTATTTTATTTCAGACGTATATGTTTAGTTTGTTGGATTAACTGACAAATAATAATTTTTTTAAAAAAATTCTTCCATTTTCGTATAATATTAGTGGTGTTTCGAAAATTTACAGTACTTTATACTTACAACGCTTTTGTGCTCATAAATAATGAAATAAAATGGAAAGAAAGTACAAATACATTTTTTAAAAAAATACCAGAACACACACGTGAATATAAAGATATATATTTCTTGAAAATTAAGCCCATTTCTGGATATTTTAAAATAAACTAGGGACTACTATATATATATTTATTCTAAGAATGGAAATGTTGGAAAAAGAAATTTTTCTAAATGATTCCATTAAATGTTTTCTGCTACGTATTATGTTTTCTTGATTATCTCTAATTGTAGCTGTAATAAAGTGAATAATTAGTGTGTGAAAATTCTTGTAAGATAGTATGCAAAATCTAAATAAGTTTTTGGAAATTATAATTCAATGGCAAATTTTTATTTTTGCTCAAAAACGTATAATTTTATGACATATTTTCGTATTAATTTTTGAACAGTAGCTTTACAGGAGGAAACATACTTTAGGAAAGGAGGAAATTTATGTACTTCGAGTGACACAACACCGATCAGTAAATATTTCTTAAGATGAATCCAAATTCCATTAATGACTCTATCTTCATCAAACTTGCCTGTTATAAAAACAAACCACTGATGAAGGGATTCAAGCGGTACTCTATTTCAGGACTTTTGATTTAAACCCTGAATGAAGATTTATATATGTGAGCATGTTAGAAGAGAAAACCTCTAAAATAATTGTAAACATTGAGAATTATGTGAATAAATGTGTCGATGAAAACTTGAACGAATAATATGGATGTGATGTGGAAGTTAGAACAGTAAGGTGTTTCTTATACAATAGCCCCGAATCACTTTATTTATAGTATTTTACTAAAGATAGAAAATAAAAATTTAAGCATGAATTTATTTATATAGTTTAGTTTATAATAGCTTAACTTTTGCAGTAAATTTAATTCTAAAATTTAAAAGAAAATAGAGTATTAGACGAATTTTTTTAAAAATGTGAATAAATAGTCTTTTACACATACATAAAAAACAAATCACTAATTACAAAAATGAAATTAAGCTAATAATTTAAAGTATCACTTGCCTGTACAAATTCAATCTGATATAAGAACGAATTCATTTACCTTTACAATGTACATTAATATTACCAATAAATATATATATTATAAAAAAACATAAATTTTCTTTATTTCTTACATAAGGATAAAACTCGTAACATGTAATTCATTTTCAAAGTATCATTAATCACAGTAAATGGATTATTAAAAGCTTATATAACAATTTTTTTATTTGTAATTAAGTTCCTCATTTACTAAGCTCAAATATATATTTCTTCTACAAAATTAAATCCATTAAAAATATTTTGATTTACGTGAATGAAAAAAAAAGAACAAATTATTTTACAGTGAAAATTTCTTACGCAAGGGAATTTAAGTATTATACTCAAGACACAGAAGAAAAAACTGCCTGAAAAACAATCTCCCAAATGGGGACAAAACTTTTGTTTCAATGAATCACTAGGGCATAGAAAAATGCTATAACGCCAAACCAGGCAACCCAGAATAATGAAGTCATTGCACATCTACCAATGACAAGCAACCTCTTTTCCTTTGATCGTGCCGAAGAGGAATGTCCGAGGTGTGAGGAACTCAAAAAGTGCTCTTTATTTAACGTTATGCCAAAGAAACGGGGCTAGGCAGTTACAGTTATTATTTTTGAGGGAAGCTGTTATCCCAGAAAGACTAAAAAATATTAACGAGCTAGTTGATGTCAAAATATTTCATCTTCTGAATAAAAAATTTAAATCTTGATTTATTTGATATAGCTTTCTCCTGTAACTCTTTGAAGGTGATATTGCAACGAGGATCAATTTTGAGAAAAGATTTTAGATGATTTCGAGGATGAGTATATCTATTGCAACTTAACAAAATATGGACCAAGTCATTTAAACAAGAGCTACAAATTGCATAATCTTATAATTTGAATTTTTGTAGAAGTCCTGGAGTAATGATCATTTTGCTAAAGATTCGAGAACACAGAATTTATTCTCTTCTATTTTTTGTCCACTTAAAAAAATTTTAAGTCAATTCCTACTTAGATGAACAAAAAAAAATTTTATTTTAGCTACATTTTATTAAATAAATACAATTAATATAAATATGTATATACATATGACAGAATCACAACATTAAGTGACAAAACAGAAAGCAAATTTCCTTATTTTCCATTTTATATATGGTGTTGGACTATTTATATGTTTGTTTGTTACTATTTATGTGTGCATTCATTAAATTTAATTATTCACATAAAAAAGAAAACACATTCGCAGAAATTAGGCCATTTTAGGTGGGATTCAAACCCACGACCTTTGGTTTAGAAGTCCAGTGTGCTATCCATTGCGCTACAGAGACACGACGAACAATTTTCCTTTCTATATGCTGTTGGACTATTATTTTTTTTGTTCCTATTTATTCATTTTTTAATTTAATTAACGAAAAAATATTTAAAAAACTGTATTAACATCAATTGTCATCCACTACAAGTTTTAGAAAATGTATTTGAACTTGAATGGACGAATACAAAGTATTTTATTGACGGCTGAAAATTTGAATAAGATATTCATACATATATATATATATAAAGTGAGAGAGAGAGAGTGAACTAATAGTGTGTGTGTAGGAATTGAAAAATCGAAGCAAGTATATAAAGCTTGCTTGGTGCGAGTAAGTGAATACTAACCTCAAACTATTCAGCTATACGAGGGTATTTGGCGACGGACTTCGTAATTTTGAACTATTGCCAAGTGATGAGGACAACAATTGAGTTGGCATCCCCTTTGATAAATTGTTGCACAATTGTTCTGTGTGGAGCTTTAGAACAAATAGTTGAATTTTGTCCCATTTTTTTTCAATTGAATAGTTTTTAAACGATGACTATAAGCATTTAATAAATCATCAATGCTTTTTAGGGCTTTGGACGAGTACTACTTTATAAAGAAGGTTGAATGGATTTCGGAGTTCCTGTTACCCACAGAGAAACTTAACCTCCTAACATGATGGCTTGGGTTTACTAGGTTTAGCTTTTCCTTATTAGCCCTGTACTGCATTAGAAATATTGAAGTTTAAAAAAATATACTTACTTGGAGGAATAAAATAAATTTATACTTTAAAGCTATTCAATAATAATTTAAAATTAAATGAATAATGAGTGAAATGTAAAATAAAAATGCATGATGGTTTTATTTACAAGTAATGAGTTCTGTGTCAGTTGCGGTTTGGCCTGATAAGGCGGTACTCTGTGTGTAAAAAATAACATTAAACCGAAACAAAATGGGACACCCATCGGGCTTCCGGTCTAATGTTAATCTACTGGATGAGTGAGTGAGTGAAGTCGCCCAGTCTCATTCGCGATCACCTTAACTACATTTTATTGACTGATTCTTCATTTAAGATAACTTTTTTGATCGATACAGGTGCGGATATCGCGCCTCAAGCTTAAGTTCAACAAGATTTAACTTTGTACGCTGCGAACGGCACAAAACGAATTTTACTTGATTTAAGTTTATGACTCCAATTTACTTGGTCTTTTGTAATCGTAAATGTACGCCAACCAATCATTGGGGTTCATTTCCTGAAGCATTTTAATTTGCTTGTCGATGCTAAACATCATAGAGTTATCGACGCCAACACTAAACTTTCTTCGAACGGCCAACTCCTAAAAATTAAGTCTGTTAATTAAAGGCCCGCCAGTATTTTCAAAACCTCGTCGCCTCGCACCCACAATTTTAAAAGCTGTTAAGAAAGAGTTCGAATATCTTACAGCGCAAGGTATAATTCGTCTGTCAAAAAGTCGCTGAGCAAGCCCACTGCATGTTGTTCAAAAATCTACACACAATTAGTTTTCTAATTTACAATCTACTAAACACTTCTAATTCTTTCTCATAGATGACTCTGTGAAGAGATTTTGATAGGATATCTCCTTTTCTGCAACTACTAAATGTGTACATCCAATGCATGTAACTTCAAGAGCAGTGATTCCCAAAATGGGCTTTATAGACCCCCAGAGGTCTATGAAGACCTGGAAGGGGTCTACGTCAGCGAAAAAATAATTTCTACGATAGTGGCTCTCATTAAACCAGATCGTGACTTTAATTTTAAAAGAAATTTCATCCAGTGGAAACTAAACTTACTATTTAACCGATTTATTTATTAAATTTAATGAGATTAATTTGCAGTTACAAGGAGACAACATAAATTTTATTAAAACATGAAACACATTTCAGGCTTTCTTGTGCCAGAATTAAGCTAAAGGAGTATAACATTGGATGTCGAAAATTTCCCCAGTTTGTCAATTGTCACAGACAATCTGCCAGGAAAAAGGACGTTTTAACCTATGTTCAACATTTAAATGTTCCTTTTTTTAAGGTTTTGAAACTATATTTGAGAATGTTTTCACTATCGTAATACGATGGTAAGAAATGAATTCATATGATCACTTTGAAATAAAAAAATGTCAGATAACAAGAATTAAGCACTAACGAATATCTTAAAGTAAAGTTTAGAAATGGATGTCAACAATTGTGGCTTTAAAAAGGCATACCTGTTACAATAAACAAAAATTAAATTACTACCATATTAGCAAAAATCATTACAAATAAATTATATATGTATGTAATTGTTGTGTGTTGGTAAATTCTTCTGGATATATTCATAATTCTAATTGGCAAATGACATAAGCTTTCACTTAAAATAAATTTAAAAATTATTTTAAAAAAGTAAAGAAGCAATGTTGAAGGTGGTGAGATTCCATTTGGGGCATTCAAAAGTATTAATTTTTTTAACTAATAATTTAATACAGCTTTGCCAATGGTATGCATCATGACAAGAGAGATTAAGAGCAATTTCTATAAGTAAAAAAAAAAAATTAATCAATAAAGTATTTTAGGAAAATTACAGACACAACATTTTAAGTATAAAGCAACACCACACCTATTTGCCTGGGAATCTTTGAAAGCCTGGGGCAAATCTAATTTCCAATTTAAAGGAAAAGAAACTATCCATTCTGTAGAAAAACAGTACACATTGCTTAAATTTTGTGTCATTTGAGATGCATAGTATAAAAATATTTATTATTTTAATTGTCTTTCGTCTTCATTCCACCATAACAATGGGCTGCCTTTTAAATAAACTATAAAATGAAGTCAAGCAAAATGCTGCACATTTACCCTGTGTCAAGTGAAAATACAACTTATGGCCCGGGCCTTCATAACTGAAATGTAATTTGATGAAACTGTATTCTTCCGCAAACGGTTAATTCTTAATGGGAGATTAAGCTTAAGTTACTAGAAGAGTGCACAACTAGCAATAGTAACACCTAAAAAAAAGAATGTATTTAAATAAATTAAAACTATAATAAATTTATTAATACTAAAGAAAAATATTTCAAAAAGAAAAGAGGATTTTATTTTTAATAAGCCAAAGATGTCAGATAAAAATGAACCAATTAACACTCCCTAGTAAAAATTACCCAGATCAATAAAACATGGAAACTTTTAACAATCCAACTAGAAGTTTTTTTAGTTTCATTGAAGGACAAGAATCAGTAATTTTAAAAATTCAGATGATGTTTTTATGATAAACAAAAATGAAATTACTATCATTAACTTAAATCATTACAAATAAATTATATATATGTAATTATTGAGTGTTGGAAAATTCTACTGAATACATTAAGAATTGTAATTGGCAAATGACAAAACATCTTTCATTTAAATAAATGCTTGAAAAAGAACAAGGTACAATGAAAAAGTTAATGTTTTACAAATTTAATATACTAAATGTAAAAGAATGTAAACAATGGCTTCAGTGAGATACTCCTTTGAATATAAAGAGGATAATATGCAAAACTAACTAATTATTTCTTTTTTCTACCAGTATAAATTTAAACACACCCAGTACTTGGACACCAGAATGATGTGTAATTTATTCTGAACAGCAGATAAAAGGAAAATTATTACCTCAAAGATAGCAGCAAAAATTCCATTATATAATGTTTTAGATGAAATTAGAAATTCAATATCAGATACTGGGCTTGAGAGGGTTCATTTACGTACAAAAAAGGTCTACATAATATCGAAAAATCTTTCAATCTGTCTTCCAATCCTGTGAAACATAAAAAGGATGGGATCAGTGTAGATATGTGAGTGTGTGAAATGCAAAATTTAGAAAATCCATGCATTTTGTTTTATAAAATTCAGGGATCATCTTGTATACAGCATCCATTATAAACTTATTATTTACAAAATACATCCAGCTGGGAATACTGTTATAGACTTCACAGTGGCATTAACACAAATATGCACATAGAAAAAATGCATCACACACTAAAATGTATTTATCTTCACAGGAAAAATGAGAGACGAGGAGATTGGACAAGGCTATACATGGTATTACGAAATTCAAAAGAGGTAAAATGACCAATTATTTCATTACAGCAAATAAAGGAAAATTGACAAGTAAGATACAAGATCTGAGAATCAGACACAAAACGAGTGAAACACTATCTTTACAAGTGATAAAGAATGAGGATTTATGGTCTGTTTCATCAACACGTAATACAATAATGTACACTATACATAAAAATAACGAAACTTGTACATGTCGCATACAGTGCACCGAGTGTTACACATGCACATTTACCAATATATGCAGGTGTGTTGATTCATCAGTCAGGTGGAATATGAGCAAACATATACATTATTTGCATCAGCTTAAAAATACAACTGCAAAACATGGTGAATCTCGACTTATTATAGATGAAGAAAATAAATTTATATTGAATGAAGTAACCAAAAAAAATCACAAATCCCTTTTACTTGAACACAGAAAGGAAGAACTAAGACAAAAGTGTTTAGAACTAATAAAGTCATTAAAATCAGACAAACAATGCGATGAGTTCGACAGGATTCTAAAATAAGCACTAGTCACCATCAAAAAAAAAAAGTCTGTATTTTGAGAACTAATGCCTTTTTTTTAATAGGAGGATCAAAAACACAATTTCAACTAAATACAACTCATTTCTGACAGTACAAATTTATACATAATCACTACTGGCATAGTTTTTAATGTCGTAGGAAGTTTGGTAACTTTTCATTCCTCCTAGTTAGAAATCGCATCGCATTTAAAACACAATCGAATTTTCTAGTCAGTTCAGTACAGTGACAGCAATGTAAAAGTGAAAAATAAACAATTTCAAAGATATTTTACAAATTAATTGATCACAAATAGCTAAAATCTCTCGAAAAATATGTTTTTTCCCTTTGGCAGATGAATTTGATAAATAATAAGTGAAAGCAGAGATATAATTTATTATGTTGCTCATATTGCTATAAGTTAAAGAGAAAAGGGGAAAAAAAGAGTATGTTGCAAAAATTGATTGTATTTAAATATTATCAACAAAAATTCATACAGGGAAGAAAAACTGTTGCTTCATAAATACATTATGTAAACTTTTTAAAACAAAAATGTAAGAGAATATTAATTAAAATTTTATTTGATACCTTTATTTTGCTTTTCATTATTTATTAGAGAAAGGATTGCTGTGATGTCATTTTGGATTGAACTGCTTATTATTTTTGGAAGAGAAGCACACTGTCTGGTATAACACATTTTTTTTACACAGGCACTTTTTAAATCCTTGTCCAGTATCGCAACTTTGAGCTTTTGTAACAGATCAAAGCATTGTGTCTATGTTTGGAACTTCTACAATGGAAATAAATTCTTGCTGACAAATACTGAACTGATACCTAGAGTATAATTGTTTTACTCTGCCTAATCAGAAAAATTCTTCCAAAAGCAGCCAAAACTGGTTCAAAGAACATTAGAGTGTTGTATTTCATACTTTAATATGATCAAGTAATCGTTATTCTATAGAATACCTACTTAAACTGTAGAATTCAATAATTTTATACACTTTCACTGAGTGATCTAGTTATTTCCTGAAATACCTAGTTATTCTATGAAATAACGGATTTCATGCTTTAATGGAAACATACATAAATGTACAAAATAATTATATATTAATAATATTTGAATATAAAATTCAAAAAGTTTTTACACGCAATTAATTCCAACAAAAGTAGGGGAAATCACTTAAAGCATAATAGAGATTGCAATGAAAAAGTTAATTTACAGAAGAAAAACAAAACACAATAAATATATATATACACACATTCAGAATTTATTCTACATCATTTAAAATTGCAGTTTTTACAAAATATTTTGACAGCAGTAATAACAATAATATACTTACAAGATTTTTCTATAAAAGAAAAATGTCGATGACTGTTTATCATTAAATAATTAAGATTGGGGTTTTACAAAAAGTATTTAATCTTCTAAATATTTTATGTCTAATTTTGCAGAAAATAAGAATTTGAATTAACATTTTTTTTTATTTTGAAAAATTGTGACACGATATTAGTAGCAATAAATAAAAGAAACTGACAATAACAAGTCCTTAAATGTTAATATATAAAATCAGTCAATATGCAGTTTTTCAAAGTCAAAATATACAAGATTACAATAATATCCAAACAAAATTTTGTAGATAAAAAATACCAACTGCTTTAACAAAAAAGAGAAATAAATAAAAGTTTTCTTAAAAATTGTAGAGAGTAAATAGTTTAAATATATGTCGTAATTGTACAAAATATAAGAGTATCATAATTTATTATAATAATTTTTTAAATTATTGTAACAAATTATGACATATTAAATATGTTAATGCATTTACAAATAATTACAACAAATAGTATAAGCCACTAGCTTATAAAATTCATGCAGCCCACATGAATTTTAACTTCATGTAGACTGAAGTATATATAAATATGGTACATATTTTTCTTTTAATGCTTTTTTAAAACAAGATTTTGTGGCAGTCTTTTGGATTCATAATATAGTACACTTTCTTTTCTAACTATGAGGTCTATCCGGAAACATAGTACTGTCTTGGAAAAACTTGCATAAAAAATCTTTTTTTAAAATGAAAATTTTTTACATAGTAAAAAACATAGTTGGTAACTATTTTTCTACATAGTTACCACTATTGTTCGGGCATTTTTCATATCAAGAAACCAACATGTCTATACCCTCTTAAAAGAAAAATGCCACCAGTAAACAGTTTTTGAAGTTTGTGAAAACTCATCAATCTTATTGTGATACCTCTGTTTTCATGAATTTTCTCAGCCAAAATATCACTGACAAAAGAAGGCAATCCATGCCCTGCTTTGTCATAAAAGTTGGTTGGCCCAACATTCAATTGTCGAATCCAATCTCTCACCATTTCATCACTCATTACATTTTCACCATAAGCAAATGATGAATTAACTATTTTCAGGTTCCTTTAGTTCAAAAAATGCATTACAGAACGCACTTCACATTTGGCGGGATCAGCAAAATCGTCTTTAAAGTTTTGAACACTCTCTAACACGTGTAAAAACAACTACTGTGGTAGAATGAAACGGTACTTAGTTTTCGGAGACGCCTCCTATATTCTTTATTTGAACAAATTGTTGTGCCACAATTTTTTATGGAGCTTTGACCTCATCTTTCTTGAAATTTTCTTCCTTCATCTATGTACTTTATTTCTTGTTTATTTTCAGAACCATATTCCAAGGATACTAAAAATTTTTAACATATTTACTTAATTGTTTAATAACTAATTACACATATAATTTGGTAATTATTTATATTACATCTTTGCCAAAATGTAAACTAATTTTAAAAAATGGGAAAAAACAAAGCAATTTAGGTATTGGTACTGAATGTGTTTCAATAAGCTGTGAGACAATTATAATGTAACTAAAATCTATTTTAGCTACTGCAACTATCACAGAAAATAACATTACATAACTTTTAAAAGTTACGCATTGTAAAGAGAAATTTTTTAAAAACAATTTCAAACTATAAAAACACTCCATATATGCAATCTAATGCAATAAATAAAAATGATCTGTAATAACTGTTCTATATACTACACCAATGAAAGAAAAATATGATCAAAAACAAATATTAGGTTTTTAAAAATAAGATCTGCCCAAAAGATTTAAAAGTTCTGAATTGAAAATCATTATTATGCAAAATGATGCTTGTCTTGATATTACCCTGGTTAACATAAATGAATTAAAGGGTTACTGGTTTAACAACCCTTCTGTAAAACAAGTTCATTTACTTAAAAATTTATCAATGATTTAATGTTACATAAAAATGAACACACTTCCTATGGCATATTGTATAGATGATATATACTGGAAAATATTCTACAACATTTTTCCATGGGGTATTTTTCATTAAAATAATACATATATCAATCACTGCATCTGGGATAATTTTTCCTCTAATTTCTTTCTTTCTCTCACAATTTTTTTGACTTGATCTTCTAGATTCTTATTCATAGTTTTATTTTCTCTAGCAGCTGCTACTGTACGATAAATTTCCATAACCTAAAATTAAAATCAAAATACAATTTTATTTTTATCCAAGTAGCAATTAAATAAAAAACAAGACCTAGTATACAAATGTGGCAACATGATCAAAATAATCAACCCCAAAACGCTAATTAATGCAGAATTTTTACTATCTATTATAACTGCGAATGGAAGACAAAATAATGAGAACACATACTGAGGAAACACAACAGAAGCACAAAAGCAAATTTTTAGTGAGGTGTAGACTCTAATTGTTCTTCATATGAATTATGTAGGAAGTCAACTATCAACAATCAGTATCACAATTTCAGATAAGACATCAGTTATATATTAATTTAAAAAGTTACGATTTCAGTAAAATACGAACAAGTAATACATAAGAAAAATTTTAAGTCAATTCCTGCTTAGATCAACAAAGAAAAATTTTATTTTAGCTACATTTCATTAAATAATTACAATTAATATAAATATGTATATACATATGAAAGAATCACAATATTAAGTGGCATTTCATTTTTATTAATTATCATTTAAGTTTCATAGTTTCAAGTTTTGACCCAAGTTGCTAAAAATGAAGCCAACATGACTGTATCTGAAATTCTTTAAATAATTAGTTTCAGTCAATTAATTTTAATTATTATGAATAAATTATCGTATTGTCACCTAAAACAATCGTGTATAGAAAATTTCAACTCAAATAAATGCTTTAAAATGTGAGAAAAAAACCTTTTAAAGTTTTGACACAAGTCAACAAAAATTATGCCAACACTGCTATATTTATAATTCTTCGAATTAATTTTTATTAATTGTAATTAAATTACCATATTGTCATCCAGAATAATCATGTGTATAAAGTTTCAGCTAAATTGAGTGCTTTAAAATGCATTTTATTAGCAATTGAAAATTTGAGTTATATAGTGAGATTGTGAACTAATAGTAGAAATTGAAAAAGGCATCGTTGCTGGTGTTTACTTAGAGAGCTTCAGTGTCTATAAAAGCTAAAATTGCGAATGGAGCTGAACTGTGTATCAAATTAAGGCGAAATATATATATATATATATACATATAAATAAAACAATGCATTACTTCTTTGTGTGGAAACTGTGGACAGCAAAACGAAGTTGTCAAATAGTAATCAATGTGCAACTGCATGAGCTCTATTCTACAATAATTTAAATTTGCAGAAGAGAAAATAACATTGGTTAAAAAGATTCAAGCAGAACAGTTTGTTAGAAGGTAATGTAAGGTTAGTCTTGTTTTTTGTCATATTTGTAAATGCCTCGATGACTGAAACAATGTAATTTAATCTGACAAATTTTTCACACGTTTTACACCACAGAAATAAATTAAATTTGGTGACATCCCATAAATCAATTCATCCTGATGGCTTGGTTTAGAACCTGAATATTATAAATTAATACAAAAATAATAAAATATTTTAAAATAAAAAAAGAAATATATAAGTTTCCGAAAATCTCATATAGAAAAATAAAAGAATTTAAATTCTATAGAGATTTTCAGTAAAATACCGTATGATATAATCTTTAAGGAATTGCCTAAATAGTATTTTTTAGAATGAGTGAAGCTGTGATTATTATAAATAAAAAATATTTAAAATATTTTTTTAAATAGCTTGCCTTTGCATCATGTTCTTGTAATTTCTTTTTAACTTCCTGTTTAGCCATTTCTGCTTTAGCTAGGGCCAAAAGCTTTTCCTTTTGAATTCTATTATACTCTTGCACAGGTATCAAAGCAGCTTGAATTTTCTTTAATTCTTGGGTAATCTCATCATCTTCACTTTTACTTTCTTCTTCATCTGGTTCCAATAAACCTAAATAATAAAATAATTGAAATAATGTGAAAAATAGAAATATGTAAATGACATGGCAAGCAAATTTTCACAACATATGAATGACATTTCTACCAAATTCTTATAACACATGAAAAACATTTTATATAAATTTCATACACATGGTACATAAATATTTACAAGTTATGTGAAGAAACTGGTCCCCAGGTTGGGGGATGGCCATAGGGTTAACGACTGTACCGTGTCAAAAGCTTTTTTACAAAATCTCAGGGAATTAAATCATATGGATCAAACTTTAAGAGATGACCTGGAAGGGATTTCAGGGATCTTTGTATCGAAGCAAGGGGCTCCAATTCCTAATGGAATAATAGGACAGTTAAAGAATTGATATAGTCACACAACAGAAAATGAGATGGATCAGTGATGAGATGACATAAAATGATGAAAATACTCTTGGTGTGTTTGAGCATCCTATCCTAAAAGCCATTTTTGGAAGAAATCAATTTGATAGCATTTGACACAGATGAACAAATTCAGAACTTGACTGTGTCTTCAGGGAACCAGACGTTGTCAAATATATAAAAATCCAAATAATTAAATGGACAGACCAGGTTATTAAAATGAACAAATAACATTCCACACAGAAAATCTTTTTCGGCAAGCCCACTTGAACAGTAACTAGGAGTTGACCCTATTTCTAGAAAACTATTTTGAATGTATATTGATTCATAAAAACTCATACATTGTGCACCTGGACTTGTTTCTATTTTTTTCACAATACAAAGTACCATTTTGCATTCTTCGTTTTTATGTTGAATGAGCAAAATTTATAATATTTTAAAAATAAAATTTTATCTTTAAAAAAGCAATAGTTGTCCAATATTTCTCACATCAATCTCAACAGAGCATTAATATACTTATTTCCCAAAACAACAGATAGAACCAGAACAGAACTGTTTTTCCAAGTTTCTGAATTATCTCTGAATCATTATTAGAGGTTCTTCATTTATTAACTTGAAGTATGCAAGGGAATAATTTAATGAAACATTTCATACCCCTAAATTTAGCAGAATCAATTTCTCTTTCGTTTGCTGTATTAACATTTTTTAAAATCTGTCAACTAATTGGGAATTTGTTTTTATATAATCACATAAAATAGTACAAAAATTAAGAATATCATTAAAAAATAAATCCCAACACTCCTAAGTACCACATCAGCAGGAGGGCCATTTGAGCTCTCGACAGATTAAACCAGCAGGTTTTTTTTTTGTTACGAATTTTCAAAAAAATACTCAAATTTTTAATTAAACATTTAAAAAATGCTCACAATTTGAATTCAATATTTAATATTGTTGTGGAATTTTGCAATTTTAAAAATTTCTAATTTTCTGTCTTTTTTTCAACATACTACTATATTTAAAAAATGTATATTTTCTCAGGGGGCTAAAAAATTGCAATGTGAATGAGTGAAAATTAAAGTCGCACTGTTCACCTACTCAAGGGCTTTTGGTGACGAATCACGAAATTTTGAAAGGTCAAGTAATGAGGATGAGACTTGAGCTGGCACCCATCTCTCCTATCTACCCCACCCCACCAATGGGTGGACGTTTGAGCTTTCGACAGGTTCAACATGCATCGCTCCTCTTAACGATGGATCTTCAGCGGTAGCTAAAAATATCAAAGGGCAGTAATAATTAATTATGGGAAACCACCACGAGAACTCTAGATTTTGAATGCTTATAGAGCATGGGCGGAAAAATAAATTCGGTAACCTTAATCCTCCCTCCCCCCTTCTTTTTTGCAACTGAGATGGATATCAATAAACGAGATTTTTCTTTTACTGCCATTTTTTATACAAACGGCATGTCACAATTAATTACTAAATAAACATTTTTAATCAATTTTATTATTTCAATTCTTAAGAAGGAAATTATTGTTCAAATAATGAATAAGTTAGTTTTGTATAATATACTTTTTTTCGTCAGATACGTGTTTAAATAATTTACTAAACATAGTGGAATGAAAAACTATAAAATTAAAATAAAATACTAAAGTGTTTTTATCAGATAGTATTGTTTTTTTTATGAATGTTTTTTCAGTGAATGTAAACTTATATCTAGGCTTTCCCACATAGTGTTTTTTTACTTTTTTATATGCTTAATCACACATTCAAACTTTCAGAAAAAAGCAATCGTTTCAATAACTATATGTAAGACTTTTAAAATTCATTATTTATAGATAATCGATTTAAATTAATATGTTTTAAAACCAGAAGAGTATTTCTATTATTTCATTAGTAAATTATTTGTTAATAAAAAAGTACATCGTCTATTATTTTGGTTAAAAATACATTCCAGAGACAATTTTTAAGCTAACTGTATGTAACGATTGATTGATTAATTATATATAAAACACATAAATTATTTTAGATTCTTTGAAACCAACTATTACAGAAAAATGATCAGTTTTTTTTCTTTTACTCTCCGCATTGGAATTATTTTCTTTTTATTGCTTTTAATTTTTAATCTGTTAACTAAAGCTATATTGTTTTTTATAAGTCATTGATTGAAAATTGAAGATAAATCTTATACCTGTGGAGAGGGAAGAGGGAAAAAAGTTCTGCACTCAAAAAGCCTCTATAACTTCGGGCAACAGAGAGAGAAAAGAAACATGCCTGACATCGGAAAGATGAGGAAGATATTTTGAAAAAGGGAATTGTAATGATGTTAATATAAAGCCACACACACCAGGAAGTGCTGTCCAATAAGGGAAGGGCAACATGTTATGCATTCGAATGTGTCTGCAATGCCGGGTTAAATGGAAGGGAAAGAAACCTGTCCGACAATGAAAAGAGGTGAAAAAAGATTCATAAAGAGAATTTTAATGACATATTTATAGAAATCACTCATATTGCGAGCGTACACACAGAAGAGCTATCGTCCTGAGGGAAACAGGAAATTCCCGTGGGGATTAATTTATACACTTGGTAAAAGCCTGTGCAACGCCGGGCTAAGCGGAGGGGGATAGAAACAAAGAAAAGTCAAAGTAATTTCTAAAAAGAATATTGAAAGTGCTGATTTTGGAAAGGGAAAATTTATAGAAGTAGAGAAAGCCTGTGCAATGCCCGGCCATGCAGCTAGTAAAAAAAATAAAATGTTATTTGTTACACTTAAATTTTTGAGTACTTAAAATAAAAAGCATGTTTTACAAAAATTAGAGTCATCAAAAATATGAGTTCAATTTCCCCAATTCAGACTTAATAAAAATCAAAAGCATTCACTATTATTACATAAAAAGGAACAGAGAAACAGAACCAAATATTTTAACTATATTCTTGAATAAAACTACGTTCTACCTATATCATACTTCATTTGAAATCTTTTTATTTAAAATTATACAAGCAAATAAACAAAATTTGTTGATACACGATTGCAAAAAATAAACATAACATGCCTATTGAATACAGTTTGCACTGCATATGTATGTGTGTATGATCCATAATTTTATTACGAACATATTACTCTTTCTTAATGAATTAGCCTTTTATTTCTATTACTTTACATTAAAAATATAAAATGTAAATAGCAATATTTCAGTTTGATTAATAAAACAGATATTGTGACTTCCAAATCTTTAGATTAAAATTAGAATATGATCTGTAGTTTATAATTATATAAAATTCTATTTACACAACAAAAGAGCATTAATAATTAGAAATACAATCAAAACTAACCATAATAAATATACACAGGAGTTTCATATTCATGTACATAAAATGTTTTTACTTTTATCACTTGATTGCTAAAAATATATTATGTATGCAAATATTATACACAATCCAAAATAACTCGTGCTAATTAAATTACTTATATAATATCACATTTATTGCATAAAGAGAGTAAATTAAAATAATTTATTTCTCTTGAATTGATATATTTCTTTGAATGTCTACACATGAAATGAATTATTGTATACATTTGAGATATAAACAAGCATATCACAAAATATACTTTACCAGCAGTAACAAATGCAGCACGCATTCTTTCCTCAAGGCTGTTATCAGCTACAGTGGGCTCTTTAACAGTGTCTGGATTAGTTCTCTGCACAGCATCATCTAAATTAAACTTTAAATAATTAAAATAATGAAGCATTATTACAAGCAATTAAGAAATTGACTTTCACCAATTATTTCATTAAAAAAAAAATATCACTCAAAAAAATAGGAGAGCATGACTTTATCCTTTTGTGGCACACTACTGTTTAAAGTTGGAATTTCAACAAAAAACAGGTAGGCACATTCTATTTAAGCATAAAGAAATATGCAGATAAATTTTAGTCAGAATTGCACATGAACTACTTTGATTCTGCGGGTGTTTTATGAACTGGAATACTGTACCAACAGAGCTCTGAACAGTGTAGCTAGGAGGGCATGGCAGTAAAGTGCATAACTGAAGAGATTTTACATATGAGTAAAAAACTCTGTATTTTTTATTATTGTAGCAGATTTTATATGACTCAGGGTGTACCACAGGGAGGCCTGCTACTCTATAACCCTTCCAAAACAAATTAAAATGAAAAGATCTCGGGCATAACAGATTTTCTTATACAAATATTTAGTTCCTATATATAATTGGTCTATATTAAAAATATTTAGAGATCTGTGGCTGCATAGAGGGTTCTGGTCTCGATGAAATCATCATTATCCTTTTCATCAGATACAACATTATCATTATCATATAGTTCTAATGATACAGAAGTGTATGCCTTAGTATCGCTGCTATCCGCAAGCTCTGATTTGCTACCCAGGGGCAATTCTTGAAGCGTTTTTAAAGCTTGGAAAACATTTAAACGTTTTCATGCCATTTAAAGAGCAAATGATAATTTTAAGTATATTACTAAAATTATACTTACAATAAAGAAAATATATGTTATTATATGTATATTTTTATAAAATACCTAAAAAAATTTTAAACAACAGGGACACCCAAAAGCGACAGCGAAAAATTCCATCAGCTCTAATAAAAAATGACACAAAATCATCTGTTTAAAACCTCCCCAAAATTTAAAGAGGGCCACAGTAGGTGTAAGCAGCTTCTAAATCAGTAAACTATCCCAACAACATCATATAGATTGACTTTATTTCTCCCCAAAAAGAGAAAAGGTAACACAGATGTTCTCTCACATCATTAGATTTTGTTGCATAATATGCAAACTACTAAAGTTCAATGTATAACAGAAAATAGAAGACATATAAAAAAAGCACAATTATTTCAGTTTCTTTTATAACATTTACTTAATCTCTCTCTTTTAATGGGCAACTATTGCAATCTATAGAACTAATTTGATGTTAAAAATTAAAAAGATATGGGTAAAACCACACAAAGGATAGAGAAACAAAATGCTGTATACTTGTAATATTATTCTTATGTAATCTGGCATGACTTAATTTTGTTTTCTATATTGGCAACACCCTGTACAGTCATTGTGTAAACAACAATCATGTAACCTCACTTCTAAGTCATTAAAAGCTAAGTTTTGCCATTCAATTTCTGTTTACTTTATTAATAGTAAAATTTTAATGATTTAGAAATCTTCTTGAGAATTGTTTCTGTTTTTAAATTTTATAATGGAACAATTGCTGAAACCTGAAAGATTTGATATAGATCCCACATGTTCTAATTCGGAAACAAAATGGTGCCATTGGAAAAAAGCTTTTGAAAACTTTTTAGGAGGCATAAAAACCATTACAGAAGTAAATAAACTTCCTTTGCTATGTACATACGTAACCTCAAATGTTTATCAGTTCATTAATGATTGCACAACTTATGCTCAAGCTATTGCGATACTTGATTCTCTTTTTATAAAGAAACGTAACGTTATATTCGCTAGACATTGCTTGTCAACGCGAAATCAACAAATGGAAGAAACTGTCAGTGAATATTTACAAATTTTAAATCAACTAAACAAAGACTGTGACTTTACTGATGTTAAGGCTGAAGAATACCGAAAAGATTATATTAGAGATGATTTCATACGAGGATTAAAACGTCCTCGTATTCATCAACGACTCCTCAAAAATACATGGATGACTCTCGATCAAGCTAGAACACTTGAATCAGCTGAAGTGCATGCAGCTTCTTATATAGGAAGTTCTTTCCCTGTACAATCCGCAGCTATGAAAACAGAAGATTTTTCAGAAGAAACCGTAGCAACATCAGCGGCTTCCTCCTCAAGGTCTCAAAATGCTTCTTTTGTGGAAATGACTTACACTTATGAACCTTTTGTCCAGCTAGAGATGTTATTTGCAGAAAATGTGGAAAAAAGGGACATTACCAGCGAGTGGGAAAATCTAGACCCGGTAGAAACTCTTCAAATGTGGTCGCTTTTTCAAACACACTGACAGCTATTTCGGGATCTACTCACTGTCTCCAGAAATCAATAATTAAGGCATTGGTTAATAATATTCAGCTTTTAGTGCATTAATCAATACAGGAAGCTCTCTTAGTTTTCTTAACGAAAAACATGTGGCGAAATGTAAATTGAAAGTTGAACCGTATTTGGGAAAAATATCTATGGCAAACTCCTCTATGGTGACTGAAACAGAGGGTGTTTGTAAAGTTAATTTAAAAATTGAAAACTTCACTTATCAAAATGTGGAACTTTTAGTTATGAAAGATCTTTGTAGTGATGTTTTGATTGGCCATGATATTCTAAACAGACATTCATCAGTAGAAATTGGATTTGATGGTAATAGACCTCCACTAACAATTTGTTCTTTAGCTGTAGCACAAGTACCTCCTGTTTCGTTATTTTCTAACTTGAATCCAGACTGTAGACCTTTGGTTACAAAATCAAGATGTCATACTGTCGAAGACAATATTTTTATGGCATTGGAAGTTCAGAAACTTCTCCAGGAGGAATCATTGAACCAAGTAACTCACCATGGAGGGCTCAAGCCTTTGTCATTAGAGGAGAAAATCATAAGCCCAGAATGGTGGTTGACTACTCTCAAACAATTAATAAATACACTTTGCTGGATGCCTACTCTTTGTCTAAAATAGAAGCGGTAATTTTGAAAATTTCAAAAAATAAAGTTTTTAGCAAAATTGATCTCCAAAGCACCTACCATCAAATTCCTATCCAGGACAGCGAGAGACATTATACAGCTATTGAAGCTTGTGGAAAGCTCTACCAGTATTTGCATGTTCCTTTTGGGGTTACTAATGGAGTAGTTTGTTTTCAAAGAGTCATTGACAAAATTATTGAGGATGAAGGACTCGCCCTTACATATCCATTCATTGATGATGTTACTGTGTGCGGAAAAGATCAGAAAGAACACGATGACAACTTAGAGAAGTTCATGACTGTGGCAAAGTATAATTTGACTCTAAATGAAGGTAAGTGTACCTACTCAAGTAATTCTGTCCATTTGCTAAGTTACATTATTCAGGATGGTATAATTAAACCAAATCCTGAATGACTAAAACCTTTGAGAGATATGCCTATTCCAAAAGACTCATCTGCATAGCAATGTGCTTTAGGAATGTTTGCCCATTATTGCCAATGGATCCCAGGGTTTTTTCTAAAATATGTCCTCTTCAAGGAAAGAAACAGTTTCTTCTTTCTAGAGATGCTGTATTGACTTTAAATTCACTAAAAGATGATGTGGCAAATGCTGCCTTGGCAACAATTGAAGATGACACACCATTTAGAGTGGAAACTGATTCATCTGATTTTGCGATTGGAGCTACCTTGAGCCAAGCTGGACGTCCTGTTGCCTTTTTCTCAAGAACTCTACATGCATCTGAATCGAGACATTCATCCCCAGAAAAAGAAGCATATGCCATTGTGGAATCACTTCGTCATTGGAGACACTTCTTGATGGGAAAGCATTTTGAAGAATTTACTGATCAACAAGCAGTCGCATTTGTATTCAATCAGCGACATGGTAGTAAAATTAAAAATGAAAAGTTAATCCGTTGGAGACTTGAACTTGCTAGTTTTTTTAAATTTGACATTATTTATCGTCCTGGAAAGCAAAACGTGATCACGTATCACATATAACTGGTGCTATAACTCCCAGAGTCCATTTATACAATCTTCACAACTCTTTGTCACCTGGAGTGACACAAATGCACCATTGGGTTTGTTGCAAAAATCTCCCTTTTTCTTTAGAGGATATAAAGAAAGTCACAAACTTCTGTTTAATATGTAATGAATTAAAGCCAAGGTTTTTTAAAAATGTTGGAACACTTGTGAAAGCTACTGCTCCATTTGAAAGGTTGAATCTTGATTTTAAAGGACCTTTACCTAGTGTCTCAAGAAATCACTATATTTTAACAATAGTTGATGAATTCTCTAGATTTCCGTTCGCGATCCCTTGTAGTGACATTTCTGCAAAAACCGTAACATTGCATTTGAAGAACATTTTCTCTATTTTTGGAATACTATCATTTATTCATTCTGACAGAGGATCATCTTTTATGTCTCACGAATTAAAATCATTTTTAACTTCTCAAGGAATTGCAACAAGTCGTACTACTCCCTATAATCCAGCAGGAAATGGACAAGTTGAACGTTATAACGGAATAATCTGGAAAACTATACAACTTGCTTTAAGATCTAATAATATGACAGCTGAACAATGGGAAGGAGTTATCCAAACAGCACTGTATTCCATTCGCTCCTTGTTGTGTACAGCAACAAATGCCACTCCTCATGAACGAATGGTTTCTCATCCTCGAAGATCCCATAACGGCTGTTCCATACCTACTTGGCTTACAAAGCCTGGTCTAGTTCTTATGAAAAATCAGATGCATGCTAACAAATATGAGCCAATTGTTCAAGAAGTGGAATTAATTGAAGCTAACCCTGACTATGCACATGTAAAACTTGGTGATGGAAGGGAAACAACTGTCTCTATAAGACACTTGGCTCCAAGAGGGGAAACTACCAGATACGAAGACAACAAGGGTGCAGAGGAAAATGTTCATCCAGATCTGCAGCCAATAAACTCAGACTCAGCCATTATTTTAGAAGACTAGACTGAACAGAACATGAACATTAGCATTGTATACTACAGCTCGTCACAGGCAACTTCCAGCATACTTGAAGGACTACATCAGGGACTTAAATAACTAGATTAAAATTAAGGGGGGGGGGGGCAAATGTAATATTATTCTTATGTAATCTGGCATCACTTAATTTTGTTTTCTATATTGGCAACACCCTGTACAGTCATTGTGTAAACAAAAATCATGTAACCTCACTTCTAAGTCATTAAAAGCTAAGTTCCGTTTATTCAACTCTGTTTACTTTATTTATAGTACAATACTGCATGGGCAAAACTGTGGGAAGGGGTTAAACAACTCAATCAAGAAAATTTTTAAATTGTAATGTATTGTGTGCTGCCATCTAGATTTGAAAAGGAAAGATCAAAGTTAACTTTAAATGTAATTTCATTCATTTATAGTGGAATTGAATGGTTTGAGAAGTGAGTGAAGCCTGGTGTTCCACGCCGTGGAACACTGAGCCACAAAGGGTTAACAGAATTACACAAATATTTCTACTGATGACTAACATAAGAAAAAAAGCATTCAAAGTTCAATGTGTAACAAAAAATAGAAGAATTCATAAGCAAATCAACATTCATGGTGTCAAAAAGCAAACAAAAAAGATGTGCTAAAATCATGATTCCCAAAAAAACTTCCTTTTGTGTTACCTGTTGTAATTCACAATTATTCAACTTTTGTTTTGAGAAAAGGTGATTTGAAAATTTCAAAACAATGTGACTTATTGGAATCCATGGCTTGGAGAGTAATCAGGAGTCTCGAGTCTGAGCTAACACAAAGAAATATAGTATAGTCCAGGGGTGGCTTTATGGATCAACATGCCATTTTTTCTAAAGAAATTTTAATGAGGTATAGATGTGCCATCAAATAATTTTGATTTGTAATTATTGGAAAAATAATAAAACTAAATTTTAACAACTTGAAACTCTTCTATTTGCTACGAAAAAATACATTTCGCACTGTATAGTAGTAATATTTAGTAATACAAATTAAATTAACATTACTGACTTTTGTTGTAGCAGATTAGATGACAAATAACTTATATTAGAATTAGATAAGATGTTACTTTTAGTAGAATGCATGCTGAGAATTGGAGTCATTTGTCAAACGGTTTCTAAGTGAGTTTTTAATGTTATTAATCTTTGAAAATAACGACTCTCAGGCATAGGCAGATGAAAATACAGTTAAAATAGCCTGAGAAAACTTCTTCAAACCGTTAAATGTGTTTGGAATCCGTTAACAGTTACCGCTTTGTCACCTTAATTAATCATGCCATATTTCTCGATCCACCAGTTTGAAATTCTCTGTTACACTTGCTATATCCTGCACTTTTAATTATTTATTAATTTGCTGAACTAGCCATGTTAAATAACACAGTTAAAAATCGTAAATATAACACAAATAAACTTAAAGTTGTATTAAAGAAACTTACTATTCTATGCATAGGCAAACTTTGCATCATCAGCAATTGTAGCCCACGAAGTAATTAAGGCAAGGCAATAACAAACGAGTGTGCCCCTTGCCCCCCCTCGTCCGATCACTGGCGTTTGTTCATAATACTTCGTGTGAACGTTGTTATTTTGAATTAAAATGCAAACACGGTATTTTTCAGTGGTATGTCAAAAATATTGTGTCACGTGCCATTGGTTCACTATCCCTGGTATAGTCTGTATGTAAAAGAAAGAAATATAGCAATATGTGTCATAGATTCCAAGAAATAAGAATGCACATGCTATTACAGGAATTCAATGCAGAAATTGCCCACATGCTATTACAGCAATTGATGATTGGAAATTTCTGTTAACAGCTTGTTGAGACATAATAGGCAATGTTATTCAGATGCAAAGACAACAGTATTTCACAACAGGATAAAAAGTGTCAAGCCAAACAGTCTGAAGTAGGCTTTATCGAGATAACCCTTATGCACATACACCAATAGTGTATATGCTGCTAACCTCAAGGCCTGATGTATATTCAGTATTGGTGGAATGTGATTGGAATCTCGCGCTGTTCATCGATGAACACCGCTCTGGTGCGATATTTGATGTGTTCCGATAACGGAAAATTCAAAAACAACTTTATGCTCATCCCCAATATATCCCAGTACAGATAAGGTGGGTTAACGGAATCAACTAGACACAGCATAAGTAGAAAAATGGGCTTGCACATTATTTGACGTCATTCAAAAGCCCAGAAGTATTCTGACTCAAGTCGTACCTTACACTGCCCCCTATGGCGATTCCTTTCATTTAATGCACGACAATGCGACTTGATACACAACATGAGAGACCAACATTATCTCCTGAAGAAAATCTAATCAAGCATGTTTGGAACACATTCGGAGAAAACATTGCAGCAACATTAATGCCTCCATTCACTGTCTCGAATTTGGTGATTGCACTCCTTGAAAAGTGGAGTAGTATTCTCCAAAATATTATAGACAACCTCAACCCATCAATGAAAGTCAAGTATACAGATGTCTTAACCATTTGAGGAGATTACACACCATATTAAAACACTGCCTGTTTTACAAACTTTTTTTGTCATTTACAAGTAGCCAAATTATTATTTTGAAGCATCTTTTCAAGTTCTTTTCATTGCCTTAGAGAATTAAGTTCCCTTATAAAAGTACATACAGTTTGTATGTCTTTTACCTGTATTGCTTTCTAATACATTTATACTTTCCATTATATGCCCATGCATAGCTGTCTAACCTAGTTTTCTGAACTTCTTTTCTAGCTCTCTTAATTCTTCTGAGCAGTGCATAATAGCAATGAAATAGAAAAGCAGTGAAAACATGTGTGAAAGACTTTAAAATCTTTACATTTAAAAATCGGCAGGTACATAAGTCATACCAGAAATTTTTTTGCCTCTTAATTCGGCTTGGTACAGCGTCTGTACCAAGCTATGTAAAGACAGTTCTCCCCCCCCCCTTTTTATTAACAGACCCTTTTACAACTCTCCCTGACCCGTTTTACGACTCTGCATCTATTGGCTATTTTTCGCCAACACTTCGCGCATTCTTTATAATTTTGGCGACTTTTAGGAACAGAGAATTTTCATTAAAAAAAATACTTCATTCAATGATTTTATGGTGTGTGTGAATAACAAATTTTTCTTTTCTCTTGCTTTATCTTCGATTTTTTAAAATGCTCCAAAAAAGACCAGAATAAATTAATTAAAAGCAATGAGTGGGTGAATATTAATGTTTGCACTGTTCAGCAACAGGAGGGCTTTTTGGTGACGGACCTTGTAATTTTCAACCATAGTTAAAAGCAATACTTTTTCAAAAAAGAAAAAAAAAGGAGCTCTTTTAAGAACCAAAACTTTGAAAAAGAAGAGCTAACTTTTCAACATTTTAAACAAGACATTTCAAAAGCATTGTTTACAAGAACATTTTCAATCAAAGATATAAGTTTTCTCTTAGGAAAAAAAATATTAAAAAGTAAGACTAAACACAATTAATATATTTGTTTTCTTTAAGATTAAAGATTTAAAAAAAAAATCGACATCAGAAAGTGTTACGTAGTACTTTCACTGGAAGAAATGAAATAATTAAAAAATTTTCCTTTATCTGCTGTACTTAAGATTTACTCAGTAGCTTTGAAACATGTGAAATTAAGGTGAAAATTATTTTGAAACACTTGAAAATATTTAATCACAAAAGCGTTGTGGTAGCCAAGTAGTGATGTCGCAAACTTGTAGCTGGCGTTGAATCTTAAGTTCGAATTTTGTTCAATTGAAAACTGTTAAATCTGTCAAAGTTCGAGTGAATGAATATTAATGCCACAAAGGCTTTTGGCGATGTACCACGTAATTTTGAACCATGGTCAAGTGATGTGGACAACACCGGAGCTGGCACCCCCCCTCTCCTTACTACCACACCACACCAACAGGAGGACGTTTCAGCTCTCGACAGATTTAATGTGCATCGCTGACCTACATGGCGGGTCTTTAGTGGTACTGAGCCTGAACTCATGACATGCCTGCCATGATCCGAAACCTTGACCACTGGGCTATCGCAGCCCTCTGTCGAGGTTCTAAGTCTTCATACTAGTGCGGTGTGGAAATTTTATAAGTGGGTGCTGTACTTATTGCTTGACCAAGGTTCAAATTTATGTGGTCTGTCACCAGTAGCCTTCGTATTACTTTAAAATGTGATGTTAATAAAAAATCAAATCAACTTGAATACAAAATATTTGGAAAATATTGACTTTTGTGTGTGTGTGCATTAAATCGGCATTAGTTAGAAGAGTAAAAAAAAATGTTTAGTAATTATGTTCTATATATTGCTCTTAAAGTTTTTACTTTTACATATTTTGTCGAAAAATTATTACATGGTTTTAAAGTTGCATTTAAATATACAAGCTGTAGTAGCACAGATAAAGTGTGCACACTACACCATGCAACTACATATCTATATATATAAATATATATACATATACATAAGCAATCGAAATAATTATTACGAGTTTATGACTGAACTATTGTACTCTCAAAGATTGTAGTCATGAGATTATCGAAAATATTAATTTAATATTGTTTTAACGTGCTTGCTTCTAGGAAGTATATTAATAGTGAAAATATTTTAATAAATATTATAGTACTAGCTGGTATACCCGTATACTGGTATATTATAGTAACTGAAAAATTAAAGAACACAGATTGAAGGATAAAGAAGTTTTTAATGAGTTAATTTTACGTGAATTGCAAATTAAACAAAAAAAGCTTTCTGCATATCTCAGCTAAACAAAAAAAACAAAAAAAAAAAGAAAAGAAAGGAAGATGAAAAACACCTTTGTTAAATTTTAAGTATGTAGATCTAATAGCAGATAAAAAGGATTGTTTTTTCATTTATAACTCATTGTAACATTCCTGAGGGTCGATTTTTGAAAATACCTCCCTAAGCTGATCTCTGCTCAGCAAAAGTAACACATTGTTAAAAGTTTTGTGTAATGAATGCTTAAAATAGTGTAAATAATTTATATCTGAAAGGGTAATACATTAATATTACTTTATGTTGTATTTTTTTTTGTTAAAATTGTAATATTCGCAAGCAAAGCCGTCTCTTAAATTATAATGGCGATTCAATAAAAAACATAACGAAATGTTAACGATAGAGTCAAGTTGGCAAATGTCTAGCTACTTTCATAGCTCGAGCTTCGTAAGACCCGCTGTGTAGGGGAGCAATGCACGTTAATACTTTATATACCGCATGATTTACAGCAGTTTTTTCATACAATAATTTTTTTTTGGATCAGTACATTGAAAATTAAGGGATATACATAAACAAAATACTCCACTTTGGGAAATTTAATCCGTTAGAGCTAATACATTAATTAAAGATATTCCACTGTAAAATTAATTATATACACCGTTCACTTAAAATAAATAGTCAAATCGTTTTCTAAGGTCTTCATTAACATACAAAAACATAAGGCACTTAAATTTTGACAAACTATTTATTCGGGACAAAAATAATAATCTTTGCAATGCGCTGAAAACGCAACATCTGCTACAAAACTATTTGCCTTCCCCGCTAAAATACTCATCATAGAACCCATGCTGCCATTTATCTTGGAAGAGTGGATTTCAAAGAATATTCCTGCTAAGTATTGGTAGGATATTTCTTCTAAGATGGTGTGGTGTGGTAGTTAGGAGAAGGGGGTTCCAGCTCAGGTGTCATCCACGTCACTTGACCATGGTTCAAAATTATGTGGTCCGTTGCCAAAAGCCCTCGTGTAGCTGAACAGTGCGACGTTAATATTCACTCACTCCAAAAAATACAGTACAATAGTTATAATTATTTTTATACTTAAAAATGCAATATCTTCCTATTCAATTAAAATTATTGCGTTATAATTAACTACTAACCACAAACAAATTTTGAAAATTTGTCCAAATGATGTAGTGTGAAAGAGAAAGTTTATTTACTTTAAGTACCAGAACTGATAAAAGCATTTATTTTGAAAAAAGATCAATTTCTTACTACCAAATGTCCATAATAAAATCATAAAAAAAAAACCATTCAAATAAAGAGACTTATAACAACCCCTTCCTTCAAAACCTAGTTTTATTCTGAAATAAAAAAAAATTGGGATTATGCTGACCATAGGAATTAATTAGAGGCGAGTGCCTTGTGTAGCCAAAACAAAGTGTTTCTTCACAAATAAATAATAGATATATACTGTCGTGGGCTTTTTTGCAGCACACGCCAAAAATGCTTGCAGATGGCAGAATTTTTTCCTACTTACTTGACAAATATCGTTATATTTTGGACACTTCACACAATATCTTTATAAATTATAGCCTATGTGTTATTCTGATAAATAAGCTATATTACTGTAAAGTTTCATTAAAATCCATTCAGTTGTTTTTGCGTGAAAGACGGACAAACATCCTCACAAAAAAACTTTCACAATTATAATATATATCTAGATTTAAAAATACATTTTATAACATTTATTTATAGTTATTGTTTTCTTTTGTTATTTATTTTGTTTGAAAATATCAATTTACGTATTACACGAATTAAGTTATAATAATGTTTTTTTTACTATTTAAAACTAAAAGTTTCTTTATTATTCTGTTAGGAACATGTAAACATTTCACAAAATTAGGAATAATTTTTTAAAAATTGTAAATTTATTTTAAAACACCTGTTTATTATATGATGCCTTATTAATATTTTCATTGTAATTTTCTTATAATTATTGGATAATAGCCTATATCACTCCAAATCCTTCACTAATCGGTCTCACAATATAACATTAGATGCAATAAAATCTTGTTTCAGAATAAGTTATTTTTAGCAATTGGCATAGAATGATTTCTAGTAAACATACTAATCGTATATATGAATTCTACTTTCTTAGTACTTCTGAAGTACTGTACATCAAAATCAAGAAAACATATTTTTTAACTTGAGAACTGACATCAAAAGGGACATGTGCACATATTTAAAATTATTTAAAATAATTAATTTTTTAAAATTATTTAAATAAACTTTTTTTCATTTCATTTAATTATTTTTAAAATTAAATAAATTTACTTATGAAAGGTTTATTTGATATTAAATGATATTTTATATAATTATTTTGTATTTTATAAAGTATAAAAAATACTGTAATTATATTAATATTTATATTAAATTTTATAAATACATTTTTATATTAATAAATAATATTTATAATATAATATATAATAAATATTAAATGATATTATACATAAAAATTAGTTATAAATTATTTTATATTATATATAATATTTTAATTATAGTGTATTGTATTTCACATTATAAAACTATTTGTAACAAATTTTTATGTATAATATTTATTAATATAAAAATCCTTACTAACATTACAAAAGTGAAAGTTTGTGAGGATGTTCGTTATTCTTTCACGGAAAAACAACCGAGTGGTTTTTAATGAAACTTTACAATATAGCTTATACATCAGAATAACACATAGGCTATAGTTTATAAAGATATTGTGTGAAGTTTCCAAAGTATAACGATAATTGTCAAGAAAGTAGGAAAAAATTCTGCCATCAGCAAAAAAAGCCTGTGACAGCACATATTTATCTTTTTTGTGTGAAGCAAAGCCTTCCCTTTTGTTTTGTCTATGCCAGAGGTTCCCAAACTTTTTTGTCTCACAGACCCCTTGCCTTGTTTTTCGGTTTGGGGTAGACCCCTTGCCTTGTTTTTCGGTTTGGGGTAGACCCTTTCTTAATAATTATTGAATTTTTGCAAATTTATCAACTTAAATATCTTTTAGACAATTGGTACTACCACTTAGAAAGGATTAAATTAATTAAAGGGATGAAGCATATTGTTTAAAATTTTAAAAGCACAGGCTAATTAATTAAATTAAAAATTATTAAACACATAAAATAACTATTAAATAAAATAACTAAACAACAAACAAATGATTTTAATGGAAGGGGGGGATGAATCTGACGCTACAATAGCAAATATTCAACATTTGATATCAATATTTTCAGGTTTAAAATTAAATCTCCTCTGTTAGTAGTATTCAGTTTCTTTATTTTTTTTTGTTTTGGAGATCGGCAATCACGCAGAACTCCTTCTCCCTAGTAAAAGCAATTAAAAAAAAAAAAAAAAACCTTCATGATATTTTATAATTTGGGACAAATAATGGGTTTGCCTTTTTAAAGCCAAAATTGCTGACATCCGCGTTTCTAAACTTTAAGATATTCGTTAGCGTTTATTATATTACGATCAGTTGCTATTGTAAGGTGACGTGTTGAAATGGTTCATGTTTTAATAAAATTTATGCTGCCACCTTGTAAATGCAAATTAAACTCATTAAATTTAGTAAATAAATCCGTTAAACAGATAAAATTTGGTTTCCCCTAGATAAATTTTCTTTTAAAATTAAAAGTCACGATCTAGTTTAATGAGAGCCAGTAACATAGCCCCCCCCCCCCCATTTACACCTCATGGACCCCCAAGATATTTTTTTGCTGATGTGGACCCCTTGCAGGTCGTCATAGACCCCTGAGGGTCTATACAGATCACTTTGGGAATCCCTGGTCTACGCCATGCCTCGGTGTGTGCTCGCTTTTAACTTATTCCGTAAATAAAATAATGAATATGTTAGCTTTTTATAATATACTTTTTTTTCGTCCGATACGTGTTTAAATAATTTAATAAACACAGTGGAATGAAAAACTATGAACTATAACTCCCCCATACTGTTTTTTATAACTTACATATCCTTACTAATATTACAAATGCGAAAGTTTGTTTGGATATTTGTTCCTCTTTCACACAAAAACAACTGAATGGATTTTAATGAAACTTTACAATAATATAGCTTATAAATCAGAATAACACTTAGGCTATAATTTATAAAGATATTGTGTTAAGTGTCCAAAATATAACGATAATTGTCAAGTAAGTAGGAAAAAATTCTGCCATCTGCAAGCTTTTCTGGTGTGCTACATCAGCATATATCTATCTTTCATGTGTGAAGCAAAATGTTCCCCATTGTTTTGTCTACGCCAGGCACCAGTGCGTGCTTGATTCTAATTTATTGCTTTGTAATTTTTATTTCAGAATAAAACTTACTTTTATCGCTTCTAGTATTTAAAGTAGATAAACTTTGTCTTCCACACAACACTACATCATTTGGACAAATTTGTAACTTTGTTTGTGGTTAGTAGTTAATTATAACACTATAGTTTTAATTGAATAGGCAGGTATTGCATTTTTTTAAGTATAAAAATAATGTATGCCGTACTGTATTTTTTGGAAGTGTAGAAAAAGCACCAAAAAAGCCCTGCAGTTCCCATTAAAAGTTGCATTTTCAATGACTATCAACAAATCGTAAGGCCAAACCTTAAAGGTAGAAGGCATACATTTGGGCACGCCATGTTTTCCCCAGGGCCAGATCTACGTGGCTTGCTCAAGCGTTTCTAAATCGCAAAATCTGCATGTTTATGGTGAACGAAAAAAATCGTTTAACATAGTTTATACAATAGCATACATAGTATATTACAATAGCTACCTATAACTTTTGCATTACCATCAATCATCATATACATCCGTACATCCTATCAACACAAAATATAAGATTACATATCTATGTAAATAAACTGTACTCTAATAGACTACATTTTGTTAAATATATGGGGGTATTTTGTAGTATTCTTTAACATGAAATTCTTTAAGCACAAAAAAATATTTCATACCCCTGCAGTTTTGTGTTAAACGATTTTAACTGCATCTAAATTTTCTATAAAATTCCTTAATGCTATTTGTTTATCTAAAAAATAAAAATGGATGTTTGTATGTATGTATGTATGACCTCGCTTCACTCTAACACTGTTCAAAGGATCACTATGAAAATTGGCATGTATATGTATTTTTTATGGAGAAGAGTTTTGTGTTATCTTCTTCATTGCAGCTCCCCACCAGGTGGAGCTACAGCATATAGACTTCTGCACGGTTCAATCAATTGCCATGTTGCCAACTTGACTCGAACGCCAACATTTTGCTATGTTTCCATAGAATCGCCATTATAATTTAAGGAACGGTGTTGCTTGCGAATATTACAATTTTAACAGAATAACAACAGAAAGTAATATTAATGTATTACACTTCTAGATATAAATTATTTACACTACTTTAAGCATTCATTACACAAAATTTGTAACAATGTTTTACTTTTACTTAGCAGAAATCAGCTTAGGAAGCTGTTTTCAAAAATCGACCCACAAGAGAGTTAAAAGGTGTTATAAATTAAAAAAATCATGTGTGTGTGTGTTTTGTTTAATATCTATTTCAAGTAAAATTAACTCATTAAAAACTTCTCTTTATCCTTCAGTCTGTATTGTTTAATTTTTCAATTCGCCTGTGCGAAGAACAGGTATACCAGTTAGTATATTTATAAAATTTTAAATAAATATTTATATAATTACAGTACAATTTTTACTTTATAAAATACAAAATAATTACATAAAATATCATTTAATATTAAATAAACCTTTCATAAATAAGTTTATTTAATTTTAAAAATAATTAAATGAAATGAAAAAAGTTAATTGATGAATCGAACCCTGACCTCGCACATAGGATGCACACAATTATCAACCAGGCTACGAAATCGTTGGAGGAAATTGAAATCTAATTGTATAAAAGCTAAGCATGAATTTTGAAGGCTTTTTTCTCTGAATTGACTGGCCATTCGGCGGAATTACATTGATGGTTGAATACTCTAAAGCAGTACTACTCTTGCACCAAGTCTCGACCTCAAATGAATTTCCTTAGTCGTGCCCTCCCCTTGTAAGTAAAACAATGTTCTTGCAATTTTCGGTTATTCATTTAAATCCAGTCCAGTTTTTTTTTTTTTTGCCTTTCATACGTATAGATAAAAAATTAAAAGTAACTGTTATTCAACTATATATTGCATATGATAAAATGATAAATTTTCAGTGAAGAGGAGAGTATTTCCAAAGAAAATACAAATAATAAATTATTTTTATAAAGCATGTTTTTAAAGACAAGATAAAAAAATTAATGCGATTTCAGCATTACATAAATTTAAACACATTAAAACTAATTTTATATCAGCAAACTAACAAGGAGAGGGCACCACTAAGGAAATACCTTTGTGGTCGAGATTTGGTGTAATAGTAGTGCACCTTTAGGGTGTACACCCCTCAACGTAATTCTGCCAAATGGCCAGTCAATTAGGAGAAATTAGCCTTTGAAATTCATGCTTAGCTTTTACGCAATAAAATTTTAATTTTCTACAATGAGTTCGTAGCCTGATTGGTAAATCGTCTGATTATTATGCGCAAGATCAGTGTTCAATTCTACTGGATCAATTTTTTTCTTCAATTCATTTAACTATTTTTTAAAATTAAACATATTTATTTATGAAAGGCTTATTAAATATTAAACAATATCTTATGTAATTATTCTGTATTTTATAAAGTAAAAAAATTACTGTAACTATATAAATAATTATATTAAATCTTATAAATATAATTTATATTAATAAATATTATTTTTAATAAAATATATAAAAAAATACTATATACTATAAATAAAATATTATATATAATAAAATTTATAAAATATATTATTATTAAATTAATTATTTTATAAAATATTTAATAAGAACTTTACAAATAAATTTATTTAATTTCAAAAAGTTTATTTAAATAATTTTAATAAATTAATAGTATTTTTATTGAAAAACTAATGCTTAATAATAATTAATTATAATAAAAATTAATTAATAATTTAAAATTTTTTTTTACTTTATAAAATAGAAAGTAACTACATAAAATATCATTTATATTTAATAAACCTTTCATAAATAAATTTATTTAATTAAAAAAAATAATTAAATGAATTGAAGAAAAAAAGTTGATCGCGCGGAATCGAACCCTGAATTCGTGCATAGTAAGCAGAGGATTAACCAATCAGGCTATGAACTCATTGAGGGAAATTAAAATTTAACTGTGTGTAAAAGCTAAGCATGAATTTCGAAGGATAATTTCTCCGAATTGACTGGCCATTCGGCGGAATTACATTGAGGGGTGCACACCCTGAAGGAGTACTACTATAGCCCCAAGTCTCGATCCCAAATGAATTTCCTTAGACGTGCCCTACCCTAATAAATATTCTTTAGCACTGTTGTTGAAAACTCAATAGTCTATCAAAATTTTTTTAAAAGTTCCAAAGTGTTCATTATTTTGAAGTACATATAATATACATAAATTACTTAATATAACACTTAAATATATTTTAACCCAAGAAAAGTGTCATATCTATGAAATAAAAACATATATAAAAACTGATTATTGAAAAAGTTTCATAAATTACTGAAAATTAATTGAATTTAAAATTATTTCAGTTTTATTTAAGTATTTTTTTTTATGTATTTTATTTTTTATGTGTTTTCAATTTCTAAAAAATAAATATTTTTACAAAATAAGGAAGAATAGGTAAAACAAATATTACCATCACAGTCATCAGTCATAATATTATCAGAATGAGTCATCAAGTTTTCTGAAACGAGGGAATTTACTAATTTATCATATAAGGAAGCTTCATCTTTATCCTCCATTGAAGAACTATATTTTAAAAGAAAGAATACATTTAAAGTTCTTTTTTCTTTTTTTTTTTAAATCAAAATTGGAATATTTTTTCAAGAATTTTACACAATTATACCTTTCATCTTCACCCAATTTTAATATTCGTTCTATTTCAGTACGATCGTGTGCTGAGTCCGAAAACAATCCTTTATTATTTTCCACAGATTTTGAGCCTGCATGAAAGAAAATTTAAAAATATTAGATAAAATGTAATGAAAAAAACTTTCAAGGCACTAAAATCACACATATTTAATAATAAAGTTATATGGAAGAACTAAAAGAAAATAATAAACTTAAATTTTGTTTTAAAAGAAAAAACTATTCAATCTGAAATGTAATGCAAATAAGTAAGTAAAAATTATAACAAATTATAGTTTAAACAAAACTAAAAAATATGCTTTTATAGTGAATCGAACTAAAAAGAAAGAAAATAATTCTTAAGAATAAAATGATTAACGAGAAAATTAATGTCACTTGGTACAAAAGCGTGGGGTGCTCTATATTAATTGTTATAATTTCTTACCAGTTCTATTCCAAAAAGCTGAGTTAGTGTAAAAATGTAGTACAAAGCACCCCATGTTTTTACAACAATGACATTAATTTTCTCGTTAATCATTTAATTCTTATCTTCAGAATTATTTTTTTACTTTCTAGTTCGATTCACAATAAAAGTGTGTTTTTTAAACTATAATTTATTTTTCAATTTTTAGTTTGATCTACAATAAAAGCCAGTTTTTTTAGTTTTTAAAACTATCATTCATTCTTTGTTGAATTTATGCTTGAGTTTGAAATTTGAAGGCGGAATTATGTGGCTGCTGGAATTAGTCTTGCTCTTCAATGGATATTAATTAATGGATCTGAAGGATATTTATTCTCTCCGTTTACGGGCCTCGGATGAGTCCCATATCATTGTATTTCAAAGATTTCGTCTCTATAGATACAGGTCTAACTAATAAAAGTGTGTAAGATGAAATATTAAATGTCAATCGTATTATCACCTTTTAAACGTATTGCTATAACGTTAATTTGTATCATCACTTCTAAACATATTGTGTTATCAAAATAAAAAAAATATTTAGCAGTTAGAACATAAATTTATCACTTTTTATATGTATATACATCAATATAAATGAAAAAATTTTAAGACAATAAAAGCTCCTTATAATAGGTCCACAATTGAAAGCATGTGGATATTAGCAAAAGACCAAAGGAGAAGAAAACTACATTTATAATTTGAATCAATATGAGTATAGCTCACCTTCGATAATTTCTTCTTTTAAATCTTCTAAAGGCCATGTTTCACTATAATGTTTTCCTAATTCAGGGATTTCTTGGTATTCTTTATCACTTTCTTGAGGAACTATCATATCTTCTATAAACTATACACATTAAAATTAAATATATAAAACAGCCAATATTTTTCTATTACTCTTTTCACTGTTAAATATTAATAAGCATGTTTAGAAATTAATAAAAAAAATGAAGCTATAACCTGCAACATATGAATAGGTTTTAAAATTACAGAACATGTATAAAAACTTTTAAAACTGAATATATACATAATTTCCACAAATATGCATAATTTTTTGTCTGCTTTAAATAAAAGATAGAGCTTACAAATCACAGAATCAATAAGTTTTAATTTCTTCAAAATACCACATTTAATTTTTTTAAAATGAAACAATCAACAAGTTCAATTTACGATCTAACAATACTGTTTCGTAATTGATAGCATTTAAATTAAAAATAATACAAACATATGAAAAATAAATTTAAAAAATTTCTTCTAAAATTCTTTAAATGAAAAAAGTACATTAGTAAAAAAATATTTAAAAAATTTAGACTAAATTTTTTTTATGCAAATGTTTTAAAAATAACATTTTTGAAAAATATAATTATATAAAATCTATATTAAAATATAATTAAAGCTTGTTTGCTTAATAAGGATTTTCCCAGCAACATAAAATGAAATATTCCAAAACAATAAAACATTTTCATGCTTAAATAAAATATAATTACATAACTAGTACATGCAAATTATGTTATATTACAAATATAATAGAAGAATTGAGAAAAAATTAAAACTTTATTATGAGCAAATATGCATTATATTAGACAAAAAAAAAAAATTTAAAAAGAATTGAATTAAACATATAGATATATTTTATATTATGATTACCTTAGAGCAGTGATGGCGAACCTATGACACATGGGTCAGACACTGACCCACAATTGCTAGGCAACCAACCACTTGTTTGTTAAGGTGGGTTTATTTAGATTTTCTTATTTATGTAGATTATTTATATTCTATTTGTATTTTTTCAAGCTCTGCATTGACACAAAAACAACTTTAATATCTACAACCTTCTGTTTGATCATAAGAGTTCCAAAGTTACGTAAATGACAAAAAATGTATATGAAAGCATGCAGTACTTGAAAGAAAGCAAAAGTGTTTACAAAATATCAAATTAAGTACAAGATTGCTTACATTTTGTTTGTTGAAAAAAAAATCGACAAACCAAAACAACCATATTTAAAGTACTTTCTTTCATAAAATGCACTTTTGTAAGGTTATGATAAGGCCCTTTTGTTCAGTTATGTTGGAAGAAAGAGATTTCCATATCACTTGTATCATCCCCTTTTAGTTTCACCTTGTGAGAAGCGATGCGCATTTCTGTTATTCTCAATACTAGCAATTTTTGGATCCCGATTTAAGGAACGCCTGCCTGAACTAGAGTTGAACTTAGTGGCATCCATTTCAAACGCATTTAAAAGCAATGTGTATTAATATGTATGTATATTAGATATGTTAATACAAAATTTCTTAAATTAATGTATTCTAAATATAAATTTTTTTAATTGTAGCCTTGTACCATGTAAGTGGTTAAAAAATTTCAAAAAAGTCATACAAGTTCCCGGTCATATCAAGCTGAATGGTTGGATAAATATGATGTGATTGAACGGAATAATATAGTTATATCTGCAATTTAAAATGAAAAAGTGACTTCAAGTGCATATAATGTAAAAAGACATTTTGAAACGTTGCATTCTAATTTTGGCATGTCAATAGGTGAAGAAAGAAGCGTATCTTTTACAAAAGAAAAGATAATTTTTCTCAAAGCAGTGTTTTAAAAAGATTTTTGGTTCCAAAAAATAACATTACAGCAGCTAGTTTCCCAGTTACCCATTGCATTGCTTGCCACAGGAAACCTCTTTCAGAAGGAAAATTCATAGAAAAAAAAGCGTTTTAAGAATGTAGTCCTACATTGTTTGCTGATTTTAAAGAAAAAGACTTGGTTAAAATGAGTTACCTATAAGTCACAAAAGATCAAGTAATAGTATTAGAACAAATTTTTCCCAAATACATCACGACATAAATTATGCAGAAATGTATTCATTTGCTTTAGATTAGAGTAATGATGTAGATGGTTATGCACAATTAGCAGTTTTTGCTCGGTAAAAGTAAGGAAATTTATAATAAAAGAGTTAATAAAACTAATAACGAAAGGTACCAGTCATGATATTTTTAAAGAATTTGCTATTGTGCATAAAGAAATCGATATTGACCTTCAGAAAATAGTGTCTGTAACAACAGAGGGTGCACCTAGAATGGTAGGGAAAACATTGGATTTATTTAGTATCTTAAGCAAATTGTTTCACATTCTCTGATTGAATTTCATTGTATAATACACCAGCAAGTTTTATGTGCGAAGCATGGTTTAAAAACATTTTCCAGTGTAAAGTCAGTTGTAATAAAAATAATCAACTTTATAAATAGAAAAGCTCTTTATAAACAGCAATTTGCACAATTCTTAGAGGAAATTGAATGCCATTATTCAGGGATTTTGACATATGCGCAATGGCTTAGTTTCGTTCAAGTCCTTAATCGCTTTGTAACGTTACTAGAAGAAAAGCTTTTTTTAATTGAAAAATCCAATTTGATGAATTATTCAATATACATTGGTTAAATCATTTAATGTTTTTATGCGACATCACTAAGCATTTTAAGAAACTGAAAAAAAAAACTTCAAGGGCATGGACTAATTGTTTTAACAATGTTTGAAAATATTAAAATATTTGACAAAACTTGACATCTTTACTAAGGATTTGGAAATGAAAATCATGAAATATTTTCCTAAATTACAAAAACATTTTTGAAACACAATAATGTTTGAAAACTCCATTGACATTCAAGAAAATGCAATTAAAAATTTTTTAATGATTATGCAGGAAATTAAACAAGTTTTAAGGAGAGAATCAATCAATTTAAAAGTTTGGAAAATACATTTCACTTTATTTTATATACATACAAAACAGAATTTGTTGAATTTCGAACCATCGCAATGTGGAAACCAAAATTTGAAGACTTGATTTCTAAAGTAGAATGAAAACTGAAGGAAAGTAGTGCAGATAATATTGATTTCACAGTAAAAATTGAAAATATTATATTAAACATATGGGATTCTTTACCAAATAATTTTATATCAATGTAAAAATTAGTTAATGCCTTTTGAACGATGTTTGGGTTCACATATTTGTGTGAAAAATTGTTTCCTTCAATGAATTTTGCAAAATCTTCCCATAGAAATAGACTTGACAGGGAATTAACTGCCAAATGTGTTAAACTAATGAATATGAAATATGAACCAAATATTAAAAAACTATCTGAAAATAAACAACAGATTTCTCATTAAATACTTTATAATCAATTTTGTTACACATATAAATATGTATATATATATACTAATAAATAATATTTCATAATATATATTGTATGTAATTTTTTGTTACTCCTTGTTCATTCATACACTAATTGTCATTTGCACCAAACATTTAAGAATTTCTAACCTCACTAAAAATTTTTAAATCATCAAACCATGCCCATTTTTATCCATTAATCAATTGAATTTTAAAGAGATGTTCAGTTTTAAAAATACTCTGTTAAAAAATTTTAAACTTAACTTAGGTGCAAATGGGCTTTAGTCCCCCACAAGTTAGAACTAAAAAAAATATATGCAAAATTTAAAGAGTTTCAAAAAGGTTCGCCATCCCTGTGCCTTAGAACAAAATATTACACACCCAAAACTCCAAATGCAAACTTTTATAGGAGCATTTTGCAAGGAACAAGTCAAGAACAGTATTAATACAGAAATATAATATTTCTTTAAATAATAACATAGAAATTACTTAGTAGATAAAAGCTTTTTAAAGTTTCTATAAGTCTTGTGTACATATATATGTTACTGTTAAAGTGTGAAATCAGTCATTTCATACAATAACTAGGTACTTCATGAAATAACTAGACAAGTCAGTTAAAGTATATAAAATTACTGAATTCTACGATTTAACTAGGCATTCTATAGAATAACGATTACTTGATCGTTAAATTGTGAAATACATCACTCTAAAGTTCTTGGAACCAATTCTAACTGCTTTGCAATGATATATGTGTGTGTATTCTTCATTCTGTTGCTTTTAAATGAAGAATTTAGGCAGTGTATATATGACAAAACTTTTACATTTTGGATTATTAACTAATATTTTTATAGCCTGTTTTCAAGCAATAACTTCAGCAGGAATGGAAGACTAACATGTAAATAAGAACAATTCAATGCGAGAGATTTAAATCTTTATTAAATAAGCATAAGAAAAAAGTGCTGTACTTACCTGTGAAAAATTATTAACTTTAATAGTAGAAGTAAAAAGTGCTAAAACAGCACAGAAAAAATACCATGAGACCATTGGTTACTCCAGGATTATTATATCCTTTAAGTTCAAGGAGTAGGAAAGTTAATTGTGCCAGCAACAGATGCAAAACATATACTTTTTAACACCCTTTTATAAGCTTCACTTGTATGTAACGGAATCTTTGAACTCGATTTTTACCCACTTTAAAGGGTCACATTAACTCAAAATTTTGCACACCTGTCAAGGACAGATGACAATATAATAATTTCTCCTCTTTTTGTTTAACATATGCAGTATGAACAATAATAAGTTAAATCATTTGCTTTTCCTTATTATTTAGCAATTAATCATCCACAATAGGGATAAAATAAAATTTTTCAGAGGATTTAGCTATTTATCATCAATTAATTTATAAAATAACTTTGAAATTGTTCATTTTTCTCTTCAACAGTGTCATTAGTTATTTATAGTATAAGTAGTTATTTCACAGAATAAGTAGGTAAAGCATAAAATTTTTCCATCTATATACTTTAACTCACTTGTCTAGTTACTTCATGAAATACCTAATTATTCTATAAAATAAATGAATTATATATATTAACGGTAACATATACGTACATGTATAGTTTTCAAAAGAAAAATTAATATTTCTTCAAACACATGTTAACATTAGAGGCTATTTTTTTTTTCCAATTTACTCTCCCATTCAATGAGAATTAAATTAATTACAGCCACACTCTACTAGCAATTTTTACAATTTCATCACATAATTAAAGACAGAATATGTACTGTGAAATAACCTTAACACGAAAACAAGTAAGACGAAATATCAGTTAACACGAAATGATACAACGGTTCGGACAAACTGCTATATATTTTCATGCATTTTTTTTCTCTTAACATGAAACGAAAATTGCTCTTAGCATGAAAATATTTCCCTTCTGGGAATAAACAAAATGCAGAAAACACCAGACACTTAATGAATAGTTTGAGAAAGTTTCTGTTTTATTGGACTGTCCTACTCAGTGGCGTAATCGAGAACATTTGGGCCCCCTACAAAATCAGGTTTTTGGCCCCCAAGTTTGATTTTACAAAGGGTAAGTACTTGGCGGCAGTCAGGCTTTGAGGCCCCCACCGCAATGTGTGTGGGGTGTACATTACACAACTGGTCCTACAGTATCATCGAAAGAATATGTTGCAGATGATAATAATGTGTGTATGGCCAAAATTATGACATACAAAGACATTTTGAAGTTCATTCAAAACTCAAAAAATATCATTGATGCAGATTCCAGTGACGAAAATGAAATGAATAATACAGCAGCAACTGAAATAGGAACATCATGAAAAGTATGCACAGTTTTTTTAGACGCACATTTCAGTGAAATGAATTAAAAATAAAAAGGACACATGGAACTATTTGCTCATAATTTGACGCTAAGAAAGAAAATGCAAGGAAAAATATCAGATTAATTTTCCAAAAACTCACTTAATGTTTTATGTATTAAATTTAAATTAAATTTCATTGAATATGTTTTTTCCTTTAACACAAAAAAATATGTCAATCACCTCAGATTCATGTAAAACGATTTTCATGGTATATGCAAACTTTCTCATACTTTGGGTGCGAATAAAATACAATATATATAATTATATAGTTATAAATATATATATTGTTACATAGATCCGTGGGTTCGTGGATTTTATGTAGAACAATAACAAAGAAAATAAACAGTTCTTCAAGAGCGATGCGAATTTATTAACAAAAATCCAATCCTTCAAATACAGGATTCAGCAGCAATATTCACAGAGTAAATCTCCGAAGGTCTTCACACCTTCAATAGCAATCAAACACAATCACCAGTGTTTAAAAATACACGTATGTAAAAGATTATTCACAAGCACAGCCGAGCTAATCGCCAGTCAAAACAATCCTCACTACTCGCTGGTTTAATCAAGACTCCTCGCCGTCCTGGCGAGCATCTTTTTATAGACGCGACAGAAACTTCCAGAAGTATAACAGTTTGTGTCATTGAACGTGACACTAGTGGAGACATCCACTACTTTCTAGAAGATTCCAGAGGTTTCCGAACTCACCAACATGGTCCCCAAAGTCACCAAATTGGTCACCAAAAATGATGCCAACTTGGCTCTACTGCCAAGTTCTCATTGAATCGCCATTATAATGTAAGGGGCGGCATTGCTTGTGAGTAGCACAATTTTAGCATGAAATAAATATAACATAAATGCATTAAACACTCACAAATTATTTACACTATTTACACAAAATTCGTAACAATATAGTTATTTCCTAACATTTTTGTTTACCACAATGTGGGCCCTATAAATCAAAATTCTGAGTGCTAATATACTACTGTGAAATAATTTCTGATACAAATGTATTAACATATAAAATGACCTGTAAGATATATCATTCTAATACAATTAGTTATAAAAGTTGGGTTAATAATTGAACCAATATTAGAAGACAACTTCAAAAACCGTGTCTACTTTACTTACTTATAATCATCATAATTTAACAATAATAAACTATTTAATTCAAAAATAAATACTCGAATGGTATCTTGCGTAATATCAGCACAATAAGGTTCTACAAATGACCAAAAACGACTTGGAGCATCATTCTTCAGAGGTTTTGGAATTTCTTGATGTGGATCAGGCTGAAAGATTAAAATTTGCATTTAAATTAATTTTGTAGTAAAATGTTATTCATATAACAGCAGAAAATGAAAAATACTAAGCACCTTAGAGATTTCTCTTTTGGTTTTGGAATAAAATTTTTGCTTGTCTTTTACTTCACAAGAACTGATTTAATTATAAATGATATAAATAAAATATATACTGTATATTTCTGAACATAAACCATTCTGTGTATAAGCTGAATTTTTCTCCAAAAATCTACCTTAAATTCAAAACTTGTATATAAGCCAAACTAAAAAAAATTCCTACAATTTTCAAATATGTCTTCATGAAGGTGAAAATGTTGCCAAGCTGGTAAAATAGGTGGAACATTTTCCAATCCAACTGATCTAAGTAAAATGCCAATGCCAATGCCAATAGTTTTAATTTTGGTAATTCTATATAAAGTTGCCATACTTTTTTCATTCAGTTTTGTTACCTTGAGCGACATCAGTATAAGACATACTTTCGAAAATAAGTGAGAAAAGAAATTCATTAAGGGCATGCGATCGTCAACCTATATTTCATGCTCTGGAGGAAAAATTAGCCGTTTGATCACATGCAGTCAGACTTTCGAAGAGAAAAGGTGAATTTTACACAAACTAATTAAAAAGTCAAATTCTAAAACTGATTTTAAAGGATTTTTTTCTACATCTTAATTAAAGTCTTGTTCAAAACACTCCCAGAAATTAAAAGATTCAAATCGCATGCACGTGGCTAACAGAAATATTCAAAAAACTTTTTTCCTACACTATGTTTTTTTCTCCCAAGATTAGCAGATCTGTATATAAATTAGTCCCATTACTTCCATTTTTAAAAAGTTCCAAAAATTCTCTGCTTATACATGGGCAAATATGGTATACTTTTTCAAATTTAAAATGCATTGATTGAATATTAACGTCGCACTGTTCAGCTACTCTGGGCTTTTGGCGATGGACCACGTAATTTTGAACCATGGTCAAGTGACGTGGAGATGACACCTGAACTGGCACCCCCTCTCCTAACTACCACACCACACCAACGGAAGGACGTTTCAGCATTTGACAGATTTAACGTGCATCGCTGCAATACACGGCGGATTTTTAGTGGTACCGGGCTTGAACTCATGACAAGGCAAGCCACGGTCTGATACCTATACCACTCGGCTACCGCAGCCACAAATTTAAAATGTAATTTTTAACCTAATATTTTAATTACCCTTAACCATCATATCAAAGTAAATTTTATATATGAATGCATATATGTAAGTTATATTTAAAAGTACATTCTTGTCATTAAAATTTAACTCCCTGAAATTTTATGATATTTGAAGCACTCTGAAAAAAAGTCAAGTAGAATAATCTTCTAATATAATTGCATAAGAAAATAATTATGTACCACATTTACTATCACTTTGCATCTTCCTATATCTAGATAAAAAAAAAAGATAAGTTTATAACACATATGCCTGATTCACATTTTCTTTTACACAGGTGTGAAAACAACTTATTTTTGTCTATAAATAAAATGATTAAAACAATTTTACTTAAGTAGAACTTCATACTAGTGTATCTCTTTTTCCCAACTGAAATGCAGTTACTCGTTAGCAAATTTAATATAAATAAAAAGAAAAATATTAAATACCACAACTTTTAATTTAATACATCTCAATGCAATTCAGCAAAAATTGAAACACTATAATAATTGTAATTACTGATACAAACAGATTATACGTAAAGTATAATTAATGCAGAGAAATACATACTGGAATATATTTGCTTTTATGAAGATTTGATGAGGAATGAGCTTTATTTGGGGAATCTTTAGACTTTTTAGGAAGCCTTTCATCAGAGTTTTTGTTTTCTATGGAATCAGTAGACTATAAAATAAAATGAAAATCAATATAATAAAACTAAACATATTAATTTCATTAAATAAAAATAAATTACCAGTTATCTTTTATTTAAGGAAATGAAAGAATGAACATTAACACGATGAATACATCAATGTAATTAGTGGTAATGATGGAAAATACATGAAATATTTCACATGCCCAATGTCTGATTTATAATAATTGTAAGTTATTTGAATCACTGATTTACAGTGACGCGCATAGAGGAATCTTTTTAAGAGGAGGATCCAGGGTCAAAAGTGAACCATTCTCATATCATGCTCCAATAAGCCGCTCAATATATATTCTTTAAAGTTTGTCGATTTTTGAGAAAAAAAGATAAAAAAAAAAAAAAAACAGAAAAAATTAATTATTTAAGAAATAATTATAGTATTAATCAATAAAATTCATTATTAATAACAAATAATTAAAGTTTAGGTACTATATGCGTAGGATTATAATCAATAGAAAGAAAAAAATAAAGGGCTATAGGGGAGGTCCAGACCCACCTTTCCCTTTGATTGCATCATTGTGACTGACATTTTAGAAAACTTCCAATAAGTGACTGTTTTCACATAATTGCTGAAATATGAGCAATGATTGAGAAAGAAAGAGACTTTATGTTTTAAAGATTTTTAAGAAGCTTATTTGGTAAAATTAAATGTGATAAATATCGAAGAATAACCATCTCAAAATTTACAAACTATTTTAAAGAGCCAAATATTATTGAATTTATAACAATACAGATGATAAAATGGGCAAAACACACAGCAACTGAGATGACAATTGAGCCATTTAAAAGGTTTTTGTTGGCTATAAGCCATTAGGAACCCCCTCCCTCCCCCAAAAAGATCAAATCTTGGATTAACTGCCTGGAAAAAGACTTGAAAACTATTGAAGCGACAGGCTGAAAATCATAGCAAAGAACTGGATGGTATAGAATTCCGAAGAAGGCAAGGGTGCATCTGGGGCTGTCATGGCAAAGGAGAAGACATCTATCCAAAATGAGTTCACTCACATTGGACAAAATTACTAGGCAGCAAGAAATTAACTTTTGGGTCATTATATGTCAATTCAAAATAGAAAAAGATAATTTACCACAGTTTACATTTTCATAAAACTAGGTACAGCTGTACTATTGATATAGGCTTGGAAAAATATGAAATTTTAAAGAGCTGTGTAAAATTTTAAAGATTTTACACAGCTGTAAAGTTCTCATAAATGAGCTCCAAAACTAAAGCACCATTTTTTAATTTCGTCCCCACAGCGGCATAACACAGAATATTAGAGGCCCCCTAAAAAGTTAGGTTTTGCGCCTCCAGCCCAAATACGTATTTGGCGACAATCGGGCTTTGGGCCCCCTACAATCCTGCCTTCTCCCCTGATGAAGAGGTGCACATTACACTGTGTCCCCATCATATACAAGTTTATATAGGTTAAGATAAAAAAAATTTCAAAAAGTACCTATTTTAAAATTTATCAATTCCATGAACAGTTTCGTAAATAACAAGCCAAAATATAAATTTAGGATAATAAGAATGTCTTTATGGTACCAAAAAAATATAAGTGTAAAGCTCCTTTTGAAGAAATAATTTTATTAAAATTAAAACATATAAATTAATAGTAATAAATGAATCAAAATTAATAATTATTATGATCAATAATCATTCTCATATTTTAAAACCTTATTTATAAAAAATAATTCAATAACCATATACAAGTGTCTTCTATGTCAGAGATATCAGCTTGTTAAAACTTGCCAAGCACATTTGTGACCTCACAGATGCAATAAACGCAGCCCTTTCTGAGAGGATATATTCTGAGTTGGTTGTGTGTTATTAGTTAATTGTTAGCATTTAAAGAATATTAATTGTTTATGAATGACATACAATATTGTTACTATTTTAGTGACTTCAGTAATATTATTGGAAGAGTTTTAATGATTTAAAATCAATCAAACTGCATAACTATTTTTTAAATTCAAGTTAAGTTATTTTTTAAATTTTTAACAAGTAATTGATAACAGTAGGCAACAAAAAACAATTTTTAGTCTGTTTCCTAGTTTTAAATAGCCTATTCTTACTAATTTTAGGTTGAAAAAAACGAATATGTAAATGAAATTTATTTATTAGCTCTTGTTTTTAAGACACACAACAGCCCATCCATCAGTTTATGGTAAATTTGAAGAACAAAACATTACTAATTAATAAATACAATAAGTCAAGTTTCAAGAAATTGTGTTCATATCAGAAATCAGCCGCATTTTTTAGTTTATTTCCTGTGAACATTTCCTTTTGGATAGCCTCTTGTATGTCAAAGCCCGAGTACCCCTTACAGCTGTCCAGCAGTAGCTTGCAAGCATTGACACATCCCAACAATCTTGATATCAACGTTACATACTGCATCCTAGATCTTGGAATTTTTGTAGGAGTTCTTTCACCAGTTGTTGATAGCTCTTATTGATTTTTTCTGCCTAGAAATCCTTGTATCACACTTTTACTAATTAATAAATACAATACAGTAAGTCCAGTTTTGCAAGAAATTGTGTTCATATCAGAAATCAGCAGTATTTTTTAGTTTATTTCCTGTGAACATTTCCTTTTGGATTGTCTCTTGTATGTCGAAGCCCGAGTACCTCTTACAGCTGTCCAGCAGTAGTTTGTGAGCATTGATACATCCCAACGATCCTGATATCAATGTTCCATTGTTACGATTTCTTCATGAAATCTTTCATTGAGTTCATCGCTTACAGCTCCATATTTCCTGGAGGGGGTGGAATCAAGATGGAAATATGAAAAATGGATCTTTAGAGATATATTGCATCCTAGATAATGAAATTTTTGTAGGAGTTCTTTCACCAGTTGTTGATAGCTCTCATTGTTTTTTCTGCCTAGAAATCTTTGTACCACACTTCTAAAGACAACCCAAGCTACTTTCTATTTCCCTTCCAGAATTTGATCAAAAGTGGGGTCCTTCATGATTTTGCGTATTTGAGGGCCCAAAAAGATTTCCTCCTTAATCTTTGAGTAACTTAATCTTAGGAATTTTGAGCCAAGGTATTGGAAAACCTCTCCATTCTTGTTAATGGATACCACAAAGCTTTTCATTAATTCCAGTTTTATGTGCAGGGATGGGAGCAGATTGTCATTTGGGTTTACTAGAGGATCATTTGGGATTTCTCTCAATGGATTTTAGATTTCTAGACAGCCATTTGTCTTCTACGTAGTGCGATGTTCGATCTCTACTGTCCCACAAACACAGAAAACAACAGTACTTGACATAGACTAACTGCATTCCCATAAGTAAACCAACAACTTTCAAGTCACCACATATCTGCCATTTATGATCCTCGTATTTTATTAACTCTAGAAGAAATTTCACAATTGCATAAGTTTCCTACACGTCAATGGAATATCCAATGGGAATGGAAGGAAGAAGGTTGCTGTTGTGTAGTAATACTGCTTTCAAACTAAGCTTGAGAGTCTACAAACAACCTCCAGTTATTTGGATCATAACTAATGTTCATGAAATTCATCAAGCCATTGACATCAATACATGCAAACACATGTTCTTTCTTTTAGAGGAAATTAAGATTCTTTTCCAGAGACCTCTACTCTGTATACTTGATTAGCCTAGTAGGAATAGATTCCATTGCTGCATACAGATTAAAAACAGAAACATTTACAGATAGCTATTGAAATGATTGCTTTTTTCTAACTATTTGAATGTTTGATTAAACATATATATATATGTAAGTTATAAAAAAACAGTATGGGGTAAAGCCTAGACATATGTTTACAATTCAAAAAGAAGAAAAAAACTATCTGATAAAAACATTTTGATATTTTATTTTAATTTTATAGTTTTTCATTCCATTGTATTTATTAAATAATTTAAACATGTATCTGACGAAAAAAAAATATATTATACAAAACTAACATATTCATTATTTTAACAATAATTTCCTTCTTAGGTTTTGAAATAATAAAAGTGATTAAAAATGTTCATTTAGCAATTAATTGTGACATATCGTTTGCTTAAGAAGTAGCAGGAAAAGAGAAAATCTTGTTTATTGATAAAGACTTATAAAATATTTAAAAAAATTATATCATTAAATTAGTTTTTAATATAAGATAAATATTTTTATTATATTAATTAAAAAATATTTTTTCTATAAAAATTTATAAAATACTTTATATTATATTAGAAAACTTTTTGTAACTAATTTTTAAATAAAATATCATTTAATATTTATTATAACATATTTTTACAAAATGTATTAATTAATAATTATATTTATAAAGTGTAATATAAATATTTATATAATTACAGTAATTATTTTATATTTTAAAATGCAAAGCAATTTTCTAAAATATGATTTAATATTCAATAAACATTTTTTTAAAATAAATTTATTAATAAAAATAATGAAATGAATTGAAAGAATAAAAAAAATAACAAATAGCGCGAATCGAACACAGGTCGAAGGCATGCTAAGCAGATACCCTGACAATCAAGCCAAGAGCATTACATAACGTAGAGTGAAAAGTCCTTTTAAATAATAGGAAATATATTACATGAACATTGCTTTAATTTTTTCTATGGAAGTTATGCTTATTTAACTGAAATGTAAAAAAAAAAAAAAATGAATACAAAACAAATAAAATCTGTGATTTCAAGTAGAAATTTTTATAAAATTAAAAAAATTTAACATACGTATTAGATGTTGAATTAAAATTCTGAGCAATTTTTGAAAAAGAGTAAAAAAATAAGTTTTTGGTATTTAATTTTTTAAATCACTGATTTTAAAAGAGCAAAGTATGAACTTTTTTAGTTCAGACGGTTTATTCATCATAATCATAAAAAATCAATACATAACAATTGAAAAATTTTGATTAATGATTTACACAAAACAATACTGTTTTATTTTAAAAAATATTAATTTAAAGCAATACACTTAAATGTATTGCACACAAACTTGTTTAAAATAATGATAAAAGAGTAAAAGCAATTAAGTTTTTCACAAATAATAGAGAAATTTTTGTTTTATAAATGGATACTTAAAATGAATTTTTTGAATTAAGATAAATAATCAGGAAATAAAACAAAAATAAATTTTTCACTCGACAAATCTGGTGATTTTCATTATTTATATAGGCATCTTTCCTCATGTAACCTTTCAGCAAACGTGATGTGCACAGGGGAAAAGAAAGTCATTTGGTGCCAAACAATTGGCTATTGTAAAATTGCGTTCTTTGTTAAAAATTTTAATCAAACTACAGTAATTTTTAAACAAAAAGTAACAAAAATAATGCTTAAATTATTTTTCCCCAAAAGGGGAAAAAACGAAAAATACAAATGCTTTTTTTTTAAAATCCGTAATTTTCAAGCAATTTTTGCAATCTTTGTACAGATTATGAATAATATTGTTTTACACATGGGGAAAAAAAGTTTCATGACATCATCTTCTTAAAGAACGAAGTTATTAAATATTTAATGAAAACTTACTCTAGATCGTTTATCTTTTCTTGAATGCACAGTTTCCTTATCTTTTTTTGAATGCAAAGTTTCCAGACTGGATATTTTGTTTTCCGGCTGTTTTCTCTTTCTTATCGCACTAATCGATTTTTCTTCAAGTTCAAACTGCACAGTATGTAAATCATCCATAAGAAGGTTTTTAATGTCTCTTCTTTGCAAAACTATAAAAAAAGGTGTAAAAAATCATAACTTATTTTGACCATTATATGATAATACATTAAAAGTATATTGAAATTATTCGGTAAGGCTGTATTTGGTAAAAGTACAAGAGCTCTAACTAAAGGCGAAGCACATTTTCAGACAGAAAAATGACCCAATTTCCATGGAAATTTACAATATTATAACTCGTACCTCTGTTAACAACAGTGCTTATAAAAATTTTAAAATATTCCGTGAATACTTTCTTTTTTGTTTTAATACGTGAAGGCAAAGCCCATTTAACATTACGGGATGGGGTAAAAAGTGCAAAACATTTTATACCAGAAAAAAATGAATCAACTTGATTAAAAATGGGAAGTATGATAAAAAATGCTGCTCTCTAAAGGGTAGTGAAGCCAGAAAATCATATTAATTGTTCATTTCTTTTATATCTGAGAAATGTTCCAAATTCGGGTAATATACTTTAACATTAACCGAAAACAGCCTTAAGTTATTTTAATACAATATGAAATTTACAAGTTTTCAATAATTTAATAATGACATGAAAGTTTAATGTTATACATGAAAAGTATATTACATCTAATAATTATGGCTGAATTTTTTCAATCATTTTGACAACATTACAATAAAAATATCATATTGTATCAGGACTAGATAGATACGAAAAATTTAGAACAGAAGTAAAAAAAAAACCTTTTATTATTCCCAATTGATTTTTTAATGAAAAATCATGTCTTTGAAGTTTTGAAACTTTCATTATGTATTATAATTCCATAATTAAAAAAAATTAAATATTTAAAAATTGATTTGCAAGCAGTCAAATTAGGAAACACACACACACAAGCATTTTTCAACATGTATAACATAAAAAAACCCCATTTAATTTCAAAAATACCACATAATTCCTCTCATTTTTTAAAATACTGTCTAGATAAGCAATCCCTTGCTAGTATGTAGTGGTAATTTTAAATGTCTTGAAATAAGGCAGAAATACAACAAGATATTTAAGAAAAACTGCGCTTTTAATTTCTTTCGATATTTTAGACTAGCTGGTATACCCGTTCTTCGCACGGGTGAATTGATACATTAAACAATACAGATTGCAGGATAAAGTAGTTTTTAATTAGTCGATTTTACATGAAAGCCCATGTAAACGCCAACAAAAACACCCATGTTTGTTAAATCTTATGTTTGTAGATCTAATAGAAGCTAAAAATGGTTTTTTTTAAAAATTTATACCTCTCCATAACTCTGATGTGGGTTGATTTTTGAAAACACCTTCTAAAGCTGATCTCTGCTCAGCAAAAGTAATACATTGTTATAAATTTTGTGTAATGAATGCTTAAAATAGTGAAAATAGTTTACACCTAGAAGAGTGTAATACCTTAATATTATTTTCTGTTGTTTTTATTTTATGTTAAAATAGTAATCTGCCTCACGCTCCAGCCGTTCAAGCCTTCACAGTTCTTGGCAGTGACATAGACAAACCAAAAAGGGAAAGTTTTGCTTCACACATAAAAGATAGATATATGCTGTCGTAGGATTTTTTGCAGATGGCAGTATTTTTTCCTACTTACTTGACAATTATCGTTATATTTTGGATACTTCACACAATATCTTTATAAATTATAGCCTATGTGTCATTCTGATGTATAAGCTATACCATTGTAAAATTTCAGTAAAATCCATTCAGTTGTTTTTGCATGAAAGAATAACAAACATCCATACAAACAAACTTTTGTATTTATTATATTAGTAAGGATGTTGAATCTTAACACAGAGAAAGAACTAAAATTCTAACATACATACCCCAAGTGTTTAATTTTAATCTGTAGACTACAACAGACAAAGTGTAGAATTTCTTATTTAAATTTCCTCCATCAAATTTGATACTATAAATTAATGACTTTATTTAAAATTAGTTTTACCATATACAATCCTGATTGCACTTGATATGCAACATAGCATACCCGCCAACTTTTGAAAAGCACAAAATAACATGAGATCTACATTTCAAGCCATTTTTAAAATAATGCACAAACAGCATTTTAAATTTTACAAAACAACACATGATATACAAGTATTTTTTAAGTAATGCCAAAAAAATTTCACATTTAAGATATTTTGATATGAAAATTACTCAGAGTAACTTCTACTTTTCAATCAACTTCATTTATAAAAACTCATACACTAAGGTAAATTTTTAAAAAAGGCATGTTTATAATTACATACAAGAAAGTAATGACTTTATGATAAAGATGCTTTTATAAAAAAAAACAGTTTATGAACTCAACTTTTAGATTATATTTATAAAAAAAATTACACATACAGTAATCAATGATCAAATTAGAAGTTGACTTCAAGATTACTACTAAATAAGAACCTTTGATTATATGAATACTTAAAAATTTTGAGGCTTCTTTCATTGGAAAATATGATAGCTTTAAAGGTAGTAGAATATATCTATGAGTATCTCATCATTTTCTAAATGTAAGGAAGCAACATCCTTTTTTGATGCCTAATGTATAACAAATCCTTACTTTTTCTTTAAATAAGTAACAACTCAATTTACCCTCACATTACTGCAACATTACCTGCCATAAATGAAACTAAATGTTCAATGAGCATGTCACATTTTTTAAAATTGATCCATAATGAGTTGGTTTATATTTTCTTCAATAGAATTCCCATGGTCATGATAGCCTAGTGGTCAAGGTAACGGGCTCATGGCTGGCTTGTCATGAGTTCAAGCCTAGTACCACTGAAGATCTGCCAAGCAGAAGAGGCCCAGATGCACGTTAAATATACCGAGGCTTAAACGTCCTCATGTTGGTGTAGTGTGAAACTTAGTAGAGGGGATGCAAGCTCAGGTGTCGTCCTTGTCACTTGACCATAATTAAAAATTACATGGTCTGTCACCAAAAGCCTTCATGTAGCTGAATAGCACAACGTTAGAAATTGCAAAAGGTTTTTTTTTAATTAGGCATTTGGCAGGATCAAAGTAAGAGACCATAATGTGATAAGAGTTTACAGCTCATATCATTACTGCCCTAAAATGTTTTAGCAAAAGACCTTGCTTTAAGCATTGAATCATTTACTCCTTATGTCTAAAAATTAAATCTAATAGCAGCAGATATTTAAGTTCTTCCACAACCCGACTTCCACAAAATCAGACTTCAGAAATATTTGCCAAAAGAAGGACCAGCATGATCATCCACAGTCAAATGTACATAATATTCTACTAGAAAAGATGAAAACAGTACTTTAGCCCTTATAATATTTTATTGAACATTGTCCTTTAAAAATAAAAGTGTGTGTGCTTATGACCACACGATAGAAGTCATAACTTCAAATTTTGTAATGTTATTTCAGGGATTAGTTCGGTTAATAAAAAACAAGTGGATATTGGTATTGTCCTATAAAATTATTTATGCATATGTCTGTACTCATAAAGTAAAATTTTTGTGCGAAATATACAATCATATTAGTGAATTAATTGTATTCTAAGAAGGAAACAATAGGTTTATGTTAGTATATCTGGTGCTGCTGCAAGGTAAGTCTTAATTATATTTTGTCACTGTATTTAAATTATTTAATGTAACTTTTTCTTAATATCTTTATACTTAAATTTGTTATTTTAAATTTTTGATTGTTTTAATTTTCTTTTTAGACTCAAAGCATATTTAAGTAATTATATGATTAATAGAACTATTTGTTCATTGCTATTCTGATTCGCTTACAAAAATAGATTCTTATTCTTAAATTCACTGCAAAATTGCTAATGATAATTATACTATTTACTTAGTTCTATAAAAAATTGTCCTTTTTCTACATTTTAAGTTTAATTTTAGTGTAGGATTTCTCAATCTCTAAGCCTATTTATTAAAAATATTACATGTTTCATTTTCATACTTTTACTAGGATTAGAAAGAGTCCCACCATTTGTAGAAAGAAGTGGGGCGGGAGCCCCACTAAGATTGAAGCTATAGATAAGATATAAGATTATAGGAACTTTCACTGCATATTGGTGGGGGAGGGGGTGACACACTACTACGTTTCATGTCGTTTCGGAGTGGCGGGGAGAGGAAACGTCCCTCATGTCTTTTTAGAGGTGTGTGTGCTGCGGAAGTCCTCGAGCACAATTTTGGACTAAACACGAAAAAAGCCGAATGAGTGTTACAAACCCAAGTGAATCGTTAATTCAAATCCACTATCCAGCAAAACGCGCATAAATAAGTTATCACTTCAAAAAAAACTCAATTTTCAGTAACTGCTATTTGATTTATTTACGACATACTTTGGAGGTTTCACATGATGGGCAATATCACATCGACTAATGTGACATATGCCAATGTCAGTTGGATATACATCATAAAATGTATATTCTCCCTTTTGGAAATGCAGTAATACAAGCGAATTCCTTCTTGTAACATTTTTTATATATTTTATCTTTGTTAGCTAGCATGGTAAAACCAACAACAAAAACAAATAATTTGATCATATGAAGTATACAAACAGATAAAAGCAAAAGATGAGTTGAGTTCTAGAAAGTTTCTGTAGCAGAAGAAAAAGATAAAATGTTTCACTTAATGAAACTATGCCCATGAATCAGCTAACCTATAACACTAGGCAACACCAAAACTGTTTCAGGCTCAAAAATAGTTTATTATGAAGTATTTTGACCCACACTAAACACAAAAATCAACATAAAAACTTCAGATTAGCTCTGGTTTTCAAGATTCAGAACTCCTCCTGACTCAAAAATAGCTGTATTTTCACTCTTCTTTACTTTGTGTATTATTTTTGTGATGTTCATTTAATCGGGTAGATGGAAACACACACAACTTGCCTCAAGATCGAAATTTGACTTCTACGAAAGGCGTGTAACAGTGTCACTTCTGCATGTGTGTTTTGAGTGTAACCTAAAGCATCAGTAGAACAAAGAAAAGACAATAGTGCACTGTTCACACACAAGTGACATTCGTTGTTTTTCGACTTAAAACTATATTTTTCATTTACCTTTTTCATACATAAATAAACACTTAACTGGAATAGTTAGTCTCTGGGACATCTCATGACCCAGAATTTGAGGCAGAAGATTTGAATGAGACCCACAGACTAAATCAAGCAGAACTGAGTGATTTCATAAGAGATCTTGACTTGCTAAAAACAGACAGCAGAGCTTCTGGCATCCAGACTGTAGCAATGAAATTTACTCCTACCAGGCGTCAAGGTTACAGAGAACAGGACCTGTGAAAATAATCTTCTTAATTTCTTTGAGAAGAAAGGATATGTAGTTTCATGTATTGATGTCAACGATGAATTTCATGAACATCAGTTATGATCCAAATAACTGGAGGTTGTTTATACACTCTTCCAAGCTTAGTTTGAAAGCAGTATTACTGCACAACAGCAACATTCTTCTTTCCTTTAGCATCAGACATTTTGTTCACGTGATGGAAACTTATGCAAATGTGAAATTACTTTTGCACTACATACAAGACAAATGGCTGTCCAGAAATATGAAATCCGGTGAGAGAAAAATCCCAAATGATCCTCTAGTAAACCCAAATAATATTTGGAACTACCGTAAAATCCAGAGTATAAAGCTCACCTATACTTTCAAGCTGCATTTTTTAATTTTAAAGTATATTCGCTGTAGAACCCGCCCCCCCCCCTTTTTTTACGAAGGAGCCTGCAGTGTACGTTAGCAATACTATTAAGTTTTAAAGCCATTTATTCGAGATAATACTAGAAAATGTTGAAAAAATAGTATATTTTAAGAAAAACAACTCTTTTTCAAAAGGTATGACATTTCTTTTAAATTATTAGGTGCTTGTTTAATAGCACTCTAATAAATACTCAGCGTTTTCAAAAAATTCATTCTTCAAACTTTTCGATATCTACTGGAGATTTTATTATGCGTGTTCATTCGACACCGTCAGCAAAGCAAGTCAAGTAACGTTGTTCAAAATATGCCACACTTTTACAAAAATAGTTTCGTTACAGTTAAACATATGTATAATCGTTAGAGGTATTGAAGTAAAAATAAAAAACTGAAATATAAATTATGAGGATTATTTTAAAAATTAACAGTAATTAAGTGCATATTTATGTAAAATAAGTTTAACATTTATTATTTAAGTTTTAATATTTATTAGAATAGAATTAATTTGGATTATCTTGCACCATGTCATCTATTTCGCTGATTCTGAAACAGCTGACAGGTGCAGCCATTTAGTGGGAGAGAATCTTCACTAAAACTGTCCTTTACAAAATAAACAGTGTTCAGATCTTTGTAGAAATTTTTTTATGCATATCTCTTATTTTATTTTTGAAGCTATCATTTTCATATCTGGTGTATAACGCGCACCCGTAAATTTTGAGCTTATTTTTTGTGTTAGAAGTGCACGTTATACGCAGGATTTTACGGTAGTTTGATATCACTCGCCGTGTTGTTTATGTTCACCAAGATGGGCGATAGCATTACAATATGGTTACCTTGATATTTTTGCAGTTTTTGGAATATTGCAAGTTTCCAGTACTTTTAATTGATATTCATTATTAATATTAATATATATTATGTAATTATTTTATTAATAATATAATATAAAAATACAATTAGTATTACATGTGTAATAACCATATAATATTTGTTATTTATATAATAATTGTTTTTTTTATTATATTTATTTATAAATATTATAACATATGCTATTTATTTATAATTATTATGTTACAGGAGTATTCTTATGTGTGTGAATAATTTTTATAATACAATACGATAATTTTATATTCTTTTTTATAACTACTATTAAATTATATTATACGATAATTATTATTAAATCATACTTAATGAATATTATATATTATTACAATTAAATTATAAAATTATTATTATATACTTACATAATATTATTATTACATTAACTATTTATTATATTATATTTTATGCATTATTTATAAGAGATTGATCTTAGGTTATTCCAATATTCTTCTTTTGAAATATATTTCAATGTATTTCAAAATAATTTTTTAAAATTATCTTCATGACGATTTGATACCGCCATCTTGGATTCCATTCAAGGGACAACAAGCGCTGCTTGGTGTCATCCCTGTGATATCAAACTAGCACCTAACATTCTGCTTCCCCCCCTGCATATTAAGATGTGAAATCCACGAACAAGGAGAAAGAGACTTTCCAATACCTTGATCAAAATTCCCAAGATTGAGTGATGCAAAGACTACGGAGATATACGATAACTCATGAGGACCCCAATTTTGATCAAATTCTGGAAGGTAAAGAGAAAGCAGTCTGGGAAGCCTTTAAAAGTGTGGTATGAGTTCTAGACAGCAAAAAAAGATGAGAACTATCAACAGTTGGTGAAAAAACTTCTATAAAATTCCCAAGAACTAGGATGCAAAATGTCTCTAAAAATCCACTTTTTACGTTTCCATTTCGATTTTTTTCACCCTAAGAAATGTGGAGCAGTAAGCTATGAACACAGTGAAAGGTTTTATCAAGATATCGTAGCAATGCAACGTAGATATCAGGGTCATTGTGATGAGTCAATGCTGGCAGACTACTGCTGGACAGCTTCGATATACAAGAGACAATAAAAAAGGAAATGTTCGTCGAAAAAAAATTAAAAATTACCGCTGATTTCTGATATGAACACTGTTTCTTCAAACATGACTTAATGTATTGTATTTATTAGTTAGTAATGTTTTGTCCTTCAAATTTATGCATAAATTGATGGATGGTGATACAAGCCCAGCCTCTTGTTGAGAAATATGTCGTTTCTCTTCATTCAGAAACTGATAAGCATATGTAATTATTGATTAGCATTTTTAAGTTATTTTTTATATTTTCTAAATCTTTATTTAATTTACTGTACTTTTACTTTGTTTAAAAATTAAGTAATCACAGGTGTGCTAATTGTTTATTATCTATGTTTGGAAAAGTTTTGTTTTGAGTGAATGGCAATGTTTTTGTAATAGTAGTAGAATAGAATATAAATAAATTGATTCAGAATAATGTAGTAAGCTCGTATCTTTTATATTTAGAAAACCACACAATAACTTTAAGAGGAGAAACGACTGAATGAAACAAAATTCCGATAGTCTCAACATTGTGGTGACCTGGATGTGATTGGAAAATAAGGTATGTCAATTTTTCTTTGTATAAAAATTCTTGAAGAAACAGGAAAAAAATGGAACTGTTAGTAAAGAAATGAGGACCTCTCTATTTAAGCTAACTTTACCAAAACATATAATATTATAAAGAAAAAATTAAATGTTGATGATCCCGTAGAAAGAGAAATTAAATCTTTTTTAGCTAATTTGGAAAGAATTTATTCAGATTTAACTGAATTAGATAATCAAATATATGTGGTTTTCTTCTGAAAAATTCGGATGATGAAAAATATGAAGCCGAATACTTAGCAGTTGAAGAATACAGCACAAAGATGAATTATACCACAATTAGTGTGGATATGTATTTGAAAAAAAAATATGAATTTGAAAGGGGAAGTGTCTACCCGATTTCTCCACAAATTAAACAAAAACTGAAGCTTCCAAAAATTGACCTTGTTAAATTAAACGGTAATATTAAGAATTGGTTGGCTTTCTGGAGTCAATTCAAGCTTATTCACGATGATGATAAAAGAGAAAATGAAGATAAATTTCAGTATTTGATTCAGTCTGTGAGTGAAGGAACAAGAGCACGTGAAATTATAGACACAGTTATCCTCCCACAAATGAAAATTACTCTGAAGCAATTGAAAGTTTAAAATCACGTTTTGGAAAGGATAAATTACTTATAGAATATTATGTTCGTGAGTTATACTGAAATTAGTTATAATCAACCCCACAGAAACGAATAGAAAATTAAATACTTCACAAATATATAATAAACTAGAAACTACTTATGAGCTTTAGAATCAATTGGTTTAACATCAGACAAGTATTCGGCAATGCTTTTTCCTTTAGTTGAGTCATGCATACTGGAAGATATTTTTAGAGTGTGGTTACGCAACCCTATCGTAATTCCAAATGGTGACTCATCAAAGAATGTTTATACAGAGAAATTAATAATTTGCTATTCCTTTTGAAAACAGCATTAGAAGGAGAAAGAATTTGTTTGGCGAAAACCGATTTTGCACTCAAAGTAAGATATAATGAGAGGAAAGAAAAATATCACGTTCTTCTTACACAACTGCTACAGATTTGTTTTCAGGAGAAGAAAAGGGGAAAAAATTGGTTAACTGTATTTTCTGTGAAAAACGTCATGAAAGCAAGGAATGTTACCATGCTAAAAAACTAGATTTTGAGAAAAAACAAGAAATTTTGAAAAACAAAAGATGCTGCTTCACTTGCTTAAAGTTTGGACACCAGTCGAATGTTTGGAAGTCAAATGTTTAGTGTTAACTTTGTAACAAATGACACTGGGCATTTATGTGTCCTGAATTGCCCTCAAACAAAATGAGAATCTGATTTGAAAGAGAAACTGGATGTCCTTTTATCTAGTCATTGTGCAGCAGAAGTTCTTCTTCAAACCTTACAAGTTAATATCAAGGCAGGAGGGAAAACACGACAAGTTCGAGCTCTTATCAACATTGGATCCCAACAATAATACTTACTAAAGAAGAATGCTCATGAAATGAATCTAAAACTTATTGAAATGAAAAATATTATTCACTCTGTATTTAGTGGTTCAAGTTTACAAAAACAAGACCATAGAGTGTATGAGATAACTCTTCAGAATGTGAATAGTGGATTTAGCTTTGACATTCAAGTCCTTTATCGACCAATTATCTGTAGAAAAATTCCTCAAATTAATAAAGGAATTTGGGAAAAGGAGTTGAAAGGGAAGAATACACCTCTCACTGACCATGGAAGAGGCTGTCCAGATATTGAACTGTTGATAGGAGCTGTTTTTTGTGGACACTTATTCTCAGGAAACATTTGGACATTGGAATGAGGATTAGTCGCATATGACTAAATTATGCTGGCTAATCATGGGCAAAGTTCCTGGAATAAACTGAGAAAACACTTCTACTAATCTAGTGACATCATTATTAATAAAAAATGGATCCAGTGGAGACCAAATCTAAAGAAGTAATGGAGAAATTACTGGATCTGTAGCTGAACAACGTTGCATTCAAACTTCCCAGAGATTGAAAGTTGATGGCTATAAAATCCGACCAGTCCTTAAAACGAAACCCTATTGCTTTACCTTTTCGTGCATGAAAAAATGTTATGAGTTCTGTAAATACACCATTTATGCAGCTGTTTTCAAGGAGTGGCTTAATGAAGAGGTAATTAAGAAAGTGCCAAAACAAGAAATTAGGAAATCAAGTTATTACTTGCCTCATAGAGGTATCTTTAAGAAAAATTCTAAAACCACTAAACGTCCTGTGTTTGATGCTTCTTGCCGTATCAAGAACATTCCATCTTTAAATGATTGTCTGGAGAATAGGCCAAATTTAATTGAGCAAATTCCACCCCTTTTAATGAAATTTCGCCTAAATCTAATTGGAGTAATTTCTGATATTAGAAATGCCTTTCTCCAAATTTCAGTTGCTGAAGAGGATCAGGATTTTTTAAGGTTCCTGTGGTGGGAGGATTATGAAAAGAAAAAATTCGAGATCTTTCGACGTAGTCGATTTGTATTTGATCTCACTTGTAGTCCCTACATCTTCGCAGCAGTGTTAAACTACCATTTGGAGGAAACAAAAAAGGATTTTCCGGACACTTCAGAAAAATTGGAAAAACTCCTTTTATGTCGACAATTGAGTCACTTCTGTGTGTGATGCAGAAGAACTTTCTCATTTCATTCAAGAAGCAAAAGAAATACTTGCTATGAAATGTTTTTATCTTCAAGGCTGTGAAACACACGTAGGAACCTGGACAGATTCACCTAGCTGAACCAACCCCAGTGCTTGGACTTTTATGGGATAGAAACGAGGATGTTCTTTTTTGTAATTTACAGAATACTGATTTCAAACCTGAAGAATATACTCGAAGAAGTATCCTATCCACTTCACATAAAATATTTGATCCACTGGGAATTTTGTGTCCTGTGATAATTTGTTTGAAAACAATGATAAAAGAGAGTTGGAAGTTAAAAATCGGTTGGGATGAAATCTTACCAACTGACCTTCAAAAGAAATTCCAAACATTGACTAATCAATTACATTTACTGGCAGATGTTACCATTCCCAGGTGTGAAAATTAATAGATGTACCAAAGGAATAAACCTGCACACCTTTTGTGATGCCAGTAAGACAGCATATAGTACTGAAGTGTTTCTTTGAAAAACATTTGGAGAAAATGTTGAAATTTTTTTTATCCAAGCAAAAAGTCGAGTAGCCTTAAAGGATATTACAATACCTCATATAGAATTGTTGACCTGTTGTATTGGAGCTCGATTGACTAATCCATAAAAAAAGCTATGAACTTGGAAGACATACCAAGTTTGTATTGGACAGATTTCTCCACAGCTCTTTATTAGATACAACATGAAGATCATTGGGGCACATTTGTGAATGACAAAGTGGAGGAAATTAAAAATCTTTCTTCACGAGAAGCTTGGAAACATCTCCCAGAAACTTGTAATCCTGCTGAAATCCCATCACGTGGCTGCTCTGTCCAGGGATTTCTGAAATCAAGATGATGAGAGGGTCCACAGTGGTTAAAACTTCCAGAAAAAGATTGGCCTGTGACTGTTTCTCATTGCAATCTTGAAGAAATTTTAAAAGAAAGAAAAAAGGGCATAGTTTCGTTAGTCAACTCCGTAAACCTGGATAAAAAATGGTATTTATATAAATTCTCCAAATACACACAAATTGTATGACTGCTAGCTCGAATATTACGGTTTGTGGAAAATTGCCGACATCCAAATAAAAGAGTAACAAGTCATCTAACTGTTTCTGAACTGGCTGCAGCAGAAAAGGTACTTGTGAAAATTGTTCAACAAGACACCCTTAAGAATGAAAATGTAGAATCTAGACTGAAAACCCTATTCATATTCACCGATTCTAATGGGCTAATCAGAATGAAAACTAAAATTACTCGTAGTGATGATGCAGAAAATTTCATAAGCCCTTTACTTATAATATCAGATCACCCATTAGTAGAAAGATTGAACGTCATCTGCAGTCTTCACATGTTGGGGAACTCAAGTTGTTTTAAGCGATATTCGCCAAATAGTTTAGCTCTTACGGGGCAGAAAGACTGTTGTGTAAAAGATATGCAGCTAAAAGAATCGAATCAATTCCTTCTCCGCTGCCAGAAGACCATGTATGGGAAGCTTTGAAATTACTGGAGGGGGACTTAGCAGGACCCCTTCATTTAAGAGATGGCAAGAAAGCATGGATATTATTATTTATATGTGCTGTGTATAGGGCCATTCACCTTGAATTAAAGCAAAGCTTTTCAGCTAATGGATTCCTTTTAAGAATTAGAAGATTTATTACAAGACGAGGGAGGCCAAAAATTATATACAGGATAATGGAACCAATTTTACTAGTGCCAACAACTGGATCAGTGCACTTCCTTGGGACAGGATTGTGGATGCAGCTTTTGTTCTAAGAATTCAATGGAAATTTACCCCCTCCCCTACTGCTGCTTAATGGGGTGGGTTTTGGGAACGCTTATATCAGATGGTGAAGAAGCTGTTAAGAGTTCTAGGGAAAGCCTCTCTTTATTACATAGATATTCATTATCCTTTGTGATATTAAGACCACTATAAACTCTAGACTTTTGAACTGTTTGTCAGAAGATCCAAATGACTGGACTCCACTGACGCCTTCAATGTTTATTTCAAGAGACAAGATTGGTGGGAATTTAAGATTTAGACAATTTGGATACGATAAATATTTTCAAAAGATATCAGTATCAACAAGCATTGCGAGATAATTTGAGGAAAAGATTCCGTAATGAATATTTAAGTATGCTAGTCCAGCAACCTAACAGGAGTGAAGATAGACAAGTAAAATTGGGAGACATTGTTATAGTTGGAAAAGATACAAAAAAGTGATTAGACTGGCCCCTAGGAAAGATTGTTGGCATGTTACTGGAAAAAGATGGTTGCACTAGGTTTGTAAAACTTCAAAGGACAGGTGGAGAAATTGCTCGTCTTGTACAACGATTGTTCCCTTTAGAACGAAATAATGATGATCCTATTATTTTCGCAGTTGGAGATCCTGTTCCTGCTGATAGATATTAAAATCCTGAACTCTGAAAATAGTGACTGTGAAAAGAAAACTAAGGTGGAAGGAAAGTTATTAAACCTCTCTGTTAAAACTAACTTTTGAACTTTATCACTATCTTTTTTAAAATTTATGTACTTTCATAATTTGCTTACATATGTTCAGTGTTAGTAATGTTGTTTACATATTGAATTGTTTTGATTTTTGTTCTCTTAATATAATGTAAAAATCAAAAGGTGGGAGGATGTTACATGACCGCCCTCTTGTTGAGAAATTTGTCATTTCTTTTCATTTAGAAACTGAAAAGCATGTTTAATTATTGATTAGCATTTTAAGTTTATTTTTTATATTCTCTAAAACTTTAATTAATTTACTGTACTTTTACTTAATTTAAAAATTGAGTAATTGCATGCATGCTAATTGTTTATTATCTATGTTTGGAAAAGTTGTTTTGAGTGAATGGCAACATTTTTGTAATAGCGGTAGAATAGAACATAAATAAATTGATTCAGAATAATGTAGTAAGCTCGTATCTTTTATATTTAGAAAACCACACAATTAATAACTTTTAGAGGAGAAATGACTGAATAAACCAAAATTTAGATAGAGTCTCAACAGATGGGCTGTTATATATCTTAAAAACAAGAGCTAATCAATAAATTTCATTTACATATTCATCTTTTTCAACCCAAAATTAGTAAGAATAGGCTTTTTAAAACCAGGAAACAGACAAAATGTTATTTTTTGTTGTTTAGTGTTATTGATCACTTTATATTTTTTTCAAAAGATCAGTTTGTCTAGAAACAAGTTAATTTTTTTAACAAAATAAACTGATAAACACACTTCAGAGTAAGAAAAATAAATCTTTCAAGAATCACACATAACAGGTACACATAAAGATAAGTGTGCTGTTATGAAAGGGTGGGGGGATGACACAGGATGAATTCATAAATGTATTTGAGAGGTACGATGAAATTTAAATTGATACCATGTGTGGTGGGAGCATAAATAATCCCTACATTAATGCTTATTCAAGTGATATTTTAAAATAAAAAACATCTGTTAAAATACAACACTATACTTAATTTCACAATATTATTAGGCTCTGATGATTAATTTTCTTGTAGCATGTTAATAGTGTGTCTTAGTGGCCATGATACACATTTTTTTTAACATAAATATTTTTTATTCACATTTTAAAGCAAAAATAAAAAATGTTTCAATAATTTCTGGCTTTTATTTATAAATTCAGATTAATGCTTCAGGGGATGGCACTGAAAGAACTTATAGATGAATATCACACATAGTAGAATTTAGAGGAGATATCATAATAGAATCACTAGTAACCAGACTAACTTATTTATTGATAGTATTTGAAAGAAAAACTTCATTGGTAAACTATAATGCTAAAATTAAATTGTTACTTCTAAAAATGTTTCTTTTTTAAGGCACCAAAAAACATATTTCATGGTATTGAAATAAAAAAAATGGATTTTACTAAAAAAAATGACATACATGTGAATCTAGAACTTGTTCCTCAATCACAATAGTATATATATATATCTTATTTTTGAAAAAGATTATGAACTTGAACAATTTGAAAACTTTTCAATCATTCCTGAAATTCTCAGTGATTTTGAACAATAAAGCCTGTTTTTAACTTTTTGAAAATGACTGCTGTATTCTGAAACTATAAAAAACACAATTTAAGATATATATATCTTGTAAAATGTAACATAAGTTTATAAAATGTTCACTTTTCTGAAAATTTTAACATGGTTCCATAAATCATTTAAATAATGCTCCATTATTGGCCACTTTGCATTGTTGGTTCTATTTAAATGATCCACAAAAAATTAACAGATGATAAAACACACTTTTGCTAGAAAACTGTGGTATACATAAAAAACTTATTACAATTAAAATTTTGCTCTAAGAGTATGTAATCTCCCATTGTAACCTTATAAATATATACAGTGGCACACAAAAGTGTTCGTACATTTGCAATTTCCTATAAAATTTAATATATTGGAATTGGAATTTTTTAATGATACCTTCAACTTGTTCTTAATGGAATGACAATCAATTTTTTAAAAATAGTATAACTTTTTTTTAAAAAAAATTAATAATCAAAGAGCTACTAAAAAATTACGCCACAAAAGTTTTCGTACACCTAACAAAAATCTCAAAATAGCTTTAAATATTGTATTTCTTTCTTAATTTAGTACTTAGAAGGATATCTCTTTTAGTGTCAACGAACACTTTTAAACGTCTTGGTATAGATTTAATCAGTTTTTCGTAATTTCTGCATTAATTTTCAACCATACTATGCTGAGATTTTTAAGGCATAATTTAGTATCTTTTTGTATATTAATTAAAAAAAATTGTTATACTATTTTTTAAAAAATGAAGTCATTCCATTAAGAATAAGATGCAGATATAAAAAAATTCCAATTTCAATATATTAATATTTATTATTGGAAAACATTAAATTTTATTGGAAATTGCAAGTGTACGAACAATTTTGTGGTCCACTGTGTATATATATAGAGAGAGAGAAAGATAATGAGAGAATATTCCATATACTTCTGGTTATTTATTCAAGGAATGCTGTCTTAAAATATTGAAGTAATTTGTATTTTCTTTTCTGATTCTTGGTAGAAAAAGTGGTAGTTTGGAAGCTAAATTCATCATGGATGCTTTTCAAATTATATTGAAAATTTCTTTACAAAAACAAAACCACTGCAAAGCTGTATCAGGTTTACAGGGCAATCCAAAGTAATTAATAAAAATATGCATCAAAATAAAAAAAAAAAAGACACATATTCAACATGTATATATTACATATATTGTGAAACTAGAGTTCTTTGATATGTGTAAGCGGTTTATTCTATTATTTAATCTAAAATTAGGGCATACTTTTAAAAGAAATGAAAATTATTGTTTAAACATACTATTAAAATATAATTTTAGAATACAAAATATTTGTGTCAAGAGAAAAGTTAAATTAGATCAAATGGTGTCACCAAAAATTAAGTTCAAAATTATGTACCAAACATAGTACTGTCCTTAATTTGGTGGAAACTTCTGGCAGTCATGATTTCGTTTATAACCGTGAAAAATTATTATGTCACATATTGTACACTAATTTGATCTTTTATTAGAATCGTTGGCATTCAATATACCATGTGTTGCAACGGGTTATTAGTACTTGATTCAATAATTAACTTAAAGGGAGATATCATTAGATCCTCAGACAATATTAATGGAAAAAACTATTTCGTCAAGTACAGGATTGACTCTATGGATCCATTCAAACACAAGAAAAGAATTTAGAATACTCCTAAAAATCTTACAGCTTTCTGTGAAGAGAAGAGGTCGGATTTCCGAACAGTACAAAAATGGCACAGATTATGATAATACAATTTATAAAGTAGACAAGAGAAATAGAAAAGGCTTACATGTGGATCAAGTCTTTCAATATTTTTTTGTTTTCTGAATTAGATCTTTTCGACGAAAGACCAGCTGAAAGAGAAGCCAAACAAAGGCACAAAGAAACGGGGTTAAGCAGTTACAGTTATTATTCTTGGTGGGGGTGGTTTTTTCGGAGCACATAGCCCGTCAAGGCTTTTATCTCCTATCTTTATTTTTAGACTTAAAATAACTTAAAACATTGACCATTTTAATTAAATTACATGAATATTAATTTGATGCTTGAGAACTAATTCCAAAGGAAAATACTTTAGAAGAAAAATCGCCTTTTTAAAGGCGAAAAACATGTTTGCTCGCCAATCGTTTGCTAGTCAGCCAATGAGGGCAGAGGAAAAAGGAACTGCCTGCCCAATGAGGTGGCAGCTATCCGAAATATATCAGTCCCGGAGGGGTACCGGCTCTCCTTCCGCCAGAGAGAGCCCCAGTGTCCGTAAGGGCGATGGGGCTCTCCGACAGGTTGAAGGGTCTTGAGAGTGGTGGGGTTCGAATTTTATTTGAAAGAATTTTGAATAGCGAGATTAAAGACTCAATGCCCCTTTAAAATTGATGATCCGAGAGTTGTTTGCGGTCTTGATAGATATTATTCTTGAGGGAAGCTGTTTGTTGCGAATGCCATTGCCTCTCCAACCAATCAGCGTCAAGTAAATGAGGCAAAAATGTTGTTGCTCTGTTCTTTCTCTAGATGTAGAAAAAAACTTCGCAATGTATTGTTGTGTATTGAGTTCGTACAATAAAATGTGTGTGTGTGTGCTTTATGGGTCACATCCTAGTCTTTTCAGTACATTTAGAATAGTTACACCAAAACCAGACATCGGGTAGATGTCAGGCCTGCAATAAGAAATAACGAATAGTGTAGCAGTGAGTTCACGTTTTACTGTTATAACCCAGAAAGACTAAAAAATATTAACAAGTTAGTTGATGCCAAATATTACATCTTCTAAATAAAAAAATTTAAATGTTGATTTATTTGATATAGCTCTTTCTCCATTAACTCTTTGAAGAGGATATTGCAACGAGGATCGATTTTGCGAAAAGATTTTAGATGATTTCGAGGATGAGAATATCAAATGATGATTAACAAGATATGGACCAAGTCATTTAAACAAGAGCTACAAATTGCATAATCTTATAATTTGAATTTTTGTAGAAGTCCTGGAGTAATGATCATTTTGCTAAAGATTCGAGGACACAGAATTTCTTCTGTTCTATTTTTTGTCCACTTAAACATGATGCCAATGATTGAAGCGAGGCTACTTTAAAAGAGCGCATATGGTAGAACTTTAGCTAGGGGGATGAAGGGAATTTTCAAGGAATAGGGGAGAACTCTGAAATGGTCTGTGGAACAAGTAATATGAAAAAAAAAAAAATTTAAGTCAATTCCTACTTAGGTTACCAAAGAAACATTTTTTTTTTTAGTTACTTTTTATTAAATAGTTGCAATTAATGTAAATATGTATATACATATGGCAGAATCACAATATTAAGTGACAAAACAGAAAGCGAATTTCCTTGCAATTTTCCATTTTATAAATGGTGTTGGACTATTTATATGTTTGTTTGTTACTATTTATGTGTGCATTCATTAAATTTAATTATTCTAGTAAAAAAAGAAAGCACATTCGCAGAAATTAGGCCTTTTCAGGTGGGATTCGAACCCACGACCTTTGGTGTAGAAGTCCAACGTGTTATCCATTGCGCTACAGAGACACAACGAACAATTTACCTTTCTATATGCTGTTGGACTATTATTTTTGTTTGTTACTATATATTCATTTTTTAATTTAATTAATAAAAAAAACTATTAACATCAAGATTCATCCACTACAAGTTTTAAAAAACGTATTTGAACTTGGACGAATAGAAAGTATTTTATTGACGATTGAAAATTTGAATAAGATATTTAAATATTTATATATAAAAAGTGAGAGAGAGAGAGAGAGAGAGTGAACTAATAGTAGGAATTGAAAAATCGAAGCAAGTATATAAAGCTAGCTACGTACGAGTAAGTGAATACTAGCCTCAAACTGTTCAGCTATACGAGGGTATTTGGCGACGGACTTCGTAATTTTGAACCACGGTCAAGCGAAAGGCCAACACTTGAGTTGGCACCCCCCTTATCTGGCTTGGTGTGCCATTGTTTTGTGTGGAGCTTTAGAACAATAGTTGAATTTTGACACATTTTTTTTTCAATTGAATAGTTTTTAAAAGATGATTATAAACATTTGATAAATCATCAATCCTTTTCAGGGCTTTGGACGATTACTACACTGCTGATCACCGTAAATGCAATACCAAGAAAGACAAAAGATAGCACAACAAAATTTATTTTGTAGATAACATGTTGACCAAGTATCAAATGATTAAATTTATAGACTTCTGTGAAGTGTGGTTCCTGCCAGAATCAGTAGCCAGAGTAGCTGCCATTGTTGGAAATCACCGCTGCCACATGCCTCGGCATTCATTCAAAGAGATTTTGGATGTGTTCTTGAGGTACAGCAGACCAAGCAGCTTCCACACTTTGCCAAAGTTGATCTGGTGTGGCAGCTGGGGGTGTAATCTGGGTCAATTGTTGAGCAATCATGGACCACATGTTTTCTATCGGCGAAAGATCCGGACAGCGAGCTGGCCAGGGAAGCAATTCGATCTGGTGATTGACAAATAACCTTTGGACAATGCGTGCCATGTGTGATCGTGCATTATCCTGTTGAAATATGTCTGTGGCCAAGCCCTGACTACCGATTTCTCTGAAAGATAATCCACAATTTCGGAAGGCCACTATCCTTCCTCTGTGGAACTCGGATACTTGATCAAAAGCTGCTCACTGTTTTTTACGAGACATAACTGATCGTTTTTTGAAAAAACCATAAGAAAAACACAAGTGCCGAACTTGAAATCGTCGAAATCTCCAAGCCCTTTGAGATGGCGCCACAGGCGCGCGTGATGTGTGTCTGCGCTGAAATTCTAATTATTTGCATATCTCACCTCCGCTAATGCATGTTGTAAATTTCATATTATTTGCATGCTTCCTTCAGAGTGTTGCATTTACGGTGGCCAGCAGTGAACTTCATAAAGAAGGTTGAATGGAAATTTCGGAGTTCCTGTTTCCTGCAGAGAAGCTTATCCACTTAACGTGATGGTTTGGGTTTACTAGGTTTAGCTTTTCCTTATTAGTACTGTACTGCGTTAGAAATATTGAAGTTTAAAAAAAATATACTTACTTGGAGGAATAAAATAAATTTATATTTTAAAGCTATTGAATAATAATTTAAAATTAAATGAATAATGGGTGAGTGTAAAATGAAAATATGCACGATGGTTTTATTTATGAGTAATGAGTTCTGTGTTAGTCATGGTTTGGCCTGATAAGTCGGTACTGTGTGTAAACATTAGCATTAAACCGAAACAAAATGAGATTCCCATCGGGCTTCCGGTTCAATGTTAATCTACTGGATGAGTGAGTGAATATTAACGTCACACTATTAAGCTACTCGAGGGCTTTTGGCGAAGGACCTAGTAATTTTAAGCGATGATCAAGTGACGAGGACGACACCTATTATGTTTCCCCGTCTCTTAACTTCCACACCACACCACGGAACGATCTTTGAGCGTCGAAATATTTAATGTGCATCGGCACACTTTGCCCGACGGGTCTTCAGCAGTACTATGCTCGAACTCGGGAAACGCAAGTTATGTGAGTCTCTTACCTTGACCAGAAGGCTACGTTAATCTACTTTAGATCATTGAAGTTTATCCAAGTTTACACTCTTTTTATATACATTTTTGAAATTTTTTTTGAGCTATATGCATAGGAAGTGCCCTAAGCATTTGAGGCTCAGGGCTTTCACTTTTGAAAAAAAAAACGAATTTTATATTGAAAAGCTCTCGTAGAATTTTCTGGCCTTCTTAGTGAGAGGTTACCATAATTTTATTATTATCGCTAGTTTTGTCGAGAGTTTAAAGCAAGTATTGTTCTTAAATCCTTTTTTCTTCCAACTCATTAGTATATTCAGATAAAAATACATTAATATATTTTCTTTAAATGAATTCTGATAAATCATATTGCTTTGAATAGATGAGAAATTCATACTGTTCTAGTTCCTTAACAAGCCTGATATTACCTCTGCATAAAAGCGTTCATTAGACCAGTGGTGAGTAAACTATTTTCATTTGCGACCCCTACTTTGTGTAAAATTTTGTCGAGACCCCTGGATAGACAGTAGACGATTTTTTAATCGTCAATGTAATTGCACTGAAATTCTTTCTGGTATTTTCTCTTACAGGGTGTTTTTAAAAGTGTCATGACGTCATCGATTGAAATAACGTCTTTTTAAAAATCGCACCAAACTAATAAACCATTATAATTATGTTATAAAAGTTAAAACATCATAAAAATCGGTTAATGAATCAACACATATTTTTATGAAACAACGCTTTATTTATGCATATGGATAGAAATATTTTTTTAACAAAAAATACTTTTAAAAAAATTTTACATCATAAGAAGTCAATGTGAAGTATGTGCTTGCAGAGAGCTCGTGATTCCTTTTATGTTTGGATCTGTATTAGAAAGCAAGCCGTAAGTCATCCACTGGGTCTAATCGAAATCTATCTTTTCTTTTAATAGCTACTGATTTTAAAATGCGGGATTCATATGAGTAGGTTGATGCAAACTGAATCAAAATATTTATTGCCTTTCTTTTCAAATCGGCATATATGTTTCCCATCGATAACGAAAATTTTGTTAAATCAGAGTTAAATTGAATGCGCAGTGTTTTGTAGCTTGAAAAATCAATTACATGTTCTTTTAAAGGGATATTGGAATTATTATCAAACGAAAATGAATCCCCGATCCAACCTAATTCATTTTCTGGAAATTTTTCAAACCTATCCATGAAGTTTTCTCCCAGTTTTATCAAATGACGAGAAACGATGTTTTTAAATAACAAGAAATCAATATTATTTTTTTGAATAATTTCTGAAACGCATGGAAACATGTCTGTGTTGCTTTTGTTCAATTCCCCTTGCCAAAGTATCATCTTATTCTTAAAAGCTTCAATTTTACTTTTTAGCATTAAAATGTTTGTATACCCTCTTCCTGTACTCTTATTCAGATCGTTCAGTTTTTCAAAAATATCAACCATCTAACTGAGTTTTCTGAACCAATCTTCATTAGTGAATGAATGGGCCAAATTATGGGCAAACCATTCCTCCAAAAATATGTAAACTTCGTTTTTCAAATCGAAAATAAATTGCAATATTTCTGCGTGAGAGTAATCCGACTTAAATATGTAGTAATAATGTCTGATACACAGAACCCGTCTCATTATAGAGTATTGAAAAGAGACGACTGCTTAGGCTGTTGCTTTTAATGTAATTGATTACAATAACAACATATCTTTTAATATCTTGTGCAATTCTTCATCGATGTCTTTTGCAACTGAAGCTTGTATATGTATCATGCGATGTCTGAATACCACAGTGCTGTGCGAATTAATTGGGACAAACACAAAATTTTTCACAAATGTTTTTTAATTATTATAGTTTAACTTACATGCACGGTAAAACAATTTAATACAAATCATGTCTTCCTCAGCTAGTCTGTTTTTGCGACAGTGGTTTTTGACATAAATATTCATAAAAAAAATGAAAGCAATCTGCTGAGAACTTTTTACCTATAAATACCAAAATCCCCCACTAAGAGCTTTTACATTTTCATCCCTTTATCAATACAAATTTATTTAAATAATGAGATTTCAGACAAAATATTTTTAAAATTGGTATAAGTCCACTTTCTGCAAACACATCTCCTTTGCTTTAAAAATTACACTCCATAAATTCCCTACATTATTTTCAGAAAGTAGAAATACTGTTAAGGACATAAACAATTTTGTTCCCTCACTCGAATTTTGGTGGATGGTGGTAAAAAGTGAAAATGGCACATATCAAGATGAAAATCAAGTATCCGAGTACTGCCTGAAGAAATAATGAAGCAAAGCATTTTTATGATAATTTGACATGTTCAATGCAATTCTCATAAAAGAATGGGTTTCATTATACTGAAATCCCATATTCAATACTTCATAAATGTATGATTTTCACATTTTCTTGATTTCTGAAGGTGGTGAGATTCCATTTGGGGCATTCAAAAGTATTAATTTTTTTAACTAATAATTTAATACAGCTTTGCCAACGGTATGCACCATGACAAGAGAGATTAAGAGCAATTTCTATAAGTAAAAAAAAAAAAAATTTAATCAATAAAGTATTTTAGGAAAATTACAGACACATTTTAAGTATAAAGCAACACCACACCTATTTGCCTGGGCATCTTTGAAAGCCTGGGGCAAATCTAATTTCCAAAGAATTACTTTCAAATTTAGAGGAAAAGAAACTATCCATTCTGTAAAAAAACAGTACACATTGCTTAAATTTTGTGTCATTTGAGATGCATAGTATAAAAATATTTATTATTTTAATTGTCTTTCGTCTTCATTCCACCATAACAATGGGTTGCCTTTTAAATAAACTATAAAATGAAGTCAAGCAAAATGCTGCACATTTACCCTGTGTCAAGTGAAAATACAACTTATGGCCCGGGCCTTCATAACTGAAATGTAATTTGATGAAACTGTATTCTTCCGCAAACGGTTAATTCTTAATGGGAGATTAAGCTTAAGTTACTAAAAGACAACACAGCTATTAATAGTAACACCTAAAAAAAAGAAGAATGCATTTAAATAAATTAAAACTACAATAAATCTATTAATACTAAAAAAAGAAAAATATCTCAAAAAGAAAAGAGGATTTTATTTTTAATCTGTCAAAGATGTCAGATAAATATATAAAAAATAATACTCCTTAGTAAAATTTACTCCGATCTATAAAACATGGACACTTATATAAAATATTAAAAATCCAACTAGAACACATTTACGAGTCTTTTGAGGTTCAATGAAGGAAAAGAATCAGTAATTTTAAAAATTCAGAGAATGATTTTATGATAAAAATTAAATTACTACCATTAGCAAAAATTATTAAAATAAATTACATATGTATGTAATTATTGTGTGTTGGTACATTCTTCTGGATATATCCATAATTCTAATTGGCAAATGACAAAAAAGCTTTCATTTAAATATAAATTTAAAAATTATTTTAAAAAGTAAAAAGGCAATGTTTAACATTCAATATGCCAAAGATGGCAGATAAAAATGATCCAATTATATAAAATAACACTCCCTAGTAAAATTTACCCAGATCAATAAAATGCAAAAAACTAACATAAAAAATTAATAGAACACATTTAAGAGTTTTTTGAATTTCATTGAAGGACAAGAATCAGTAATTTTAAAAATTCAGACAATGTTTTTATGATAAACAAAAATTAAATTACTAACATTAGCAAAAATCATTACAAATAAATTATATATGTATGTAATTATTGTGTTGGTACATTCTTCTGGATATATTCATAATTCTAATTGGCAAATGACAAAAAAGCTTTCATTTAAAAATTATTTTAAAAAGTAAAAAGGCAATGTTTAACATTCAATATGCCAAAGATGGCAGATAAAAATGATCCAATTATATAAAATAACACTCTCTAGTAAAATTTACCCAGATCAATAAAACGTAGGAAACTAACACAAAAAATTAATAGAACTTAATGGGAGATTAAGCTAAAGTTACTAGAAGAGAGCACAACTAGCAATAGTAACACATAAAAAAAAAAAAAGAAGAATGCATTTAAATAAATTAAAACTATAACAAGTAATATAAAAAGAAATTTTTTAAGTCAATTCCTACTTAGATCAACAAAGAAGATTTTTATTTTATCTATTTTTTATTAAATAGTTACAATTAATATAAATATTATATACATATGACAAAATCACAACATTAAAAGTTGTTATTAATTTTTATTAATTATCATTAAAGTACCGTATTGTCATCCAAAACAATCGTGTATATAAATTTCAGTTCATCTAAATACTTTAACATGTGCGAAAAAAACCTTTTCAAGTTTTGACACAAGTCGGCAAAAGGATCGCCGCTAAGTCGCCAAAAATGATGCTAACGTGGTGGTGTGTATTTGTAATTCTTTAAATAATTAGTTTTAATCAATTAATTTTTATTATACTATTGTATTGTCATCCAAAATAACTCTATACATAAAATTTCAGCTCAATTGTATGCTTTAAAATGTATTTTATTAACGATTGAAAATTCCGCCAAAATAAATAAATATATAGAGATTGTGAGCTAATAGTAGGAATTGAAAAAATACTGCGTTACTAACAAAAATGAAGAATTTTCTTTGTTTTTCTTACATTTTTTCAACTAATAATTAAATAAAGCAAATGTTTTTTGTATCATTTTGTTCGCAATTTCACGTAGACATTGTGACACGATATTATCAGCAATAAATAAAAGAAACTGACAATAATAAGTCTTTAAATATTAATATATAAAATCAGTCAATATGCAATTTTTCAATGTCAAAATATACAAGATTACAATATCCAAACAAAATTTTGTAAATAAAAAATACCAACTGCTTGAACAAAAACAAGAAATAAGTAAAAGTTTTCTAAGAAAATACAGAGAGTAAATACTTTAAATATATTGTAATCGTACAAAATATAAGAGTATCATAATTTACTATAATAATTTTTTAAATTATTGTAACAAATTATGACATATTAAAGCATTTAGAAATAATTACAACAAATAGTATAAGCCCCTAGCCCATAAAATTCATGCAGCCTACATGAATTTTATATTCATGCAGACTGAAGTATACATAGTTATAGTATGAATTTTTCTTTTAATGTTTTTTTAAAACAAGATTTATTGGCAGTCTTTTGGATTCGTAATATAGAACACTTTCTTTTCTAACTATGAGGTGTATCCGGAAACATAGTACTGTTTTGGAAAAACATGCATAAAAAATCTTTTTTTAAAATGAAAATTTATTTTTACATGAAAGAGCATGTCTGTAACTATTTTTCTACATAGTTACAACTATTGATCAGGCATTTTTCATATCGAGAAACCAACATGTCTATACCGTCTTCAAAGAAAAATGCCACCAGTGAACAGTTTTTGAAATTTGTGGAAACTCATCAATCTTATTGTGATACCTGTTTTCATGAATTTTCTCATTCACTTTTTCAGCCTAACTATCATTGACAACAGAAGGCAGTCCATGCCCTGCTTTGTCATAAAAGTTGGCGGGCCCATCATTCAATTGTCAAACCCACTCTCTCACCATTTAATCATTCATTACATTTTCACCATAAGCAAATGATGAATTAACTATTATCACATTCCTTTAGTTAAAAAAATACATTACAGAACGCACTTCACATTTGGTGCGATCAGCAAAATCATCTCTTACAAGTTATGAACAATTTCTAAAACGTGTAAAAACAACACAAATTGTACTGACAATCAACCACAGACATGTGTCCAACTGCAAAACTACTACTGTGGTTATGGTAGAATAAAACGGTACTTAGTTTCCGGAGACGACTCCTATATTCTTTATTTGAACAAATTGTTGTGTCACAATTTTATGGAGCTTTGACCTCATCTTTCTTGAAATTTTCTTCCTTCATCAATCTACTTATTTCTTGATTATTTTCAGAACCATATTCTAAGGATACTAATAATTTTGAACATATTTACTTAATTGTTTAATAACTAATTACACATATAATTTGGTAATTATTTATAGTATATCTTTGCCAAAATGTAAACTAATTTTAAAAAATGGGAAAAAACAGAGCAATTTAGGTATTGGTACTGAATGTGTTTCAATAAGCTGTGAGACAAAAAATATAGTGTAACTAAAATATATTTTAGCGACTAAAACTATCACAGAAAATAATGCATAGTGATAGGGAAGAAGAGTAAATAACATTACATAACTTTTAAAAGTTACGTATTGTAAAGAGAAATTTTTTTAAAAAACTTTAAAATATAAAAAACTGTCATCTAGCAGTTATACATAGAATGATGTTTACATGAGAGGTTGGTACACACTCCATATATGCAATCTAATGCAATAAATAAAAATGATCTGTAATAACTGTTCTATATACTACACCAATGAAAGTAAAATATGATAAAAAAAAAATTAGGTTTTTAAATATAAGATCTGTGCAAAAGATTTAGAAGTTCTCAATTGAAAATCATTACAATGCAAATGATGCTTGTCTTGATATTATCCTGGTTTACATAAATGAATTAAAGGGTTACCGGTTTAACACTCCCTTCTGTAAAACAAGTTCATTTACTTAAAAATTTATCAATGATTTAATGTTACATAAAAATGAACACACTTTCTATGGCATATTGTATATAGATATATACTGGAAAATATTCTACAATATTTTTCCACAGGGTATTTTTCATTAAAAATAATACATATATAAATCACTGCATCTCGGATAATTTTTCCTCTAATTTCTTTCTTTCTCTGAAAATTTTTTTGGCTTGATCTTCTAGATTCTTATTCATAATTTTATTTTCTTTGCTACTGTACGATAAATTTCCATAACCTAAAATTAAAATCAAGATACAATTTTTATTTTATCCAAGTAGCAATTAAATAAAAATCAAGTCCTAGTATACAAATGTGGCAACATGGTCAAAATAATCAACCCCAAAATGCTAATTAATGCAGAATTTTTACTATTTATTATAACTGCGAATGGAAGACAAAATAATGAGAACACATACTGAGGAAACACAAGAGAAGCACATAAGCAAATTTTTAGTGAGGTGTAGATTCTAATTGTTCTTCATATGAATTATGTAGGAAGTCAACAATCAAAAATAAGTATCACAATTGCAGATAAGACATCAGTTATATAATATTACTTTAAAAAGTCAGGTTTCAGTAAAATACAAACAAGTAATATATATAAAAAATTTTTAAGTCAATTCCTGCTTAGATCAACAAAGAAAATTTTTATTTTAGCTACATTTCATTAAATAATTACAATTAATATAAATATGTATATACATATGAAAGAATCACAATATTAAGTGGCATTTCATTTTCATTAATTATCATTAAAGTATCATATTGTCATCCAAAACAATTGTGTATATAAAATTTCAATTCAACTGAATACTTTAAAATATGCAAAAAAAAATCTTCTAAAGTTTTGACCCCAGTAGCTAAAAATGAAGCCAACATGATTGTATCTGAAATTTTTAAAATAATTAGTTTCAGTCAATTAGTTTTAATTAATTATAATTAAATTATCATGTTGTCACCTAAAACAATTGTGTATAGAAAATTTCAGCTCAAATAAGCGCTTTAAAATGTGAGAAAAAACCTTTTAATGTTTGGACACAAGTCACCAAAAATTATGCCAAAAATGCTACATTTCTAATTCTTCGAATTAATTGTAATTAAATTACCATATTGACATCCAGAATAATCGTGTGTATAAAATTTCAGCTAAATTGAGTGCTTTAAAATGAATTTTATTAACAATTGAAAACTTGAACTATATATGGAGATTGTGAACTAATAGTAGGAATTCAAAAAGGCATCATTTCTGGTGTTTACTTAGAGAGAGAGCTTCATTGTCTAAAACAGCTAAAATTGCGATTGGAGCTGAACTGTGTATAAAATTAAGGCTAGATATAAAAAAAAGAAGAATGCATTATTTCTTTGTGTGGAGAATGTGGACAGCAAAACGAAGTTGTCAAATAGTAATCAATGCGCAACTGCATGACCTATATTCTACAATAATTTAAATTTGCAGAACAGAAAATAACATTGGTTAAAAAGATTCAAGCAGGACAGTTTGTTAGAAGGTAATGTTAGTCTTGTTTTTTTGTCATATTTGTAAATGCCTTGATGACTGAAACAATGTAATTTAATCTGACAAATTTTTCACACGTTTTGCACCACAGAAATAAATTAAATTTGGTGACATCCCATAAATCAATCCAACCTGATGGCTTGGTACAGAACCTAAATATTATAAATTAATACAAAATAATAAAATATTTTAAAATAAAAAAAGAAAACCTCATAGAAAAATAAAAGAATTTAAAATTTATAGAGAGATTTTCAGTAAAATACCGTATGATATAATCTTTAAGGAATTGCCTAAATAGTATTTTTTAGAATGAGTGAAGCTGTGATTATTATAAATAAAAAATATTTAAAATAATTTTTTAAACAGCTTGCCTTTGCATCATGTTCTTGTAATTTTTTTTAACTTCCTGTTTAGCCATTTCTGCTTTAGCTACGGCCAAAAGCTTTTTCTTTTGAATTCTATTATACTCTTGCACAGGTATCAAAGCAGCTTGAATTTTCTTTAATTCTTGGGTAATCTCATCATCTTCACTTTTGCTTTCTTCTTCATCTGGTTCCAATAAACCTAAATAATAAAATAATAGAAATAATGTGAAAAATAGAAATAATGTGTAAATGACATAGCAAGCAAATTCTCACAACATATGAATGACATTTATACCAAATTCTTATAACACATGAAAAACATTTTATATAAATTTTATACACATGGTTCATAAATATTTACATGAAGAAACTGGTCCCCCAGGTTGGGGGTTGGCCATAGGGTTAACGACTGTACTGTGTAAAAGCCTTGTTACAAAAAATCTCAGGAAATTAAATTATATGGATCAAACTTTAAGAGATGACCTGGCAGGGATTTCAGGGATCTTTGTATTGAAGCAAGGGGCTCCAATTCCTGATGGAACAATAGGACAGTTAAAGAATTGATATAGTCACAAAACAGGAAATGAGATAGATCAGTGATGAGATGCTACAAAATGATGAAAATACTCTTGGTATGTTTGAGTGTCCTATCCTAAAAGCCGTTTTTGGAAGAAATCAAAATGATAGCATTTGACAGATGCACAAATTCAGAACTTGACTTTGTCATCAGGGAACCTGACATTGTAAAATATATAAAAATCCAAATAATTAAATGGACAAGCCTGGTTATTAAAATGAACAAATAACATTCCACACAGAAAATCTTTTTCGGCAAGCCCACGTGAACAATAAATAGGAGTCGACCCAACCTCAGGTCGGTTGACTGCTTAGAGAAAGGGATATCGTTATCCTAAATGTGACTCATTGGAAGACTACGGCCAAAAAAGAGAGGCCTAAAGGAAAATTCTTGAGAAAGCCAAGGATTACCCGAGGCTGTTGTACCAGAGAAAGGAGATTGAAGAAAATTTTACAAAGAAGATATTTTGATAAAAACATTATTTCTAGAAAACTATTTTGCATGTATATTGACTCGATTCATAAAAACTCACACACTAAGGTAAATTTAAAAATATGAGTATAATAATATTGATGTAAGTAATGACTTTATAATAAAGATCATTTTAAGAACAATACAATGAAATTACTCAAATTTTTGATTACAATTACATAAATAAGTTAAATTCAAAAAGATATAAGTAGCAAAAAATATTTCACAGAATGGTACCAAAGTTATAATGATAAAAGAATTTGTAATAAAAGTTCATTTAGAATAATACAAACTGATTCATCATAAAAACATTTGGATATGAAAAATATAATAGAGAGTGAAGTAACAAATTTTCTTCATAGGTTATATTAAAAAATTATCTACACGTTCATAAACTGAATGTATATATATATAAAGACACATAAGAAGCCTGAATTATTTTTTTAATAAAAACTGAGCCAAAATTTTGTTTATAGCATGGCTTCCTGTTATTTGTCTTAAAAATCAAAAGATCTTCTAGAATTTTATAACACATAGTGCACCTGGAGTTCTTTGTATTTTTTCACAATACAAAGTACCATTTTTGCATTCTGCATTTTTATGATGAATAAGCAAAATTTACAATATTACCCCAGATAAAATTTTACCTTTAAAAAAGCCATAGTTGTCTAATATTTCTCACATCAATCAACAGAGCATTAATATACTTATTTCCCAAAACAACACATAGAACAAGAACAGAACTGTTTTTCCAAGTTTCTCAATTATCTCTGAATCATTATTAGAGGCACTTCATTTATTAACTTAAAGTATGCAAGGGAAAAATTTAATGAACCATTTCATACCCCTAAATTTAGCAGAATCAATTTCTCTTTGGTCTGGTGTATTAATATTTTTTAAAATCTGTCAATGGAATTTGTTATTATATAATCACATAAAATATAGTATAAAAATTAAGAATATCAATAAAAATAAATCCCACCTCTCCTAAGTACCACACCGGCAGGAGGGCCATTTGAGCTCTCGACAGATTCAACCAGTGGTTTTTTTTTACGATTTTTCCAAAAAATACTCAAATTTTTAATTAAAACATTTAATAATTTCTTAATTTTTAGATAAAAGCATGAAACTTTTTTCCCGTCTGTCAAACATTTAAAAAATGCGAGCAATTGGAATTCAACATTAAATATTGTTGTGAAATTTTGTATTTTAAAAATTTTTTCTTTTTTTGTTTTTTTCCCCCCCCCCCCCTCTTTTTTGCTACTGAGATGGATATCAATAAACAAGATTTTTCTTTTACTGCCATTTTTTAAGCAAACTGCATGTCACAATTAATTACTAAATGAACATTTTTAATCAATTTTATTATTTCAATTCATAAGAAGTGAATTATTTTTCAAATAATGAATAAGTTAGTTTTGTATAATATACTTTTCTTTTGTCAGATACATGTTTAAATAATTTACTAAACACAGTGGAATGAAAAACTATAAAATTAAAATAAAATACTAAAGTTTTTTTATCAGATAGTATTGTTTTTTTTATGAATGTTTTTTCAGTGAATGTAAACTTATATCTAGGCTTTCCCACATAGTGTTTTTTTTAAACTTTTATATGTTTAATCAAGCATTCAAACTTTCAGTAAAAAACAATCTCGTTTCAATAACTATATGTAACTTTTTAAATTCATTATTTATACGCAATCGATTTAAATTAATATAATTTTTTTAAACCAGAAGAGTATTTCTATTATTTCATTAGTAAATTATTTGTTAATAAAAAAGTACATTGTCTATTATTTTGGTTAAAAATACACACATTTCAGAGACATTTTTTAAGCTAACTGTATGTAAAGATTGATTGATTAATTATATATAAAACACGTAAATTATTTTAGATTCTTAGAAACCAACTATTACTGAAAAATGATCAAAAATTTTTCTTTTACTCTCCACATTGGAATCCTTTTCTTTTTATTGCTTTTAATTTTTAATCTGTTAACTGAAGCCATATTGTTTTTTATAAGTCATTGATCGAAAATTAAAGTCAAATCTTATACCTGGGGGGGGGGGGGAGAGAAAATAGTTCTGCACTCAAAAAGCCTCTATAACTTCAGGCAACAGAGAGAGAAAAGAAACGTGCATGACATCGGAAAGATGTTAAAGATATTTCGAAAAAGGGAATTGTAATGACGTTAATATAAAGTCACACACACAACAGGAAGTGCTGAGCCCAATAAGGGAAGGGCAATATGTTATGCATTTGAATGTGTGTGCAATGCCGGGTTAAATAGAAGGGAAAGAAACCTGTCTGACAATGAAAAAAAGTTAAAAAAGATTGATAAAGGGAATTTTAGTGACACATATTTATAGAAATCACTCATATTGCAAGCGTACACACACACAGAAGAGCTATCGTCCTACGGGAAACAGGAAATTTCCGTGGAGATTAATTTATACACTTGGTAAAAGCCTGTGCAACGCCGGGCTAAGCAGAGGGGATGGAAACAATGAAAAGTCAAAGTAATTTCTAAAAAGAATATTATTGAAAGTGCTGATTTTGGGAAGGGAAAATTTATAGAAGTAGAGAAAGCCCGTGCAAAGCCGGGCCATGCAGCTAGTAAAAAAATAAAATTTTATTTGTTACACTTAAATTTTTGAGCACTTAAAATAAAAAGCATGTTTTACAAAAATTAGAGTCATCAAAAATATGAGTTCAATTTCCCCAATTCAGTCTTAATAAAAATCAAAAGCATTCACTATTATTATATAAAAAAGAACAGAGAAACAGAACCAAATATCTTAGCTGTATTCTTGAATAAAATTACGTTCTACCTACATCATACTTCATTTGAAATCTTTTTATTTAAAATTATACATGCAAATAAACAAAATTTGTTGATACATGATTTCAAAAAATAAACATAACATGCCTATTGAATACAGTTTGCACTGCATATGTATGTGAGTATGAACCATAATTTTATTATGAACATATTACTTTTTCTTAATGAATTAGCCTTTTATTTCTATTACTTTACATTAAAAATATAAATAGTAATATTTCTGTTCTATTAATAAAATAGATATGACTTTCAAATCTTAAGATTAAAATTGGAATCTGATCTATAGTTCATAATTATAATAATACACGAGTTTCATATTCGTGTACATAAAATGCTTTTACTTTTATCACTTGTTTGCAAAAATATATTACATATGCAAATATTACACACAATTCAAAATAACTAGTGCTAATTAAATTACTTATATAATACCACATTTATTACATAAAGAGAGTAAATTAAGATAATTCACTTCTCTTGAACTGATATATTTCTTTGATTGTTTACTTATGAAATCAATTATTGTATACATTTGAGATATACACAAGCATATTACAAAATATACTTTACCAGCAGTAACAAATGCAGCAGGCATTCTTTCCTCAAGGCTGTTATCAGCTACAGTTGGCTCTTGAACAGTGTCTGGATTAGTTCTACGCACAACATCATCTAAATTAAACATTAAATAATTAAAATACTGAAGCATTATTACAAGCATTTAAAAAATTAACTTTCCCCAATTATTTCATACAAAAAATACATATCTCTCAAAAAAATAGGAGAGCATGACTTTATCCTTTTGTGGCACACTACTGTTTAAAATTGGAATTCCAACAAAAAACAGGTAGGCACAATCTATTTAAGTATAAAGAAATATGCAGGTAAACTTTTGTCAGAATTGCACATGAACTACTAAGACTCTGTAGGTGTTTCATGAACTGGAATACCGTATCACAGGAGCTGTGAACAGTGTAGCTAGGAGAGCATGGCAGTAAAGTGCATAAATGAGGAGAAGATTTTACATATTTATATATATATAGTTCCTATATATAATACTTCTATATTAAAATTATTTAGAAATCTGTATTCTAAATTGGAACTTGGGGCTGTATAGAGGGTACTGATCTCGAAGAAATCATCATTATCATTTTCATCTGATACGACAACATCATTATCAGATTGTTCTGATTCAGAAGTGTATGCCTCAGTATCGTTGCTATCCGCAAGCTCTGATTTGCTACCCAGGGGCAATTCTTGAAACATTTTTAAGGCTTGGAAAATATTTAAACATTTTCATGCCATTTGAAGAGCAAATAATAATTTTAAGTACATTACTAAAATTATACTTGCAATAAAGAAAATATATGTTATTATACATATATATTTATTTATAAAAGAAATATATAGAATATATATTATATAGAAAGAAATATAGCAATAAGAGTGTCATTCCAAAGTTATGAAAAGATTCCAAGAAATAAGAATGCACATGCTATTACAGCAATTCAATGCAGAAATTGCCCACATGCTATTACAGCAATTGATGATTGGAAAGTTCTGTTAACAGCTTGTTGAGAGAAAATAGGCAATGTTATTCAGATGCAAAGACAGCAGTATTTCACAACAGGACAAAAAGTGTCAAGCCAAACAGTCTGAAGTAGGTTTTATCGAGATAATCGTTATGCACATAGACCAATAGAGTATATGCTGCTCACCTCAAGGCTTGAAGAAAACGGACTGATGCATATTCAGTATTGGTGGAATGTGATTGGAATCTTGTGCTGTTCATCGATGAATACCGCTCTGGTCTGGTGCAATATTTGTTGTGTTCTGATAGAGGAAAATTCCAAAACAACTTTCTGCTCATCCCCAAAATATCCCAGTACAGATAGGGTGGGATAACGGAATCAACTAGAAATAGCATAATTAGAAAAATGGGCTTGCACATTATTTGACGTGATTCGAAAGCCCAAAAGTATTCTAACTCAAGTCGTACCTTACACTGCCCCCATGGCGATTCCTTTCATTTAATGCATGACAATGCCAGACTTGATACACAACACAACTTGAAGAGAATACATTTGAAGCTAAACAATACACCATATGAGAGACCAACATTATCTCCTGAAGTAAATCTAATCAAGCATGTTTGGAACACATTCGGAGAAAACATTGCAGCAACACTAATGCCTCCATTCACTGTCTGGAATTTGGAGATTGCACTCCTTGAAAAGTGGAATAGTATTCTCCAAAATATTATTGACAACCTCATCCCATCAATGAAAGTTAAGTATACAGATGTCTTAACCATTTGAAAAGATTACACACCATATTAAAACACTGCCTGTTCTACAAACTTTTTTTTTGTCATTTACAAGTAGCCAAATTATTATTTTGAAGCATCTTTTCATCGCCTTAAAGAAATAAGTTCCCTTATAGAAGTACATACAGTTTGTGTCTTTTACCTGTATTGCTTTCTAATACATTTATACTTTCCATTATATGCCCATGCATTGCTGTTTAACCTAGTTTTCTGAATTTCTTTTCTAGCTCTCTTAATTCTTCTGAGCAGTGAATAATAGCAATGAAATAGAAAAGCAGTGAAAAGATGTGTGAAAGACTTTTTAAAATCTTAATGTTTACAAATCGGCTGGTACATATGTTGTACCAGAAATTTTTTTGTCATTTAATTCGGCTTGGTACATCATTCGTACCAAGCTATGTAAAGACAGCTCTTCCCCCCCCCTTTTTTTTCCAACAGACCCTTTTACAACTTTCCATGACCAGTTTTATGAATCTGCATCTATGGTCCACAATTGGGTTGGGCTATTTTTCACCAACGCGGTGCGCATTTCTTATAATTTTGGCAACATTTAGGAACAGCAAGTTTCCAATTAAAAAAATACTTCATTCGATGATTTTATGGTGTGTATGAATAACAATTTTTTCTTTTCTGTTGCTTTATCTACGATTTTTTAAAATGCTCCAAAAGAGACCAGAATAATTAATTAACAGTAATGAGTGAGTGAATATTAATGTCACACTGTTCAGCTATACGAGGGCTTTTTGGGGACGGACCTTGTAATTTTCAACTATAGTTAAAAGCAATACTTTTTCAAAAAAATAAAAATAAAAAAAAGAGCTCTTTTTAGAGCCAAAACTTTGAAAAAGAAGAATTAACTTTTTTACTTTTTAAACAAGACATTTCAAAAGCACTGCTTACAAGAACATTTTCAATCAAAGATATAAAATTCTCTTAGGGAAAAAAAATATTAAAAAGTAAGATTAAACACAATTAATATATATGTTTTCTTTAAGATTAAAGATTCATAAGATGAATCGACATCAGAAAGTGTTACCTAGTACTTTAATTGAAAAAAATAAAATAATTGAAAAATTTTCTTTGTGTGCTGTACTTAAGATTTACTCAGTAGCTTTGAAACGTGTGAAATGAAGGTGAAAATTATTTTGAAACACTCAAAAATATTTAATCACAAAAAAGCCATGGTAGCCAAGTAGTGATGTCGCAAACTCGTAGCCGGCAATGAATCGTAAGTTCGAGTTCTGTTCAATTGAAATCTGGCTGTTAAATCTGTCGAGGCTCGAGTGAATGGTTATTAATGCTACACGAGGGCTCTTGGCGACAGACCACATAATTTTGAACCATGATCAAGTGACGTGGACGATACCTGAGCTGGCAACCCCCTCTCCTAAATACCACACCAACGGGAGGACGTTTCAGCTCTCGACAGATTTAACGTGCATTGCTGCCCTACATGGCGGGTCTTTAGTGGTACTGGACTCAAACTCATGACGAGCCTGCCATGATCCGATACCTTGACCACCGGACTGCCACAGCCTTCAGTCAAGGTTCGAAGTTCAAATTTATGTGGTCCGTCACCAGTAGCCTTTGTATTGCTTTAAAATGCGCTTTTAATAAAAAATCAAATCAACTTGATTACAAAATATTTGGAGTATATTGACTTTTGTGTGTGTGTGCATTAAATGGGCATTAGTTAGAAAAGTAAAATGTTTAGTTATTACGTTCTACATATTGTTCTTAAAGTTTTTACTTCTTTTACATATTTCGTCGAAAATTTTTGAAAACATGAGGTATTTTTATATTACATGGTTTTAAAGTTACAGTTAAATATATTAGCTGTAGTAGCATAGATAAAGTGTGCACACTACACCATGCAACTACATATCTATCAATCTATATAAATATACATATACATAAGCAATCGAAATAATTATTATGAATTTATGACTGAACTATCGTACTCTCAAAGATTGTAGTCATGAGATTACCGAAAATATTTTAAAGAATTTAATATTTTAATAAATATTATAGTATTTAAAAATTCATTTTATAACATTTATTTATAGTTACTGTTTTCTTTTTTTATTAATTTTGTTTGAAAATATCAATTTGCGTATTAAACGAATTAAGTTATAATTTTTTTTTTACTATTTAAAACTAAAAGTTTATTTATTATTCTGTTAGGAACATGAAAACATTTCACAAAATTAGGAATAATTTTTTAAAAATTGTAAACTTATTTTAAAACACCTGTTTATTATATAATGCCTTATTAATATTTTCATGGTATTTTTCTTATAATTATGGGATAATAGCGTATATCACTCCGCTCTCCTTCACTAATCAGTCTCACATTTAAGCAATAAAATCTTGTTTCAGAATAAGTTATTTTTAGCAATATGCGTAGAATGATTTCTAGTAAACATACTAATCATATACATGAATTCTACTTTCTTAGTACTTCTGAAGTACTGTACATCAAAAACTTTAGAACTGACATCAAAAGAACATGTGCGCATATTTATAAAAATTCACAATACTTATAAAATAAAAACATGCATTTGAAAGTTTACAAGTTTTTCAATTAAAAAGGGAACCATGAATTCAGAAAAAAATTATTGTGATATGATATGGCACCAAGTATTAGAATCTTTGTTACTCGGGAATGAAAACTGACTAAAAATCACAGCAACCCCCCACAGCTATCTCTCCTTTGTAAGGAGAAAAACGTAACAATACCACATGTGGCTCATAAAGTTCCTAATGGGGTAAATTTATTATTTAAAATTTTATGAATAAAAATATTTAAAATAATTATTAATTTACTCTTTTTTTCATTTCATTTAATTATTTTAAAAATTAAATAAATTTATTTATGAAAGGTTTATTAAATATTAAATCATATTTTATGTAATTATTTTGTATTTTATTAAGTAAAAGAATTACTGAAACTACCGTAAAATCAGGCGTATAACGCGCACCTATACTTTTAAGCTGCATTTTTTAACTTTTAAGTATGTTCGCCGTATAACACGCACCCCATTTTATGAAGAAATCTGAAATGATAGTATACAATGTTCTTATGTTTTGAAGTCATTTATTCGAGATATTATTCCAGACTTTTAAAATAATATGGTATATTTCTAGAACTCTTTTAGTTCATAAGATATGTCAGTTCGTTTAAATAAACAGTATTTCGATGCGTGTAGAAGTAAAAAAATTTTTTATGCTCATCTCTCTTGTTATATTTAGAGCTATCGTTTTTATACCCGGCGTATAACGCGCACCCTTATATTTCAATCTCATTTTTTGTGTTCAAAGTGCGCGCAATACGCCAGATTTTACGGTATATAAATAATTGTATGAAATTTTATAAATAAATTTATATTAATAAATAATACTTATAATAAAATATATAATAAATATCAAATGATATTATACATAAAAATTAGTTACAAATAGTTTTAAAATGTGAAATACAATATAATTTACAAATACAAATTATTAATTTATTTTTAAAATTATTAGTTTATTATTAAAATGATTAATTCATTATTAAATTTATTATTGAAATGATTATTAATTTTTTAAAAATTATTTAAAAAGAACTTATTAATTATTTCATATCATGTTTAATATTTTATTTGTAGTGTATTGTATTTCACATTAAAAAACTATTTGTAACTAATTTTTATGTATAATATTTACTAAAAATATATTTTTAAAATTTAAAATAAATATTTATATAATTACAGTATTTTTTTACTTTATAAAATACAAAATAATTATACAAAATATCATTTAATAACAATACCACATGTGGCTCATAAAGTTCCCAGTAGGGGAAAGAAAACTTTTCTTCAATAATAAAAGCGTCGAGCGCAAGGGATATTTTGACTTCGAATCAGCCGAATTCTAAAAGTTGAACTAACAAGGGGAAGGCACAATGAAGGAAATTCATTTGGGGTTGAGACTTGGTGCAACAGTAGTACTACTTTAGAGTGTTTAACCCTCACTGTAATTCTGCCGAATGGCCAGTCAATTTGGAGAAAAAAGCCTTCGAAATTCATGCTTAGCTTTTATACAATTAGATTTCAGTTTCCCCCAACGATTTCATAGCCTGGTTGATAATTGTGTGCATACTATGTGCGTGGTCAGGGTTCGATTCATTGATCAACTTTTTTTTTCCATTTCATTTAATTATATACATTTATTTATGAAAGGTTTATTTGATATTAAATGATATTTTATGTAATTATTTTATATTTTTAAAGTAAAAAAAAATACTGTTAATTATAAATATTTATAATAAAAAATATAAATATTAAATATTATACATAAAAATTAGTTACAAGTAGTTTTATAATGTGAATTATAATATAATTTACAAATACGAATTATTAATTTATTTTTAGAATTATTATTTCTTGTTGAAATGGATTAATTTTTTTATATTGCATATATTATTTTATTTATAGTATATTGTATTTCACATTATAAAACTATTTGTAACTAATTTTTATATATGTAGTATGATATTTATTAATATAAAAATATATTTATAAAATTTAATATAAATATTTATATAAGTACAGTATTTTTTTTACTTTATAAAATACAAAATAATTACATAAAATATCATTTAATATCAAATAAACTTTTTATAAACAAGTTTATTTAATTTTAAAATTAATTAAATTAAATGAAAAAAAAAGTTGATCGATGAATCGAACCCTGACCTTGCGCATAGTATGTAGATGATATATCAACCAGGCTACGAAATGGTTGGAGGAAATTGAAATCTAATTGTATAAAAGCTAAGCATGAATTTCAAAGGCTTTTTTCTCCAAATTGACTGGCCATTCAGCGAAATTACATTGGGGGTTGAACACCCTAAAGGAGTACTACTATTATATCATGTTTTGACTCGAAATGAGTATCCGTAGTCGTGCCCTCTCCTTGTAAGTAAAACAATCTGTCAATTTTCGGTTATTCAATGAAATCCAGTCCGGTTTTTTTTGCCTTTCATACATATAGATAAGAAATGAAAAGTAATTGTTATTCAACTATATATTGCATATGATAAAATGATAAATTTTCAGTGAAGAGGAGAGTATTTCTGAAGAAAATACAAATCTATATCAATAAAAATGTAATGTGTGTTCACAACCACTTATCTCTGAAAGTACTTGACCATTTCCTCTGAAATTTTGACATAACATTGCATTTGATTCTGGACGGGTTCTTATGCACTTATTATTTCGTAATTCTCCGTAAATTTTTTTAAATTTTATTTTTAAATGATTTTTCGGTGTTATGAAGTCATGATTTTTTATGAACGTGAAAATTTATACTTTACACAGTTTTTTCGTGATTAATACAGCAAGACCCCTGTTAACACGGGGTATACGTTCCATCAAAGTAGAGCATAATATGAAACAGCGTTAAACAAGGTTATCTCATCATGTAAATAATGGGGTTAGGGGAAGATGGGTAGAAAATTGGTCAGGTATTTTACCATTAAATTTATTACGTTTTTATAACAATAAAACAAAAATTTATTTCTTACAAATATAGAAACATAATAAACGAATATGTATATGGAAATAAAAATTCCAAGTCTTTATGTTTACATTTCAGATCATTCAGTCTCTTCTGTATTTCCAATTTTCTGCCATTTTATGAAGGTATATTGGCTTAATGGCACTTTGCATTCAATTTCGTCGTCAATCTATACAGAAAGTCATTTTTCCATTTCCTCAACTACACTGCTAGCCACCGTAAATGCAACACCCTGAAGGGAGCATGCAAATGACATGAAATTGACAAAATGCATTAGCGGAGGTGAGATATGCAAATGATTAGAATTTCAGAGCAGACACACATCACGTGGGCCTGTGGCGCCACCTCAAAGCGCTATTTAAGGCTTGGAGATTTTGACGATTTCAAGTTCGGCAATTGTGTTTTTCTTGTGGTTTTTTCAAAAAACGATCAGTTATGTCTCGTACAATTCAACGATCAGCTTTTGATCATATATCCGAGTTCAACAAAGGAAGGATAGTGGCCTACTGAGATTGTGGATTATCTTTCAGAGAAATCGGTAGTCGTGTTGGATGAAACCAAAGAACTGTAATGCGGATATGTGACCGTTGGATGCAGGAGTTTACGACAGACCGACATGGTCGATTGCATCCACCTCAGTGTACTACTTCATATGAGGACAGGCAAATTGTGCGCATGGCAGTGACGGATCGCTCAGTCACATCAAGAACCATAGCACAGCACATTGAGTCTGTAACGCATCATTCAGTGTCTGCGCGTACCATTCGACGCCGTTTACAGCAGAGTGTTCTGTCCGCAAGACGTCCATTGCTTGGTCTACCCTTGACGCAGAACCACAGACGTATATGCCGCCAATGGTGCAATGAAAGAAGAATGTGGGCGGCAGAATGGAATGAAGTTGTCCTTACTGACAAGTCACGCATCTGTCTGCAACACTACGATGGTCGGATTCGAGTCTGGAGACACTGTGGAGAGAGGATGCTGAACAGCTGCATTATGAACCGCCACACTGGTCCTGCACCGGAAATTATGGTATGAGGCGGTATTGGATATCACTCTTGCACTCCTCTAGTACGCATTGCTGGTACTTTAAACAGCCAGCGCTACGTCTCTGAGGTGTTGGAGCCAGTTGTCCTTCCTTACCTTCAGGGCTTGGCCACAGACATATTTCAACAGGATAATGCACGATCACACATGGCACGCATTGTCCAAAGGTTATTCGTCAATCACCAGATCGAATTGCTTCCCTGGCCAGCTCGCTGTCCGGATCTTTCGCCGATAGAAAACATGTGGTCCATGATTGCTCAACAATTGACCCAGATTACACCCCCAGCTGCCACACCAGATCAACTTTGGCAAAGTGTGGAAGCTGCTTGGTCTGCTGTACCCCAAGAACACATCCAAAGTCTCTCTGAATCAATGTTGAGGCATGTGGCAGCGGTGATTTCCAACAATGGCAGCTACTCTGGCTACTGATTCTGGCAGGAACCACACTTCACAGAAGTCTATAAATTTAATCATTTGATACTTGGTCAACATGTTATCTACAAAATAAATTTTGTTGTGCTATCTCTTGTCTTTTTTGGTGTTGCATTTAAGGTGGCCAGCAGTGTATATTATTTCTAGAATGGGTAATTCTAGTTGCAGAGCTTGTCGTAGTTGCAGTTACCGTTGACAGTATTTTTTTTTATTCTTAAGAATGGTCCTTATTGTTGAAGTTGCCAAATTCAATGCAGCACCAATTTGAGATTGACGTTGACCAGTATCTAATCTTCTAATCACTTGCATTTTAGTTTCTAGTGAAATGCTTTTTTTTATGCTTTATTTTCGTGTTTTTTACTACCACCCATGGTAAAAACTAAAAATCATAATATTTGTCACTATAGCAATCGCTATCTTTACATATAAATAAAAATGAAGTGTCTGTTTGTAATTTAAAATTAACAGCTGTTTACTAAATGCATTTAAAAGTACATACGGTACTTATATGAAAAAAATCAGTTTTTAAAATTTTTGTCTGTTTGTTCTGGCTAATCTCTGAAACGGCTGGACCAATTTTGACAGAACTTTCACTGGCAGATAACTAATGTTATAAGGAGTAACTTAGGCTACTTTTATTTTAGAAAAAAAAAATTAAGAGTTCCAAGAAAATAAAATTAAAACCAATGAAATAGTGAGCAATATCCGATTCAAATAGGGATTATTTTATTTCGCGAGCCTTCTGTCTCAACGATTTCTAGCAGTTATATCAAACTTTTTTGTTTGATCAGGTTGCTGCCACTCATGACATTTGCCCTCCATGTCCTTTGATCCTAATGATTTTACAGTCCTTAACTGCATTGTTACTGCCCTTTCACCCCCTTCCTTGCGGCTTCATTTGTGTTCCTGTTTCATCCTACAGCTACTTAGAACTATTTTGATCCTAATGATGGTAGTCCTCACCCCATCGACAGTGTCAAAGATCATGCATCCCTTTCACCCCTTGCTCAACAAAAAACAAAGAAAAAATAAAACAAAAAAGAAACATAGATTCACAAAGCAGAAGAATGACATACTTATAGCATAGGTATTTCTTTACGTAGAATACATAATTATTAAGTTTTCCTAAACTCAGCGAAGTGAATAAACACTTTTTTGTTAAATTCCACGTGGACAAAGTCATGGGTAACAGCTATTTAACATAAAATAAATGCATCAGAAAGTAATATTAACGTATTACACATCCAGATACAAATTATTTACACTATTTTAAGCATTTATTACTCAAAATTTGTAACAATGTGCTACTTTTGCTGAGCAGGTAGGTGTTTTCAAAAATCGACCCACAAGTTACGGGGTGTCATAAAAAATAATAATAAAAAATTCAGCTATTACATCTAAAGACTTAAAATTTAGTGAACATGGTTCTTTTGTTCAGCTGAGATATGCAAAAAGCTTTTTTTTTGTTTAGTTTACAATTCACGTAAAATTAACTTATTAAAAATTTCTTTATCCTTCATTCTGTATTGTTTAATTTTTAAATTCACCCGTGCGAAGAACGGGTATACCAGCTAGTATTATACAAATTTATACTTACAATAACCTCAACAAATATTTGAAATAAAAATACTTTCATATAATACCGCTGGAAAGAGGAAACACAGATAAACTGCTTCGGATATCAGGAAGCCTAACGCTGTGTGCTATTTGGGGGAAACCCACCATTCAAATAAAAGAGCGTTATACCGAAACAGAATTAAGCGGGGTCTTACTGTACATATTTTTACTATAGTTATGTTTGTTGATTGTCATATTTATACATTTTTCGTTCTTTGATACGTATATATAATTAGAATTATTTTTCTAAAATTATTCTTTTAATAATTCAAATTTTGTTTTGTAGGTTTGGCAACAATCAGATAGCATTATCGTGGAATGTTTATGATTTTGCTTATATTTTACACTGTGTTTCTTTATATAATTTTAAGCTAAATTTATTTCTCTTTATTAAGCGAAGATGAAGATTATATTTGACCTACTTATACTACACTCTTTACTTATTTTTCTGCCAAATAGTTACAGTTTTGATAATAACTCAAGACTGGCCGAATGATCTCCACAAACGTGAGTAGCGTCCTGATTGAAATTTTCCGCTTATTTTATCCAAAGGAAGGCCCAAAAAGAGTTTGGGTACAAGGCACACACAGAGCTGTTTTGCTATTTCATATGTTTTTGTTTTAACCTTTTTAAGTGCAGTCAATCGGTTTCAGTACATAAAATTGCTTTGCAAAAAATCGAAATTAGGTCATCATACTGACCACGCAAAAGCAGTGAGAGGTGTAATTCCACGTCAAACTGGAATAAGCATCAGCAAAACAGATGGAAAAAATACATGTTGAGGAAGCAGGTGGTTGTACGATTGTAATTATTTTTTCAAATTATGCTTTTTCATTGATGAAATTAGTTCAGTTCTTTTTATGTCAATTAACTTTAGTATTGTATTTTGTTTTTAAATTTATTTTTAAGATCGGGATATTTTTTTTTAGATAAATTTTATATATAAAGTACTAATTTTAATTCTGTATGCTATGTTTGGTGTGATTTCAAAATCTCTCCGCAAAGGAGTACTGACCTGATTGAAATCTTTCACTTATTTTATCTTTCTTCAGTGATCCTAAACTAAATTAATATATAATTTTTATTTTTTCGTACTTATGTTGTTTTTAGTCGACCATTTACCTAAAACCAAAAAGACATCACCAAATGCTGCAATATGCATTCAATAAGGTAAAACCATTCTATGCCTGATTGTACACAATATTTTTTTGCTCTTGACTGTGAATTTTTCCACGAAGTAGTTGTTGAAATTTCTAAAAGTTGGGGCAATAACATCAGACTCGCAAAGGATCTATTTTGTGTGATTTCAAAATATTATTTGGTGTTACTACAAAATACAACAGGGAAAGTAAATATTTTCTGATGTACATTTTGTGTTCATTTTAGTATTAACATATTATCAAATTATATGAAAGGAAGCACATGGTTGCCAATTCACCGTGTACGATACATACAAAATCGGGGTTGACATAAATGTAACAGTACCTTTGTTTGGAACTGTTTTTGTTGATTTTATCAAAACATTGAACTTTAATTATTTTTTTATAGCTTTTTAACACTTAAATTTGCTATAGCTAGCTGTACTCAGCCTTGCATTCTTGTGGCTCAGTCTGGTTAAAAAGAAAGAAAAGAAAAAACACATTTCTAATTACCCGCTTGCTCTTGAGGTATGATTTTTTTTATATAAAAAAATATGTGTAAATATACATAAACAAAACTTTTCTAAACATGTTTCATTTGTAATTTAACAAGATACTCCAAGTAATTATGGTTTTTTTTGTCCATATTATGAATCAAAAATTATTGACATTGTCTCCATAGGAGAGGTGCCAAGTTTAAAAATAAACTTAAAATGGCTCTTTTTGAGGATAAAGGGTTAATTTTACAGTGCTTATATAAGTAAACATTTTGTGTTGCTTTGTTCTTTGTGCAGATACAAAATTGTGTCTTGTGCCTACTCTAGAACAGCAGTTGCCAACCTTCATCACTTCATGAACTATGTAACATATAACTTCATAATTTTTTGTGAACCACTAATAGGTTTGACCACTATATGGCAGACCACTACAGCTATATTTATGTCTTTATTTATGTTTCCATACCCTGGAAAATAAACTTCATGAAAAGCAATAACAAACCAATGATCAACAGACTGAAGTGTTTTGCTACCAATTTACTATGATTACAATAGGTGACTTTCAAATTTCGATGGGAAATCTGAAGTTCGTTAAAAGTGGCAATTAAAAGTTTTTAGTAAAGTAAAATCCATGTTCCATAATGTGTTGTTTTTTTGCTCACCTTTTTTTTAACTAAACTTCATAAAAGTATAAATGATGTCCCAATTTTCCTGCGGACCATCCAAAATTTCTCACAGATCAACAATTGATGACTGCTGCTCTGAAACACATAACAGTACTTATGTATTAGCATCACCTTAACAAAATTGGTGTCACGCATATCGCACCTTAAAATCTAAACAACAAAGATTCTAACTTTTTTTATGGAAAATGATGTGATTTGCATGGCGGCAATTTGGCTGGGGTGATGCTAATATTTAAGTACCCAGAAAACAAATAACGTAAAATCCAGCGTATAGTGTGCACTTTTAACACAAAAATATACGCCTTGTATAAAAATGATAGCTATAAAAATAAAATTAAAAAAAAAGAGATGAGCATTAGAAAAATTAGTCTACGACATTAATCAAAATACTGCTTATTTAAAAGAAACGGCATTCTTTATGAACTTAAAGGGTTGTACTACTAGAAGTATTCTATTTTTTTTTCAAAAACTTGGAATAATACCTCAGATAAAGGACTTCAAAATATAGAGCAATTATAGAGCTTCAATATATAGAGCATTGTGCGAGTACATTCCAGTTTTCTATGTGAAAATGGGGTGTGCATTGTACAGCGAATATACCTAAAAATTAAAAATTGTAGCTTGGAAGTATAGGTGTGTGTTATTTGTCAGATTTTGCAGTAATTGTCCATGTGAGAAGCAGTCTGTGTCTAGATATAAGCCACTCTATTTTAAAGATAGGCCCTTAAATTTGTTGATAACAATTGCTAATATTAATCAAATTGTAAATTGCAAAAAATTTCCATCATTATCAACACTTTGTCATAGATTTCTGCTGCAAAATCCGTGTTTATATTTGAATTTTACTATCATATTCGATTGAAAATATCTTCAGCCTCTCACTGCATTGGAGTTGAGCTGTATCATTTGATGTATGTGTAAAGTTAAATATTTCATTAGCATTTTTTTATTTTTTCCCCTTTCTTTTTGTTCCTGATTTTTCCTTTTTTTAGAGTTTTGAAATTTAATGTTTTTGTTTTACCTTTTTTTTTTATCAAGTGCAGTCAATTGGCATAAAAATAATGCCTTGCAGGAAATCAAACTTAAGTCATCATACTCGAAAGGCAAAATTAGTGCAACGAGCGTAATTGCACTTAAAACCGAGGAAGAACGGGAATCAGCAAAGGAGAAAAACAGACAAAGAATGATACAAACACATGCTGAGGGCGCAGCAGAGCAACATGCAGCCAGACTTGAGGATGCACATTTGCGAGCACAGTATTCGTGTTTTGCAACATTAGATCTGCTCTGTTCTCAGCAAAAGGAATACAATAGGTTGCGAATGGCTGAATGATGTCAAACCAGAAACAGCACATCAGTCTCAAACATGACTTTGTGGTGAGCAATTACACAATATCAGTCACCTTTTATTCCATTACAACCCAGTGGAAGATTATAGGTTGAGCCAGCATGTTCTCATCAGCACAATGAATAAAGCTTATCCTTATTGCAATGCTTTGAAATTTAAGGGAGAAACAAAAGGAATGTTTTGTACCGCTGAAAAAATTAAACTGCCTCTACTTGGAGAACCACCAGAGCCATAACTTTGCCTGCCAGATATACTGCAGAACCAAAACATTTCCTATATGAAATCAGGAAATACAATTCATGCTTCCAAATGACAGTTTGTAGAAATATGCATTTGTGAACATACCTCTGATTTAACAGAAAAAATATCCATAAGCTCTCTAAAACTAACCCATTGCCCTCAATTAATCCAGAGTAGAGCCATTTAAAATTTATCTTCAAACTTGAAGTCTCCATTATAAAGACAATTTTAAATAAATTTAAGTTCATAGCATAAGGACAAAAATAAGCCGTAATAATTACAAGTATTTGGTTTAAAAATTACAAATAATATCAGTTAAGGAAAGTTTTGAGTAAATATATTTATACATTTTTTTTTCATCAAAAAATCATACCTCCAATACAAATGTTTAAATATACTGAAAACATGTGTTTTCTCTAACCAGACTGAGCCACAGCAACGTGTGGCAGGGTACAGCTAGTAATAAATAATAATTTATTTTTATAATGCATGTTTTTAAAGACAATATTAAAAAATAATTGTGATTGCAGCATTACATAAATTTAAACATATTAAAACTAATTGTATATTAGCAACCTAACAAGGAGATGGCTCTAAGGAAATTCATTTGGGGTCAAGACTTGGTGTAATAGTAGTGCTCTTTTAGGGTGTTCACCCCTCAATGCAATTTCGCCGAATAGCCAGTCAATCTGGAGAAGTTAGCCTTTAAAATTCATGCTTAGCTTTTATACAATTAAATTTTAATTTCTCGCAACAAGTTCGTAGCCTGATTGGTAAATCGTCTGCTTGCTCTGCGCGAGGTCATGGTTCAATTCTACTCTCGATCAATTATTTTTCTTCAATTCATTTAATTATTTTTTAAAATTAAATTTATTTATGAAAGGTTTATTAAATATTAAATGATATTTTATGTAATTATTTTGTATTTTATAAAGTAAAAAAATTACTGTAACTATATAAATAATTATATTAAATTTTAGAAATATATTTTATATTAATAAATAACATTTATAACAAAATATATAAAAAAATATTAAATATTTTACATAAAAATTAGTTAGAAATAGTTTTATAATGTGAAATACTATATACTATAAATAAAATATTATATATAATATAAAAAAACTTATAAAAAATATTATTATTAAATTAATAGTATTTCTTATTAATACTAATGATTAATAATAATTAATTAAAGTAAATAGTAATGGATTAATAATTTTCATTAATAATTATTTTTAATAGTAATTTTAAATTTTACTAATAAATAATTTAAGTTATATATTGTAAAAAAAAAAATTTTACTTTATAAAATAGAAAATAATTACATAAAATATCATTTAATATTTAATAAATCTTTCATAAATAAATTTATTTAATTCAAAAAATAATTAAATGAATTGAAGTGAATAATGAAAAGTTGATTGCGTGGAATCGAACCCTGACCTCGCGCATAGTAAGCAGACGATTTACCAATCAGGCTACGAACTCGTTGCGGGAAATTAAAATTTAATTGTATAAAAGCTAAGCATGAATTTCAAAGGCTAACTTTTCCAAATTGACTGGCCTTTTGGCAGAATTACATTGAGGGGTGAACACAATGAAGGAGTACTACTATTACCCCAAGTCTTGATCCCCAATGAATTTCCTTAGTCGTGCCCTCCCCTTGTAAATATTATTTAGCAATGTTGTTGAAAACTCAATAGTCTATCAATAATTTTTTAAAAGTTCCAAAGCGTTCATTATTTTGAAGTACATATAATATATATAAATTACTTAATATAACATTTAAATATATTTTAACCCAAGAAAAGTGTCAATATCTATGAAATAAAAACATACAAAAAAACTGATTATTGAAAAAGTTTCATAAATTACTGAAAATTAAGTGAATTTAAAATTATTTCAGTTTTATTAAAGTATTTTTTTTCCATGTGTTTTCAATTTCAAAAAAAAATATATATATTTTTACAAAATAAGGAAGAATAGATAAAACAAATATTACCCATCACAGTCATCAGTCATATTGTCAGAAGGAGTCATCAAGTTTTCTGAAATGAGGGAATATACTAATTTATCATATATAATGATGCTTCATCTTTATCCTCCACTGAAGAACTATTTTTAAAAGAAAGAATACATTTAAAGAGTTCTCTTTTTTACAAGCTTTTATTTAACTTGCAGTGTAAAATGTTCGGGTGGAATCTTGCAACTCAATTTTGAAGCTGATGTCTTCAACCGATTGAGCTGAAATTTTGTATACACTTTTAGTTTGAATGACAATGCATGTTTTGACGATTTATATTCCAATATCGACCTAGTTACTGTAACGATCTTGTTCAGGTGTTAAGGCGAGCATGTTTACAATAATAAAGGTGTGGACTAGGGGCGTAGCTCAGATGGTAGAGCGCTCGCTTAGCATGCGAGAGGTACAGGGATCCTGCGCCTCCATTATTTATTCATGTAAAATATTTTTGAAATTCGTTTAATTTGTACAACGTTATATTTTACAATGCTTCCACTCTGCATACATACAAAGTATGTTATATTTTTACTGTTCTAGAGGGAACACTAAGAAAGGCAATGTGTCAAACTATTTCTATTTACTTTGAAACATTCTATGATATCTATTTACTCGATTCCAGTTTCTCCCGTTACACTTTTAATTGACCTAGTTACTGTAACGATCTTCTTCAGGTGTTAAGGCGAGCATGTTAATGATAATAAAGATGTGCATGGGGCGTAGCTCAGATGGTAGAGCGCTCACTTAGTATGAGAGAGGTACGGAGATCGATACCCCATGCCTCCAATTATTATTTTTTCGTGTAAAATATTTTTGAAATTCGTTTTATTTGTTCAACGAGATATTTTACAATACTTCCACTCTGTTTACGTGTAAAGTATGTTATATTTTACAAGCTTTTTTTAAATTTGCAATGTAAATTGTTCAGGTGGAATCTTGCAACTCAATTTTGTTTTATCTGTGTAGATAAATAAACAAATTAAATAACTTGTTCTGATAGATTTAAATTTTTTAAATTTTCAAACTAAGTAAATACGAGTACTTAAATCCTTCGACAAACTTTTATATCATAAATTGTGTAATGACTTTATAAGTTGATAGCAAAAAAAGTTTTGAAAGAAAAGTTAATTTTATTCTTTTTAGAGCATTTAAATAAAAGCTTGTTTTTAAAAAAGTTTTTTTACTTTTAATTTATCTTATTTAAAATTAAAATTGGAATAGTTTTCAAGAATTTTTACAAAACTATACCTTTCATCTTCTCCCAAATTTAATATTCGTTCTACTTCAGTATGATCTTGTGCTGAGTCAGAAAACAATCCTTTATTATTTTCCACAGATTTTGAGCCTGCGTGAAAGAAAATTTATAAATATTAGATAAAATGTAATGAAAAAAACTGTCAAGGCACTAAAATCATACAATATATCTGGAAGACCTAAAAGAAAATAATAAACTTAAAGTTTATTTTAAAAGAAAAAACTATTCAATCTGAAATGTTGTGCAAATGAGTAAGTTAAAATTATAGTTTTAAAAAAAACTAAAAAACATGCTTTTATTGTGAATCGAACTAAAAAGTAAGAAAATAATTCTTAAGATAGGAATAAAATGATGAACGAGAAAATTAATGTCCCTTGGGACAAAAGAGTGGGGTGCTCTATATTAATTGTTATAATTTCTTACAAGTTCTATTCCAAAAAGCTGAGTTGGTGTAAAAATGTAGTACAAAGCACCCCATGCTTTTACAATGACATCAATTTTCTTGTTAATCATTTTATTCTTATCTCAAGAATTATTTTTTAAACTTTTTAGTTCAATTCACTATAAAAGCGTGTTTTTTAAACTATAATTTATTTTTCATTTTTTAGTTTGACCTACAATGAAAGTCTGTTTTTTTAGTTTTTAAAACTATCGTTTATTCTTTGTTGAATTTATCCTTCAGTTTGATATTTGGAGGCAGAATTATGTGGCAGCTGGAATTAATCTTGCTCTTCAATGGATATTAATTAATGGATCTGAAGGGTATTTATTATCTCCGTTTACGGGGCTTCGGATGAGTCCCATATTGTTGTATTTCAAAGATTCTGTTTCTATAGATACAGGTCTAACTAATAAAAGTGTGTAAGAAGAAATATTATATGTCAATCGTATTATCACCTTTTAAATGTATTTCTATAACGTTAATTTGTATCATCACTTCTAAACATATTGTGTTATCAAAATAAAAAAAATATTTAGCAGTTAGAACATAAATTTATCACTTTTTATACGTATATACATCAATACAAATGAAAAAGTTTTAGACAATAAAAGCTCCTTATAATAGGTCCACAATTGAAAGCATGTGGATATTAACAAAAGACAAAAGGAGAAGAAAACTACAATTATAATTTGAATCAATATGAGTATAGCTTACCTTCAATCATTTCTTCTTTTAAATCTTCTAAAGGCCATGTTTCACTATAATGTTTTCCTAATTCAGGGATTTCTTGGTATTCCTTATCACTCTTGAGGAACTATCAAATCTTCTTTAGTCTATACACATAAAAATTAAATATATAAAACAGCCAATATTTTTTCTCTTACTCTTTTCACTGTTAAATATTATTAAATATGTTTAGAGAATAATCACATAAATAAAGCTATAACCTGAAACATATGAATAGGTTTTAAAATTACAGTATATATGTAAGAAAACTTTAAGAACTGAATATATACAAAACCTACACAAATCTGCACAATTTTTTCTCTGTTGTTAAATAACAGATACAGCTTACAAATCACAGAATCAATAAATTTTAACTTTTTCAAAAAACCACATTTAATTTTTTAAAAAGGAAACAATCAACAAGTTTAATTTAAGATTTAACAATACTGTTTTGTAATTGATAGCATTTAAATTAAAAATAATACAAACAGATGAAAAATAAATTTAAAAAATTTCTTCTAAAATTCTTTAAATGAAAAAAGTACATTAGTAAAAAAATATTTAAAAAATTTATACTAAACTTTTTTATGCAAATAATGTTTTAAAAATAACATTTTTGAAAAATATAATTATATAAAATCTATATTAAAATATAATTAAAGCTTGTTTGCTTAATAAGGATTTTTCCAGCAACATAAAATGAAATATTCCAAAACAATAAACATTTTCATGCATAACTGTAACTTAAATAAAATATAATTACATAACTAGTACATGGAAGTAGCATTTTGGCTACTAAACTACATGTGTTGATATTGTTTAGGAGTTCTCTGGCTTGAGAGGTTGCTGTTGCGAGATCATTTCAAGTAGATTCGAAGCGGTGAGACCGTTTTAATTTTTTTTTTCTTTGAAAATTTATTTGGTGTATATTTTCTTCTGTCTTCGGATAAGAAATTTTTTTTTTTTTAGTGCTTACACAAGATAGTGTAGGGATACGGAATTGAGTGTTGGAGTGGGGAGGAGAGAATGGGTGATTACATTCACCCAAACAATAAAATGGAGGTGGAGAATGTGAATAATAATTTTTCATTAAATAAGTATAGAAAAAATATAACAGATTTGGAATTGTTGGCTAAATTTGAGGAGGGTCAAAATTTGAATACGAGTCCGAACGTTACAATCTTTTTGAAATCAGAAAGTAATTTCCAGAGTGGAAATCCAATTAAATTAAAAGAAATAATAATGAAAAAATTCACAATTAAAAAAAATATTCTAAATTTAAGCAAAACAAGAAACTGAGAGATTATAATTAAAACAAATAATTGCGAGACCGCCAAAGAAGCATTAAAAATTAAAGAAATTAATGGAGCAAAAATAAGTACAAGATTGTCCCTTATTGGCATAACCAGTAGTTACATACTACAAGGAATAGACACAGAATATACAATAGAAGACATAAAATCGGAATTAGAAAATAGTAATTATCAAATATTTGAAATTCAACGCTTTATAAAAAAAACAGAATCTGGATTCAAACCAATCAAAACAATTAAAGTTACCCAAATTGGATGCAATATTCCCGAAAGAGTTCCAATAGGATTTGAAATGTTTAAAACTAACATTTACTTTGAAAAACCTAAGCAATGCACAAATTCTGGCACTTTCAAAAATTCTGCCGAAGCTCAATAAAATGCCGAATTATGCTCGTTAAACCACCCTGAAAATGAGTGTAAAGAAACTGAAATAAAATGTAGCTCTTGTGGAGAAGCGCATGAAGCCAACTCTAAAATTTGCAAAAAATATCAAGACGAAGTTGAAATCTTAAAAATTAAAGTACAGCAACAAATCTCGAGAAATGAAGCAATTGAAAAATTCCAAAAGACAAGAAAAACATCATACTCAACCAAAACATACAACATTCAAATAGAGAAAATAGAAAATCTTGAAAAAAATATCTCAAAATTAGAACTGAAATTTGAAGAAAACAATAACAATTGAAAAGAAATTAGAACAAATAATACAGCATTTCACGACAGAACTTAATACCGTAGTAGCACAAATAAATTTGAGTTTTTCCTCCTTAATGAATACCATGGAATCCACCTTAAAAAAAGTTGCATCCAATATAACAATTCCAAAAGATGATGATTATCTAATAAATAGAAAAATGAATGAAAATGCAAAAAGACTCAAGAAAATATCAGAAGCGAGAGGAAATACATTAGAAAGTGTAGTAGAACAAAATAAAAAATCTTAATTATACAAATCTTCTTATATTCTCACTAAAAATTCAATATTAAATTTTCTTTTTTGGACATTTAAACTAACTCGTAGTATTATACCTTTTTTCCCCTTTAAATTATGAATATAATCCAATGGAATGCACGTGGAATTAAAAACAAGAGGTCAGATATTCTTTTCGCCAATTTTTCAAAAATCAAGCATTTTAATAATTCAAGAAACTTGGTTACATCCAAATGATATTTTCACAATTCCCAATAAGAATATATTCCGAATTGATCGAGAAATCAAAAGAGGAGGAGGATTAATGATAGTTTTAAACAAAGATATTAGCGCAGTAAAAATATTCTCAGAAATTAGTGAAGACTTAGAAATTTTAATAGTCAAAGTTCAGATAGATACAATTCCTATCACAATTTTTAATATATGCATCCCACCGGGTAACTTTAAAGATGTCAATTTATCAAAAATAGCATCATATATTGATAATCACAGTTTGATATTAGGAGATTTCAATGCATCTCATGAGATATGGGAATCAAAAAATTCCAACGCTTCTGGAAAAAAAATTTTTGATTGGATTATTGAAAAGGACTTAATATTATTAAACGATAAAAGTCCAACTTATCTCCATTCATCGGGAATTTTTACTTCTATAGATCTTTCTTTAGCATCTATAAATTTAAATTACGATTTATTATGGTCCACAAATACCGATAATTTTGGAAGTGACCATTTCCCTATAATTATTAATTTCAAAAGAACAAACAGCTCAGCAACAAATAATTTTAAATAAACAAATTGGAATAAATTTATCAATATCATTCAACAAAAGTTAAATTTAAATGAAAACGCAAATATAAATATTATAGAAGAAATAAAAAAAGATCAAATCTTATCTCAAGAACCAATAAAAAACCAGATCAATTCAAGAGCTTCATGATGGACAGCAGCACGCGGACTTTTAAGAGCAAAAAAAAGAAAACTCCTTAATAAAGCAAGAAAATACTTTAGGGAAGAAGACTGGATAAAATATAAAGAGGTAAGCGCAAAACTTAAACGAACAATCAAAGACTGTAAAGAAAACTTTTGGCACAAGACATGTGAAAAAATCTCTTCTCCTAAAATTCTTTTTAAAATAATCCGAATAATCAAAAATAGAACAAATCCGAACACTATTCCTCATTTAATATAATAGAGAATAACGGAACCATACTAACAAACGAGCAATCCCAAGCAGACTGTTTCTTACAATATTACGCAAAACAAAACAACCATAGTATTTCAAATATCTATATTCCGGACAATAGCCAAGATATTAATAAACCCTTCTCTCTAAAAGAATTAGAAATAGCAATATCTCATCAAAAGAACAGCAGTCCAGGGCATGATAAAATTTCTCTCCAAACAATTAACCATCTCCCCATCAAAGCAATAAATCTTCTCCTGAATTCCTTTAATGACAGTTGGTCTTCAAGCCAAATTCCATAAGATTGGTCTCACGCAATTATTCTACCTTTCATAAAACCTCACAAAAATCCCAAGGAAGTTTCGTCATACCGTCCTATATCTTACTTCAGTAATTGCCAAATTATTAGAAAGAATGATTCTGCATAGAATGTTAGATTTCACTTTTCAAAATAAAATTTTTCATGTTAATCATCATGGTTTTTACCCTCATAGAAGCAGCATTAATACATTACTTCAATTACAGCATGACATTATACTAGCTAGAGAACGCAAGGAATATTTTATTTTGATAGCATTAGATATTAAAGCAGCATATGATTCAGTGTGGCCAAGTGGCCTTGTTTCTAAATTTAAAAAAGTTGGATACTCTGGCAGATTACTACGATGGATACAAAACTTCTTACACATCAGAGAACAATACAAATTAAATGGAGGAACAATTTTTCAAAAATCATTAAAAATAATTATGGTGTACCCCAAGGCTCAATCTTAAGTCCTTTTCTATTTATGATTTATATGGCAGATATATTTGAAATTCAACACGACAGCCATCTTCTGGTTTACGCGGATGACATTTTTATACAATAGCGGTACAAATTGGAATAAAACAATAGGCAAAATACAAGAATCTTTAAATAATATTTCAGTCTGGTGTAAAAAAAATGGAAATTGTCCACCTCTCCAGAAAAAAGCAGCTTAATCAACTTTTCCAGAAAAAGAAGCACAATACCTCCATTACTTAAAATATGCGACAAACCTATTCCCGAAGTGAAGAAACTTAAAATCCTGGGTATTATCTTCGACCCCAATATCACCTGGAAATATCATATACATTACCTACGTCAGAAAGGATTCAAATATTTAAATGCCATTAAAGCCTTATCTTCTCCGAAAATAGGAACAAGATCTGATCATCTATTAAATATCAATGCCACAATCCGTTCTATCTTTGACTATGGAAGTCAACCTTTTTCCTTTTCTAGCAATACCAACAGACAAAAATTAGAACCAATTTATAATGCTGCCTTACGATTAGCCCTAGGTCTCCCAAGAAACACCCCATTAGATTTATTAAGAGCAGAATCTATGAATGGAAGTATTGTTAATGGGCATAATTTCCTTTGCCAAAAATTTATAACTAAACAAATAGCATTAAAAGACTGGTCCCCGAACGCAGAGTTATTTTGGGATATAAATAATATTTTTTATAAACATAGGGAAAAAGAGATCAGTATTTTTCAAAAGACAATCAATCTGCTCCAAGAACTTTGTATATCTAAAATGGATATTCTTCAGTGGATCCCTCCTCCTCCAATCTATGAAAATCACAAAATAAAAATCTATACTCATGAACTACCATTTCAAAACAAGGATTTTCCAGATGTCACAATACAAAATATGTTTAATGATTACATTCAATCAAACTTTAGTAACAATATCATAATAGCAACAGATGG
>BMAV01019239.1:220711-236751 GCA_019973955.1 Trichonephila inaurata madagascariensis
ATGAGATGAATGAGAGCAGGGGGAAAGTTATAGGTAATTAGTTTGTAGATCAGCCCACTGACCCAGACCCTGTCAAAAGCCTTCTGAATGTCGAGAAAGACAGCTCCAGTGGACCTGCCTCTCTGAAATCCAGAAGTGATTTTTTCAGTCAATCTGAGCAGCGGGTGATAAGTAGAGAGATGCCTTAGAACCCATATTGATTGGGATTAATGAAGTTATTGCACTCTGTGAACTTTTTCACTCTGTTGAGGATGATATGTTCTGTAATTTTACTTAAAATGCTGAGAAGGGAAATGGGTCTATAACTTGAGGGGGAACGTCGATCTTTACCTGGCTTTTTAATTGGAAACACTATTGCGTTTTTCCAGTTATTGGGGAAATGCCTTAAATATAAAATTTTATTGATTAAAAAGGTGAGTAAAAGAGAATTAATTTAATCGGGAAGTTTTTAACCATTTTATTGGTGATATTGTCTTCACCGGGAGCCTTATTATTAGCCAGGGTTTTCACATAATTGATTATTTCGTCAGGATCAGTGGGGGGATGGGAAGGGTAGGGGGAAGGATGAAAAAGTTTTCGAGAGTGCGAGTAATCCTTTCGTCGATAGGGTAATCACCAGGAGGCCTAATATTTTCAGAAAAGTTATCTACCACAGGCTATTACCTGTTGTGTTAAGTGCTTGTAATTTGTTAGTCCATGTTTGTTGTGAGTGCTTTTTAAGTGCCTTTTTTAAGTGTGCTTGTGCTCTATTATAATTAGTTCGGTGTACAGGGTTTAAAGTCCTATTGTAAGTATTTTTAGCTTTATTTTTAAGATAAATGAGTTGGTGTATTTCGTTAGGAACGAAAGAGTACTTCTTGTTTTCTATTGGCTTAGATGCCTGGTTGTGGGTGGAGCGAACGGTGGTAGTGAGAAGCGAAATTTTGGACTCCAGCACATTAGGATTTCGAATGCCTGTGTAATCAGACAAACGAACGGAATTATTCAAGTTTTTACGGAAATCAGACCAACAGGTGGTAACTGCTCTGGGGTTATCAATATGAATTGGGGCAGTAAGGGAAAAATTTAGAAAAACAGGGTTATGATCAGAGGAAAGCTCTGGGATGGTTTCAATTGAGTAAGGGAAGTGGAAATTATTAATAACGGCTATGTCCAAAGTATTTGAAGTCCCGTAGCCGAAGCGGGTGGGGGAGTCGGGGTAAGCTATTGTTAAATTAAGTAAGTCTGCAAAAGTTTTTAATTGCTTTTCTCTGGTGGAATTGACAGAGCAGTTCCACGCATTGTGTGTAGCATTCAGATCACCAAATAACACACAATTACTGTTGGTCTGAAGGAGATGCTCGAAATCGAGAGTGAACAATCTCTCGTCCGAACTTGTGGGGATGTAAACTGAAACTATTGAAATTGGATTTAAATTAGGGGGAGTGAGGACTACGATCGTAGCCTCGCTGTGCTGGAGAGGGGGAGTGAGAAGATTAAAGTGGGGGATATTGCGTTTGATATGAATTAGAGTACCACCGCGCGCATACACGCCCGTGTCCCTATCATTGCGATAACAAATATAATTAGCTACGTTGATGTTGTGTTTAGGCCTCAGATGGGTTTCCTGAATAAGCATAACATCTGGAGAGTACTTCTCTATGAAAATTTTAAATTCCATTATTTTATTTAAAATGCCGTTTGCATTCCATGAGCAAAGTTTTAAGCCAATCAAGTTGTACCTAGTCATCATCATTATCGAGGTAGGCCTCTAATAAGGCTTGAAGCTGGGGTTTAGTTAATTTAGACTTTTGTTTCTTAGGTGTTATTAAAAGTTAAGGCAGTAAATTGCTGTGTTATGACGGTTAGGGCTTGAATCGTCTGTTGAAGTGTTTGAAGAATTAATTGTTGGGGAGAATTATCTTCAACATTGGTATTATAGTTAAGATGGGGGAGGGGAGGACAATTTGATTGTGGTTTGATTATTGGAAGACATAGCAGGATTTCTGCGTGTGCTTGCGTGTGTCGCCATCTCTTGGGGAGGTTTAGAATTAACAGTGAGTGTTTTGCTAGCGGCCTGGGCATAAGAAAAATTGGGGCGAATTAAGTTATTAACTGCGGCAGTATAATTATTATTGACATTAGGGGTTCCTTTACGGGGTTTGGGGTATAGGGGACACTTAGAATAATTTGCTATGTGTCCGTACACATGACAATTAATACAATAAGTTTTGTCCAGACGCTTGATGGCGCAGTCCCTCGTCTGATGGGCCTCGCCACATTTCAAGCATCTGGGAGTGAAGTGGCAATTCTCGGCAGTGTGGTGAAATTTATTGCACGAGTAGCATTGGGTTACCCCTCTGCCATCGTACCCTTCAACTCTTACCGAGAGATAGCACAAGCGCGTGAGATGGAAGACATTTAAATTAGTTAAGTTACGGGGGAGGGTGACAAGAAAAACAGGTAAATTTTGTTTCGTGATTCGGCCAACTAGCTGATGTACTTTCTCGACAGTGTATCCAAGTTGAGTTAAATTTTCGTGTATGTGTTGTGTGTCAGTGTTGGTGGGGAGTCCTTTGATAACGATTTTAATTGGTCTTTCGTGTTTAGGTTTAATTACAAAAAATTGATAGTTTAACTTTTCTACTGTATCATTGAGTGTCCTATATTCATCATAATTGTCTGTGTATAATTTTATTAATTCACCGGTCTTTTTGCTTCGTAAAGTGGGGATAATTTCAGTAAGTATTTGAAGTTGTTCAATGTAGTTCTTTTCAATTTTAAGGAAGACCGGGGGTGGAAGAGTGTTGGGTTCAGTGGTGTTATCTGTTGTTGTTCCTAGAGTGTGAGAGTGCTGATTAACGTTAACGGCTGGTTGAGAAGTTCCTGCTATGTCCTTTTCGTTTAATTTATCAAATTTATTACTAGTATTTAAATCAAAATTTTTAAGTTCGACTTTCTGAATTTTAAAAGTTTACTTTGAAGTGGGCGAGATGAATCCATCATCGCTTTCCTTCCTTTTAGAGCCAGATTTTTTAGGGAGTTCAGGATAATCATTAATATTAACTTTAGTAGGAGAATTTACCGGAGAATTGTGAATCCGACAACCAGGGGTATTGCAACGAGGAAGAGTGGAAAGATCACTTACCGCTTGTTGCCTGCGTTGTTCCAGGTAGTGTTGTCTTGAGTACATATCTGCAAGGTCCGAGTCGTCATCTTGGGCATACGGGGCTTCGATAGCGTGCGAGACGTTCGCGTGTAAGATGGAAAATTTTCGAAGTTCCGAGTTTGCGATTTGTAACCGCTCACAGTTCGTCATAACGGGAGTCGAAGATCTGGTCGATGAGGATGATGAGATAGTATGAGCCAATTCCATGTCCGTTGGTTGTACCGAGTTCAGTTCCATGATCGTAAAATTTTTAAAGTCCAAAAATTAGAGTCCAAAAAATATGCAAAAGAAAAATATCCAAAAGGATACACAGGTTTAAAGTAGCCGGCGCCCTATCCTTTAAGCCCTGAAAAGAGCTATAGGTACGCCTGATTGATTTCTATTTAAACCTGCGGGAATGAAAAGTCAATCTTGCGGAGCGCAGAAAAACACAACCTTACTCGAGCAAGCCAAGAGGAAGAATTTGAAAAAAACTCCCCTCTCGCCCTTTTTATATCATCGCTTTCTCCTAGTCAGCCACCGATCATCTCTTTGTCGGCCTCAGTCCCCATGGTCCTGCTGCCGCCTTCCGGTCTCGGCTTCCCTTGATGTCGCCCCCATCTGCCGCGCCAAATACGGTCTCGTTTCCACTAGTCCCAAAGAGACGCCAAGGCTGGGTGTACAGTTTTATGTTCTCCGACGCGACGGCGTCACCGAGTTCTGGGAAAATGAACACACAATGATAAGGCGCCTCTTTTTGACAGTCCGGTCAGCTGGGCAAAAAAGGTGCCGAAACTCGACCACCCAGCTACGAAATTCCTTCCCAGCAATTAGGGAAATTCCCGGAATTTTCGCAGCTTCTGTCGGCAAGGGATCTGTTGGAAAATAGGGGAAAGAGATATGCTTCGTCACACCTCCTACCCCCTTCCCCCGCTCCTTGTTTGCGCCACTAACATTGGGTGGACCACAACACCTTGAAAAATTAGAAGTAGCCCATACCCTGGAAAAATCTGGCACCTCTGCTGTAAATCATGGGTTCTCAACGTGGACAATAATGCCCTCTCGTGGGCGTTTGAGACTTTCAGGGGGGCAGTAAAAGACCCAGAATAAGTTAGGGAGTTTTGAGATGGTATGGAGGGGCATGGGCAGATTAACCAAATATAGTCTAAAAAAGACTAAAAAAACAAGCTGATTATGTACTAACAAAAGTAAACTTTTAATACTGGTTATCTATGTTGACTGTAAGTATTTAAAATTGTATATTTGTGGCAATAGCTATTTCAGATTTGCAAGTAAAAAAAATTGGGGGCTTTAGAAAAAAACTAAATTTAAAAATATATATATTCTATTACTAATAGAATATTTTTTTAAAATTTAACTCGTGTTTTCACTATGTATTATGTTCTCTCTTATTTCTCTGGAGTGAGAGGGGGTCCATATCGAAATATCACTAGAAAAGGGGGTGACAGTTCAAAAAAGGTTGGGATCCTATGCTCTAAACCAGGGGTACTGAACCTTTTTTTCTGCTGGGCCGCATTCATGTGTTAGTTATTTCATGTGGGCAGCAACATGAGGATAAATGGGGGAGGGGGAGGAGAAATGCCTTAAGATCAATATAACATTGGAAATTTAAAATGTGGAAAATTGATCATAATATTATAATTCCTGTTTTGCTTTTTTTAATTATTATTTTTTTTTTATTTTTTTTTTGTCACTAACACTAAATTAGAAGCATTTAAGAAACACTCCTTCACAATTTATGCATCAGTAAGCGGTTTCATATGATTACTAATAATGTAACAAACTTCGAGGGATATCTTTGTTACCGCTGTGATATTACCACTGACAAAACACTTTGTTGCCGTTGCAAATATTATTTTTTTTAAAAAAAGCCTATTTATCTCCTCTTGAAAGAGATCTTCGAGGAAAAGTGTCATTGAATGAGATTCCCGTGTGGTGGTATTTTTTAAGTACAGCATTTTCGTGACAAATCAAACAATTACTGATCCATGTTTGTTTTTTACTACAAAATAGTCAACTTCCCAATCGTCTTGAAACGATACATTTTCTTCGAATATTTTTCGCTTGCAAGATATGTAAGATAGTTAAAAAATAATTCCACCCACTGCTCCTTCCACTGTTGTCTGTCATTAATAACCGTAACTGTTCCAAATAGAAAAAGAATATCAATTCGGACCCGTACGATACCGACAACAAAAAGAAAAATTGATGTATCATATTTTTTGACAAAGAATTTCCCACCCAATTTTTTTATACAATTTTCTTAAGTAAGTGAATTTCTCAGAACACTCAAAAAGGGTCGGCGGGCCGCAGGTTGAGTATCGCTGATGGGTGAGTTCGATCCTCCCGAAATGGCCATTAGGTTTCTCTCCTTCCTTTTAACCTACTCGAGCACATACGAATTCTATTGCATAAATAAGAAAACTTAAACTATGGATACAAAAAAAAAAAAAGAAACCCAGTGGTGCGTTTAAGTACAAACAACGCCAAGGAAGAGAAGATAATAAACAAAAATTCCCCCAAATTAATAATTCTTATTCAGCTTTCTACGAGTACTTCTGGCCGAAGTAATTCTGTTAATAGTGATTTATATAAATAATGTGGTCACTACAGCGTTGCTTGAGAAGCCTACTAAAGGAGATTTGATAGTTATTGCAAGTAAAGATACCGCTGTTGAAGATGCGAATTTATAGGAACGACTTTGAATCATTTAAGTGTAAATGCAGTGAAACTCTGTGACGGGCTCACGCGTCTTTTCATTAACATGTCCTTTGAGTACTTTTGGGGCCAGAATTAATGGCAACTCTTTTCCAACCAAAACCCAAGAAGTGAAACGTGAAGAGAAGATGCAAATTATATAGCTTTTAAATATCAGAAGTTTCAGTAAGTGATATGACAAATTGGGGAATGTTATGTTAGAGAGTAATACAATCGTGAAGTGACAGCCAACAGAGATCCCGAAGATAGAGCCACTAGATCAAGGTGCATACCATTGCACTCGAGTAAAGACGCAACTTCCTTAGTATCGGATCAACGGTTGAATTAAGGTAGGATTGACTATTTAATATTAGGACTTGCGATATTATTGGAATTGAGATTAGGCGAGTTAGATATTGATAGTGGTCCGAGTTACGTTATTTCGGCATTACTTGTATTGTGTGTTTAGTCATCGTAGATTCTCTCTTATATATTATCTAATCTGTTAAACGCTTAAGTTCAAGTTCTTAATAAAGATATTTTAAGAACGTGCAAAAACTTCTCATTCTTTAGTTGAACCTACACCTCTAGCTCACGCAGATAATCTAGGAGAAGGGCACCCTAGGGGGCATTTTCACAACTTCAAGAAAATATGATATAGAGCCCCATTTTCTAGAATAAAAAGGCAAAGTTATAAACAACATTTTGATGAATTAGCCTCAATTTCTAAAACCGGTAAGAAATATTTAAAATTACTATTTTCAATAAGGTATACTAGACACACTATTAGTTCAATCAAATACACGTTTTAATAGTATGTGTGCAGTCTGTCAAATATATTCAATTTTCTTAGACTAACATTTTTACTGGATGTAGATGAATTAACTTTGTTGCAAGAGTGTGACGAATTCCAAAATAAGTATTTTGATATAGATATTTACTACCTAGTTCACCCTAAATTAACCTAGACATAAACTGTTCACCAATTATTTAAAAAAATAATGTGAGAATATGGATTGCTATAGATTGAGACCTAACAGAGTATTCACAGCAACGCTATTTACAATTTCTGTCACTTCTGCAGCCGCAAAAATATAATTTAGAAAATTAAAAAATAATTACAAATTATTTAAGAAACGGTGAGGGTCAAACTTGACTCCACATTTATCACTAACAACAATTGAAAACAAAGTCACATCAAACCTGGACGCAACTGAAGTTTTTGAAACTTTTGTGAGAACTAAAGCTAGGAAAAGATTATAAGCCAAATTGTTAATTTGTTGTTAATAAGTAAGTCCTTTCTCTCTCTCTTTCTCCCTTCTTATAAAAAAACTTTTGTTCTTTATCAACATCGTTTTATTTCCTAACACCTGTGTTATTATTTGTGATCTTGATCGTCATTGTTTAATTTTGTGTTATCTATTACGTTACTTCTCATCGCCCGGTTCCGGCAGTTCCTTAACTCTTCATAGCTGTTTTGGAAGAGGTTTGTCGTGGTGGGCGATCTCTAAAGCTCTCACAAGAAAACTCATATGCATACATATAGGTAGTATGTACCTTTGCTTTCCTATATACTTCAGAGCACGATAAAGAGCCGATGTTAAAGTAGCTTTGTACATTCAAAATATTCATGTAGTTTTATTTTTTCACTTCATAAAACCAACCAAAACAGGGCCCTTATTTTTTTTAATTTTTGCACCAGGGCCTTTGTATACCTAGCTACGCCACTTCTCAACAAAAGATTATGATATTAAAAATAATAGAGATATAAAGCCATAAGTAATGATAATTAACAAGTTGATAGCAGTTCACACAATAATGTATACTTTATACCATAATTGCGAACGATTTCATTAATTTATTGTGTTATTTCACAAAATGATGGGTGGTCCGTGATGCCATAAAGCAGTGTTTCTCAAACTGTGGGGCGCGCCCCCCTGGGGGGGCGCGATACCCTTACGAGGGGGGCGCGAGCATATCGAAAATAAAAGATTTAAAAAATAATTAATTTACTGGAATGAATTAAAACAAAATACTTTCACACATTACAAAAATTGCACTTTTACTCTGATATAATTTATAGGCGATATAAGACATATATATATATATATATATATATATCAAAAATATAAAAATTTCTTCAATACCTAATTAGCTATCTTTGATCCAAAAAATCAAATAAAAAAACTTTTATTTGATTTGCTGTAATCTCATGATGAGTGATTTTTACTACTCTTTCAGAGAAAAAACGCATCCCAGACCCAGAATCGAAAAAATTTAGGAACATAAAAAATTCATCATTGTGATTATTTTTGAAATACTGCACATTATAGCTGTAATCTGGTTTTGCTTATAATCTGTTTGACCTTCTAAGTTATTGGTACAGTTAGTTATGACCCCTCTCTTATGTGTTTGTTTCTCATTTAGGGAAGTTGTAAGTAGTGTATGATCATAATGAATAAACTTTTAACCCGGAAGTGGTCGCGCGGGACACATAGATCACAAAATCGTAAATTCTGGCAAAACTGTTTATTTGTTACCAAAGAAAAATTGAAAAGTTTCTTGAAAGTAGGTAAGTTTACTTTCTGTTAATTAAATTATTCACTGGATTCACGATTTGTATCGTGTACAATAAAATATTTATAAAAAAAAAAGGATTGGGGTGACTCAATCACCCCGTGTGACCATTAACCCTAGTATCGAGTGTGTGTCTGCCCCCGTAATAAAACACTTTGAAGCCTTCTCGCTTTAAATATTAAAAATAACACTATTATTCTTCATTGGAATTTTATATTATTTTTCATTGTTTAACATTAATTCTAAATGCTAATTCCATGAGGCTTAAAATTACTGTTCGCTTAAAACTAATTATAATATGAGCATTCATTATAAAATATCATTTTACATTTTCGTAAACATTGTCGCGCATTTGGGTTTACTCTTCTGACAATTCAGCTATTTATCAAGAATGTTTTAGTTTTTTAAAAAATGAACTCGTTCGAAGAGCGGGTGCTTCAGACAGTATAATTTTAATGTATCAGTTCTGCACAAGGTATTTTATAACTAATTAATTACCTCAAAATCCGGCGTATAACGCGCACCTATACTTTCAAGCTGTATTTTTAATTTTTAGGTATATTCGCCATATAACGCGCACCCTCTTTTTTACGAAAAAATTTGAAATGTACATGTGCAATTTTCTTATGTTTTGAAGTCATTATTTATTGGATGAATCATTCCAGACTTTCTTTTGAAAAAATAGTATACTTCTAGAATTATACAACCCTTAAGCACAAGAAGGGAGGGGGGAGACCGAATCAGCGCCATGGCTGGATTTTTCCCACGCTTTTCTATAAACATTGATTCCTTTTTCCCGTTTCATGTGATGTACGAGGAGGACGATTAATTTTGAAATAAATTAGAACAAGCCTGAGACTTATTACCCTCGCTGCCTGTAGTATATTCAATACTATGAATAATAATATTGAATTCACTTCAAACAGCGAGCAGTAAAGATGGGTCCTGGTAAACGAAGCAAAACACAATGCCGGTTTCAAGATCTTAGTGATTCAATTTGCAAAAGAAAATGGAAATCGTGCTGCAGCAAGGATGTTTGATATTGTGGCGAAAGCTTCATAAGGGAGTGGGGAAAAAAATGAAATGACAATAATTAACATGTCAACGAAAAAATGTGCTTTTAGTAAAGGAATAACGAAATGGCCTATTCTAGAAGAAAGTGTTGCGAACTGGGTCCTAGAAAATCGCCTGAATGAATTAATTGTAACAAGAAACAGTGTACGTTTATTCGCCTTAAAAAGGTTGAAAAAGAATGCCTTTTCATGTTATCTAACAATGAAAGTTCATAAGGTATGTTATTTCTTTTAAATAAACAGTATTTCGATATATAAGGGTAAATTTGTTTTAATACTCATTTTTTTAAAGCTCTCATTTTTATACTCGGCGTATAACGCGCACCCCTAAATTTCGATCTTGTTTTTTGTGTTAAAAGTGCGCGTTATACGCCGGATTTTACGGTAATACTAAATTAAGAGCAAGTTTAATAAGTATTAGCGACTTCCATGGGCTTTTCTTGCAGAGGAAAGTTTTTCAAAGGAAGGTTTACGATTAGAAATTGACACTCTGAGTACATTTTCTATATTTGGCCGAGATCTATATTTTGTCTTGAAAGCAGCCACCGCATTTTACAATCTATTCCAATTTAAAAATTCGAGAAAAAAATAAAAATATATATTACTTAAAAGTTACATATATAAAATTTAATATACTTATCTTACTAATTTGTACGGTTTATAATTAAGATCGTGTATTGTAGCTTTAGCGTCAAAGTGCATTATTATTGTATTCAATACATTAATTACTGTATAAGGGGAGTGCGATAAAAATTATGATTGAAAAGGGGGGCGCCAGTATTGAAAGTTTGAGAAGCACTGCCATAAAGAAAGAAATGAACAAACGATGCCACTCTCCTTTCCTTATGACCAGCAAGGATTCACAGTTGATGGATAATGGAAAGCAAAAAGCAAAAATAAAGAAAGGGAAAATCTCTCTCGAACCCAAACTGGGAAGAACTGAAGGAGGAAATAATAAAAATTTCAGTACCTAGGGCGCGCCAGGGAGGTTAAAAACGGACCTGCATCTTGTCCAGCGTTATTTTAAAGTCCTCAAGTAGCTGAATAGTGCGACGTTAATATCCATTCCTTTATCCAGGGTTCCCTTCTTTTATACGTTTTTTTTAATCATATTTCCATCTTCATAAAAATTTAATGGCATATTCCGCTAGACGAGAGCGTTTCTCATTTAGAAAAGTCTTTCAACTTCATCGCTTGCACATTATCTAGTGTTATCCATTTTGCTCACAGAGTTGGCGAACATATTCAAAACATATCTGACCACATTTTTTACGCATCAACTAATGAACTTTGAATGTGTATGGAAGTTATCACACGTCCCCAGCTTGCAGAAAATATACCGTCCTGTTATTCATTGGCAAGTCACTTATGAGTAAGAATTCGAATTTTTGACAAAAGGCCAGAAACATTTAAATAACACACACACACACGCTGATGCAGTAAACTTCATGGAAACGTGGCGATTCCTTGGCCACAGGAGAACAAAAAAGTTATGGGGGGAAAAAAACGAACCAGATTTCAATGGAACGCAAATGCCGTGGAGATGGAGTGCGTTGAGTAAAAAGGGGCGTTGCAATACTATTTCTGACAGAAGCAGAATCCTTCAGGAGAGCATACATTGAAGATCCGCTATGAACAGGGGCTGATGCAAGTCGAGGCGCATAGCTTGGTGAGAATTATATTAACGTCGCAATATAAAGCTGCAAGACGGCTATTGGCGGCGTCATGTTGAACCATGGTCAACACCTGAGCTGGCACCCTCTCCTCATTTCACACCACACCAACGGGAAGACATTTGAGCCTCGACAGATTTATGTACAAAGGCCTCCCCTACAGGGCAGATCTTCAGCGGAACGACGTTCGACTTCAAGTCACACCAGCCTTGACCTTGACCACTAGTCTGTGTGGCTGTTCGGAGCGAGGAATGTCATCTTCGTCTAAATTTTGAGATTCAATAATCCTTTGTAGCTTCGAAGTGCCTCATTCATAAGAAAATCGATACCTCCCCCCACACACAAAGGAACTCTGCTGTGTGTGTACTTAAATAAGAGGACTTCTTACGAATGGATGAAGCTGTGATGATTTTGAACTTCGTATTGTTGCATTTCAATTATTTCGCCTCAAAAAGTATACATGGCATGCGACATAGCCATCCTATGATGACTATGTCTTTCCGGATCCGCGTAAGCTAGAGGTGTGGGATTATCAAAATGATGAGACATAATGAATTCTTAATACAACTTTTATTAAGAATAACTTATATTACTTAATTCTAATTGACAACTTTCTTAAAGTGAGAGTTAACACCCAATTAAACCTTATATTCAAGTCAGATCACGCAACTAGATCCTTTATCTTAATTATAATAAATAAACCGATTCATCTAACTTCCAATACCAAATATTACCTTTTGCAGAGTCTCCTTCCTTCACCAATTGAGAGAATACCTATAACTTAATTTTAACTACGAAGATTCAGACTTCTTTATAATGAACGTAATCTTCTTTCAGAGATATAAGACTTCTAACTCGTGATCAGAATGATTCCACACTAAGTTATCTCTAAACTTGCCGCTCCTTATCATCAAAGCTTCTATCCTTTTAAAGTATATCTCATTTACATATTTGATCTGTTTATCTTCTTGGTATTGGGTTGGAAAGGTTTTGCCATTGATCGTGGCCGTCAAAGAACATAGGAGTTATGTTAGCAGAAGGACGCGAGAGACGTCACAGGCATAGAAAAGTGAAGTCCTATACAACATTCAAGATACTTTTTTGCAGATGAATTCTTTGTTAAGCTTTTTTTCTTCAGCTGTATTACTACCAGGGGCGTAGCTACTGCCGTATCAGCCGTATCAATGATACGGGGCTTCCAAGCTACAGGGGCCCCAACATGTGTAACTATAGTCCACTAATAGGGCTCCCATATCTAAAAAAGGGCCCCTAAGGAATTTTGATAGAGGGCCCACTCAAAGCTAGCTACGGCAATGATTACTACATAAAAGAAACCCAACCTACAGCTCGATTTATTTGATTGATAGAGATTTTTAAAAATTAACATTTCGTTCGTATTTTTACAGAGAAAATAGTTTTGATTAAAGAAATGGAAACCGAAATATATCAATCGTCAGAAATTTGTTAAATTCGATAGAAGTAGTAAAAAAAATATTAGGAAAATGCAATGTACAGTGGCGCAAACAATTGAGAGAGAGAGTACACCAATTTTTACTTAATTAAACGTCCAATATAAATAATACATTACCAAGAAATACAAACATGTTTTTATTTTTACACAAAACAAATGATTTAATTTAAATTAAAAATAAAGAACAATCAACGGAAAACTTCCAAAATAAAGCTTTTTTGTAGGATTTTTAATAAACATATACACAGATTTTTACTTCTAAAAATTGAGAATAATCCACGAAATTTTTGTAATATCTCAATACAAAGAAAGTGTCACTATTTTAGTTGCATCTCCTTTGGCTTGTATAATGGTTTCTAAACGCCGTAGTACCGATTTGACCCACTTTTTGGTGGTATCTGAAGATATTTTACCCCATTCTTCTTGCAACACTTTGTGACATAGCCATCCTGCGATAGCTATGTCGTGTTGGATCCGCGTAAGCTAGAGGTGTGGGATTATCTAAAAGATGAGACATTTTGTAATTCTTAACACAACTTTTATTAAGAATAACTTAAATTACTTAATTCTAAAGAACAACTTTCTTTAAGTGAGAATAAGCCACAAATTAAACTGAATATTTAAGTCAGATCGCACTACTAGATCACTTATCCTAATGATAGTTAATTATCTGCCTAATCTAACTTTCTATACAAAATATTACCGTTTATAAAGTAACCCACCTACCTTGGTTGAAGACTCTCCTATTCTGCTACTTGTAGATAAGTATACTCAGGCACTATTACTCTTTCTTATAATTAATATTATTAACGAAGAGTAGGCCGTCTAACACATGTTCCGAACTGTTCCGCACTAAGTTATCTCTAAGATTGCCCTCTTTCTCACTAAACCCTCTATCCCTTTAAAGTATATCTTATTTGCATTTTCGCTTTGTTTCTATTCTTGGTATTGGGTTGGAAAAGTTTTGCCATTAATCGTGGCCGTCAAAGAACGTAGGAATTATGTTAGAAGAAGAACGCGAGAGACGTCACAACCCCCTCCAAGAAGAAAAACGTGATTTACTTAAGGGTTCTCAATGCCCTTAATAAATTACGTGCCTAAATTTTTATTTCTGAATCTCTTCGCTTTCTAAGTTTTATTTAAATTTTAACCTTGAATCCTCTGTTTAACTTCTATAATTTCCAATATTTATCTTGACTTTAATTTTCATTATTCATCATAGAATTAAATTTAATATTCAACTTAATTTTAAATTTAAACTCGTGACAATAAATTTTATTCCATTAACTAGGCCAACATTAATAATTGCTGTTTAATCATGGTCTATTCTCACTTTTTACATATATATTAAAGTAACTTATATATTGATACACTTAGGTTTTCTACTCGAATTTTTCCTGGGTGCGCAGACCCAAACTCTGCATCCGGACAATCTTATCATATGGAGCTGGGATTTCGGCTCCACTGTTCCGTGGTGAGGCTACATATCAGCTATTGAATACTACTTTCAGGGTCTGTCACCCTGAAATAAAAACTCTCTAAGTTACTTTGTGAAATCTATGTTTACATAATACCAATAAGTTTCACAATTTTTATGCATTATATATCATTTGTAAATCACAAGAAAATTTCATTTCCATCCCCGCAACTGGTTCCACAAAATTCCCAATGAGCCGCGCAGCGCCGTTAATATTATTGTTAGTGCCCTGACTACGCCGCGTTTCCCTGAACCAGATGCATCATAATACGGAACAATACAACAACATATATATATACATACATACATATTATACAATTACAAACATTTTTCAATAAACCATTAAAACAAATAACCAAAGGAATTGTCGCATCTCACGAAGTCATACATCGAAGCAAACAAATGTGCAATTACAATTGTTTTCTCCAAAAGAGAAAAAAATTTTTACAAGTCAAAAGTTCAAAAATAAATATACACTCATTGTAGTGTCAACTTTTGCTTGGCTTATAACTTTTAAACACCGCCCGAGACTTCCTTCTTTGCAATAATTCTTCCGACCACTTGTTGGAAAGATCATAAAAAAAATGAAACAATACAACCTGATTTTTATTTGTCCCCGCACAGGACTTCCAATGACGAGGTGCTACTACTGTTCTTTCCTTTTCTTATTCTTTGGCTGCATTGGAATTCTTTATGATGCCTGCTGTAGGGCTTGTAGTCTCCTTGTCGGCTTTTCCTTATTGGTCTTGTTTCCTTGGCCGGTCGGGACTCATGATCCTTTCTCATGCGTGGCCTCAGGTTGTACTTCCTTCCATCTTGAACTTCAGTTGTCTCCGTCTTGTTCTTTTTCCTACTTATATAAATAGTACTGGATGACAATGGTCTTTTGTTAATATTATTGTGTCCCTTTCTGTGCCACTTTCTCTGTGGTCCACTTGCCCCCGATCCATACGACCTTTTCATTCCCTTAGCGAGTTTTTCTCTTTTACTTTTCCTGTCATTCGTAAATGAACTAGGAAGCGATCTGACGAGTGATCTGCGCTTATCGGTCCTATTTGTGTTTTTATATTGTTTTTATTGGCGATTAATCCCTTTTGCCTCTAACTCACGTTTCACCGCAGATCTTTCTTTCCCATAGTGTGATTCATTTAATCTTTCATGTACATTTTCCGAAGTACTCGTTTCCTGACGTGATCTAATACTATCTGGGCTACCTGTTCCTATCTCGACCTCGTCACATTTCCTATGACGATATATTCTTATTTGATCAACGTTAACCGTTAATCTTTTTCCTGACTTCCATATTACAATATTATTGTTATTTCTTACTTCTAGTACTCTATAGGGTCCTTCAAATTTTTGTTTAAATTTGGAACAGATTTTATTAGCTGCTGAACTTAAAGGGTGTGTCTCTAATAAGACCCAATCATTTACCTTAATTTGTATATCTCATCTTCGTCTATTATAATATCTTTCCCACCTTTCCTGCTTAGTTTTCGTACTTAGTCTAGCTTCCTTAAATATTTTTTCTATGTTTTTAACTTTGAATTCCGATCCATCCGAAATCATTACTAATTTTTGAAATGGGGTAATCAATTTTCGACCCAAAAATAATTCCGCAGGTGATTTTCCCGTTGTTTCATTCACCGCCGTACGAATAGCGTAAGCAAACTCACGTAAGAATTGATCCCAAGTATCGTGTTGATCATTAACATAATTTGTGCAATAATTTGCACTATATCTCGATTAACTCTTTCAGTCTGATTTGTTTGTGGCCTATATGCAACAGTCTTTACATGCCTTATGCCTAATCTTTCACTTAAATGTTCAAAAATTTCGGATATAAATTGGGGACCATTATCACTTATTAATTTTATTGGAGCTCCAAAACGCGATATAAAGTTATCAAAAAAAAAAAAAAAAA
>BMAV01019239.1:236851-255887 GCA_019973955.1 Trichonephila inaurata madagascariensis
ATTTCAGCCCATTTGCTGAAATGATCGGTTATTACTAAAATATAGCGATTACGTCTTATTCTCGATATAGGATACGGGCCTAACAAATCTAACGTCGCTATCTCATTTGGATAATTTGATATAATCGGATTTAATCGACCAGCTGGTAACGCGTTTTTATAGTTATTAACTTGGCACATATGGCATGTAGAGACATATTGATCAATGAATTTTCTCATGTACGGAAATAACAAATGTCCCGAATTTTATGATACGTTTTAAATCTTCCCAAATGTCCTGCTATTGGCATGTCGTGAAATTCTCTCATTATTTCATTCCTTAAAGATTTTGGAATGTATACCCGCATTTCACCTAACGACGTTGCGTGTTTCGCATAAAATAACAAGCCTTCAATTAGGTGGAAGTCGTGGGACCAATTCTCACATATCGTTGCATTAACAGAGTTATCTTCCGGGTTTTCTAAATATCTATAGATATGACCTAGTTCTGGGTCCTGCTTTTGTTCTGTTATTAACTGTTCCCGCAAAGTAAGTACTAAATCCCTGATTATTGCACAATTAACTTTTTCTCCTATTATACTCTCCACAGGATTTTTCGATAAAACATTAGCCACACAATATTTAACTTCCTTTCTGACCCATCAACGCGCAAATTCCCTTCATCTACCTTATTATCTTCAACCAGCGAATCTTGAATTTTCAACGATTTCTGATCAAAATCTAAAATAATCTTTGATCCACTTAAAAAATCAACACCTAGAATACATGGGTATTCCAAATCCGTCAACACATGAAATGACCAAGGTCTTTCAAATTGTCTGATGTGAATATTCAATTCTACAATCCCCATGTTTTATCATTTCGCACCCTGTGCTGTTATTACCTGGGCTCGCGATTTTTTAATTTGTTTATAAAAAAAATATTTTCTATATACTTCTTCCGATATAAATGATTTATCTGCTCCGGTGTCCCATAGCGCTTTTAAAAATGTGTTATTTTATAAAATAGGAACGTGGGGAAGCTCTACGGGTGATATACATATCGGAGAAATCTTAATTGGTATTTCTGTTGCCGATTCTTTTTGAGGTTGATCTTTAACTTTTACAACATTTAATCGTCCCCTTTGCATCCTATCGCCTCGACTGAAATTTTCACTCGAACCCCTATTTCTACGGTCCCCTCTATTAAAATTATCATTTCGATCATTTCGAAATTGGTATCCCCTTTCGTTGAATATCTGATCACCAGTCTGAAATCTATTCCTCTCGAACCCTCTATTACTTTGACGGCTATTCTCATAAAAATCATTTCTACCATTATTTGGTCTACGCCCAACCTCAGAATTTCTCCAGTTTCTGCGATTAGCATCAAAATTAGGCATCCTATGCGCGTTTTGACCTCGTCTTTCTACATTATCACTATTCTGTGAATCCCTTTTTAATTTGTAAGAATACCTCTCTTCGAATTTAGCCAATATTTCTTAAAGTTGTACGGTGTTCTGCGGATTGCGAACTTCCACGTAGTCCTGGATCTGTGGTTCGAGTCTAACAAAAATGTGATCAACCAATTCCGCCTGCGACATCCCTAGCTCTAAACTTTTCCTAATTTTTAATAAATTGTTAACAAAGTCTGTGGGTTCCTGATTTCTTCCCTGCTGTGACGCGAAAAATCTAGCCTCCAAATCTTTCTTATTTTTGATTGCGGGAGAAGCTTTCGCTAATTCAGCCTTGAGCTGCGCGAAATCCGTGGCTGTATCTTGCACTAGCACCGATCCAAATATTGAGTACCAATCTTGAGCCCTTCCCCTGAGATGACTTTTCAAGTAAGCACATGACAGATTACTTGGGATTTCAAGTAACTGTATTTGATTATCTGTTGTCTCAAGGAACTCCGTTACATTCTCCGACCCGGAAAAATACATTTCAGGTAATATACTAAATCCTCCTGCATTACCTAACCCAGAATTATTATTGTTCGGGCGCCATTGTGACATAGCCATCCTGCGATAGCTATGTCGTGTTGGATCCGCGTAAGCTAGAGGTGTGGGATTATCTAAAAGATGAGACATTTTGTAATTCTTTACACAACTTTTATTAAGAATAACTTAAATTACTTAATTCTAAAGAACAACTTTCTTTAAGTGAAAATAAGCCACAAATTAAAATGAATATTTAAGTCAGATCGCACTACTAGATCACTTATCCTAATGATAGTTAATTATCTGCCTAATCTAACTTTCTATACAAAATATTACCGTTTATAAAGTAACCCTCCTACCTTGGTTGAAGACTCTCCTATTCTGCTACTTGTAGATAAGTATACTCAGGCACTATTACTCTTTCTTATAATTAATATTATTAACGAAGATGGGCGTATCCTTCTTCCTTGTGAGTAGGCCGTCTAACACTTGTTCCGAACTGTTCCGCACTAAGTTATCTCTAAGATTGCCCTCTTTCTCACTATACCCTCTATCCTTTTAAAGTATATCTTATTTGCATTTTCGCTTTGTTTCTCTTCTTGGTATTGGGTTGGAAAAGTTTTGCCATAATCGTGGCCGTCAAAGAACGTAGGAGTTATGTTAGAAGAAGAACTCGAGAGATGTCACAACTTGTTTTAAATGAGTTTTGATTCTAATTTCGTGTTTTTGGACCGCTATTTCGAGTATGCTAGTGGTCAAGCGAATGGACTCGTGACCGGCGTGTCACGAGTTCAAGCCTAGTACCGCTGAAGACCCGCCGTATAGGGGATCAATGAACGTTAAATCTGTCGAGAGCTCAAACTTCCTCTCGTTGGTGTGGTGTGGTAGTCAGGAGAGGGGGGAGCTCAGATGTCGCCCTTGACACTTGACCATCGTTCAAAATTACGAGGGCCATCGCCAAAAGACCTCGCGAATAGCTGAACAGTGCGATGCTAATATTCACTCACTCACTTGATTATGTCCCATAGATTTTCAATGGGGATTGGGGTGGTATGTGCAACTGCCGTTTACAATAAAAAAGACACCATATTTTGACGACGTGTGTTTGGAGACACTGTCCTGCTGGGAAACGAAATTTCTATCTAAACCAGTGCTTCTCAAACTTTCAATGTTTGTGAACCAATTTTCAATCATAATTCTCGTCTCGCGCCCATGACAATGCATTTAATTCAATAATAATGTTATGTAAAGCTAAATATATACGACTTTAATTATGAACCGTACAAATTATCAAGATGCGTATTAAATTTTGCATATGATAAGTCACTGTATGACGTCACTAGTAATTATTAAACTTGTTTTTAACTTATCATTGATGATAATATCAGATCAAATACATTGTGCAGCACTGATAATTTATAAGTATATTATATCAGTGCAAAAATTTGTATTTTATTTTTTATTATATCAGAATGTATTTAGCTTTGCTTTCTTTTAGTAAATTAATCATTTTTCTAAATAATCTTTAATTTTCAACTTTTCGATATGCTCGCGCACCCCAGGTAAGAATATCATGTCCTACTAGGCAAGGCCGGACCGAGACCTTTGGGGGCCATGGGCTAACAATATCTGGAAGCCCCCTAAATAATTAAAAAATTTGCCATTTTCTTAAAAAAAATTTTTATTAATTAATTTAATTTAAAATATATGAAACTTAAGGTTGTTTTTTTTTATTTTATACAATCTAAATACGTTATAAACACAATTCATAATTTACAAAAAAAACTTTTCTACACTTTTGTGCGGCAAATTCTTTTATTTGCTCATCATACATCATTTGTCATTGCTGTCCTATATTTGTTTTCTATATAGGACATTATAGAGAACGCACGCTCCGCTTCACAACTAGTAATAGGGAGTGTTAGAAAAATCTTTAAAATGGTATATAAATTTGGAAAAACGTCAAAAAGTTTGTTTTCAAAAATTAAATTGAACATATCACTAGAAGTAAAGGACTATAGCTCAGTTTTTTTTTCTTGTTGGATAAACTTTGAATTGAACACCTTCTGGTCAACGTCATCTGAAAAGTAATCAATTGCGCGTACACTCTCCAGGCCAGCGTTCTTCTTACTTTGATCTTTCAAATCCATCAAAAAAATTTAACTTTCTTACTATATCCTACATATAGTAAGGTACTACTATATGTACTTGGTTTCTTCTATTTAAATCAAGGATTAGCTTATCTAACGCAACAATAAGCGTGTCTCTTTTAAATTTTTCTGTCCCATACACAGCTTTCTCTGTGGATTTATCTGCAAATTTTGAAATAAGTCGTCATTGCTATATTCTTTTCCTACTCTAGGACTTAATTTTTTGGCTGAGTCGATACTCCTTTAGTTTTTTTATCTGACTCGCACACTGCTTATAAACGTTTTTAATGACACAATTAACTTATTCCCTTCACAGATATCCAAACCAGGAGTCCGTAATTTTTTGTTAATTAAATTAAATCTTTCTAAAATTTCTTCCCAAAATAAAATTAAAATGGCAGTTTCGAGTTTTGTTAATTTATTAAATAAATTTACTGCCTCTTTCCGAAAATGAATTTTCTCATTTTTTCATTATCACTAAATGCCTTAAGAATATTCATGATAGTACTGAAGGAGATTAGAACTCGGCACCTTCGATTCCGTTAACATGCAACTCAACCACTACACTAAAATGATCACTTCAGTCTAGAGGCTGTTACTGGCTTATATAGATACCACCACATTACCATAATTATCTTTTTGGCTTTAACAACATCGTAGTGACAAGACCATCACAGGTCTGACTTAAACTTTTTAAGGTAAATTTCAGTTTAATTTCACGATTTAGAAGTTCCCACCTATGGGTCGAAGCAGAAAAGAAAACATACGTGTTGCACTAAACCAAAGAAGTTCACGATTTCAGTTGCAACCTTAACTTATTCTGCACCAGCTAGATTAAGAGAATGTGTAGAGCACACGGCGCATAATTAGTGAATTTTTTTTTCTTTTAAAAGAGTTTGCACACCATTATATCGACCGGACATATTAGCAGCGTTGTCAAATGACTGTCCCCTACAATTATCCCATTTGTTTCTAAAATTTCTTGTAGAGAATTAAGTTAGCATAAGCCAGTGTGACTGCTAATCTTAATTAATGAGACTCGTCTTTCATACACTTTTCCCCGAAAACAATATCGTAGTACAATAGCAAGTTGTTCATTATGGATCAAATCTGGTGTTTAATCTATCACAATTGAATAGTACTTTGTGTGTCATCGTTATTTATTTGAGTTGTGATTGTTTTAATGATTTGGTTGCCCATGATCTCAATTATTTGCTCATATATTGTTTTTGATACGTACGATATTAACGATTTTGGTCATAATTCGCGCTGTTCATTATGTTCACGATCGAATGAATGGGTCGAACTCTGCTAACAATTCCAGGGCACACATAACTTTACCACTATGAGGAGAACGAAAAACTTCCTCGGTACCCCTCAAATTGATAAACCTCTTATAGCCAAATTCTTTACTACCGTAATAACCCCTTTGAGGTAATATTCTGTATCTTTTCTTAGTTGCTTCTGTAACTGTCTATCTAAAACAGACTTATTTTCGTTTCCAGTCAACCAAACTAACATTGAATTTTTATGTTCAATAGAATTTTTATGATTTTCTTAACAACTGTTTCCAATCACCGTTATGTGTTTCCAATCAGAAAAGCCGGTTGTGTATTGAGAATTTGTTTTAGAAAAAAGTTTGCAGGTCAAATAAAAAACGCTACCAATACTACTTGAATAACCTAACCAAGATCTTTCCAACACTTGGCCATTTTTGAGTTTTTTAATTAAATGATTATTCGAAAATGATATCTTTTGTTCTTTGTATTCTCTAACCGAAACAGAATATATATTTTTTGGATCTTTATTTTGAAAGTAACTCATTTCATGTGAAAGGATATAATCAATAAAATTATTACTTAGAGATTTAGGCCACGAACCCCCGTCAACGTATAATTCTCAAACTCATACCCAACATTTTCTAAGCACTTTTCGGTCGAGGTATTACTGATGTCATCTGGCTGAACAATATCTTTTTCAGAAGGCTGCTGGTCATCGTAATCTTGCATATTTTCATCATTAATATTTGCTTGTTGTGTTTCTCCGTTTTCTTTGGCTAAGTTCCTTTCCCTTTCGCTTGTTAATGTCTCTGCGTTTGTTATATTTTTGTTACTTTGTTCCATTGTAAAAAAAGTTAAATTTTTGACACTTTTAATTTTTTCTTTTTCTCGATTTAACAATAGTTTTCGTTTTTCCGCTACACTTTTATATTTTCTGCCAGACATATTTATATTGTTAACTAAGTACTTGATTTTCCTGAAAATCAGTTTAAAAGTTTAGGTCATAAAATTACGATAACACAATCGATGTGCTTAATAAACTAAAAATATTCTAACAAATTTTTTTACAAAACAATATAGTATATTTCTAAGATAATTGGAAAAAAAAGTACCTAGTTAATTTTAAAAAATTAAAAATCCTTGTCTATACTCGCTAAAACCTAAAACGCTGATTATTATTATTTAGAATTATTTGCCACACTTTAAATAAATATTGTTTTTCCTTTATCATCCATTATTTGCTGTTGCTACCTATACTTAAGAAAGCCGACTTATTACGAAAATCAAGACTATTTTACATTTATCCGTAATATTCGCGGTGAATCTCCATAATCCAAATAAACTTATTGTTATTTTTTTATATCCTATAGAAGTAATTAAATAAACAAAAATTTTAAGACAACATATACATATTTATGGAAAATCCTGATGTTTTCAATCTTTGAAAAATTGAAAATACAGAAAATACTTAATCATTACTTCAATATCTTCCTACTTAAATAATTTAGAAATGTGTATCGGCACTTACATTCTTTTCTTGAAACTTGAATAAACAGGTACCTACGTTTTAATTGCAGGTAGTATGCACAAGACACAGCACCAAATAAGTATATTATTGTAAATTAGAATTATTATTGCACAAAAATAAATGGCTACGGAAATAGTGCCGCTACATTTGTATAAATGCTTGATGCTCGCCGGCGCCGCTCTATGATAGAGCCTCGGTCTATTAATTATAATTAATAATTATTAATTTCCGCGTATTCGGTGGTAGGGTGGACGAACAAAAGAGTAAATTGCTCTTGCTCTTGAAACTGAAAATAAATTTGATATGGTACTTCTGGTATTTTATTTTTGATTTTTATTCTTTTACTGTGGTTTTTTTATTATTTTATTACTATTTTAAAATTTATTATATCTTTTTCTGTTTGTTATCTTCAAAGGAGAATGGGGCCTCCTAGAAACCGGGGGCCCTGGGCTGCAGCCCATTTAGCCCATACATAGATCCGGCCTTGCTCCTAGGGGGGGGGGAGCGCCCCATAGTTTGAGAGGTGGCGTGGTAGTTGCGGTCACATAACATTTCGTGGTTTGAGAGGACACATTTTTTCCCCCATCATAGAACAGATAAAGGGTGCAGATAAATAAGGAAATAAATACTTTTAAAAATCACAAATATAATTTTAAACACTATTTTAAGTGGAAAATCTCTTTCACGTGGGTGTGAAACGCAAAAAGTGTCATTTAATGTAAAATCCATAGAATTAGGTGATCCCCTAGAATTAAAAGGAAAAAAGCATGTGTAAAACTGGATGAAAGAACTGAAAACATCCTAAAAGAATTCAAAACATTGAATAATTTAGAAAAATGTCTAAAATCTTTAAGTTTTGTAATTAAGTGAGACTAAATCCAGTGGTAAATGACATTTATGCCTTGACAATAAAGGTTAGATAGTATTTATTTACTAGTATTTATTTTTCTTTTATTTACGTGTACTTATTTTTCTTTTATTTACTTTTATCTGTTTTATTTACTTTACTTCTAGTATTTATCTTTACTTACATTAATGAAATTAATTAATTTTATGGTAATTGCACCTGTTCTAATATTTATTTGATTCTAAAATAGAGATCCCTGAAATTTGTCCATACCCTTCATTATACTGTTACTTACTATTAATTTTTAAATATCTCTCTGAAATTTTTTATATTTATTACATTTCGCTATGTTTAAAACGCATTCACACTATAATATCTTAACAAATCAATATAAATAATTAAATATGATTAGCAAAAATGCATTTATTCTTGTAATTCGATAATCGAGTGTAAAAACAGAAAACTTCAGTTAAAAAAAAAAAACCCGTTATTTCTGTGAAATATATTTGCCACTTAAAATACTGTTTTAAATTAAATTTGTGATTTTTAAAAGTATTTATTTCCTTATTTATCTGCACCCTTTATATATTCTAAGATGGGTGATGTGTCCGCTCAAACCACGAAATGTTATGTGTCCGCAAATACCACGTCCGCAACTACCAAGCAACCGTTTGAGAAATGTTGATCTTAACCCAATTTTTGAGTATAATTATAGTATAATTGAGTATATTATAATGACATCTATAAAAACTAAATTTCCTACCTCGGATGAAGCCATACAACCTCAAAACATGACGGAGCCACCACTATGCTTAACTGCAGGACTTAAATTTTTCGGATCCAAAGCGGTATTGGGCTTTCTCTTTAAGGTAGGGAGGTTGCTAAACATGTTGTATTTACTTTCATCACTAAATATAACTTTATTAGATTAGTCTTCAATTGATGAGTTTTTGAAAACTTCCAACGCTTTTTCTGATTTGGCAAGCTGACGAACGGTTTATTTCTAATAACGACTTTTAAATACAGTTTATCTAATTACAATTCACATATTTTCAGCACTTTTACTTCTGCCTTTGATTTGAGAAGTTTCTGCAGCAAGTTTGACTACATCTTGATTTCTTTCAAAATTTTCCTTTTTACGACATCACCTTTTCTTCCTCTTCCATATTTATTTTCAACCAATCCATCATTTTAAAATTTTATAATGATTTTCTGGACACAAGAGTGGGGCTTCTGCCAATAATTTCAGCTACTTCACGATAAGATTTTAATTTCTTAAATAATTTTAATCTGAATTTTCTTAGGTTAATACTGGTATCTCCCCTCGAGATGTCTTGTTCCAATTAAAGAGTCAAACTTAATCACACAAACTTGTGTGTGTGTGTGTTCCAAACTTAATCCCACAAAAAAGATTGTTGAAAAGATTTAAGATAAGATTGCGCAAAATTAGATTAAAACAGCAGTCAAGTAGAAATATTTAGTGGTAGTTAAATATATTTTTCATACGAGTATTCTCAATTTTTTGAGGCAAAAATCTGCGTATATTTATTTAAAAGGCTTCTGAAAATTTTCAATTTAGAAGTTTTTCGTTGATTGTTCCTTATTTTAACTTTAAATTAAACCATTTGCTATGTGTAAAAAACAAAAGATACTTGCACTTCTCGGCGTAATGTGTTATTATTTATTTATTTTTTTGAAGGTTTTATACATATCAAGTGAAAGTAAGATGCACTCTCAATTGTATGTGCTGTTGTACATAAATATTATTCTAAGACTATAAAAAGTTTATTGATTCAATCTGACGTCTATATATATTGATGTTGAAATAAAAAAAATTATCTGAACTCACATTTTGAACTAACAAAGTAAACTGAAAATTTCGTAACGAGAAATCATTCATCGTTGGTTGGCATAAGCATACATTTTTCAGGCATCATAAAAACAAAAGATGGGATAAAAGGATTCACAGATGTTTCTGAGTAAATATAAAAGCCCCTTATCCGGAAGCAAACTGTTTATTTTTCTGATTCTCTTTTCCCGGAAAAGGAATTCAGTTCATTCTTATCCTAAGCAACAAAAAAGAGGAAGCGATACTTTATCTCTGTCCCTTCGATCTTTCCCCCAAATTAAGGAGTTCCCAAAGGGCCAACTTTCCCACTGTCATGTCCAGTTGAACTTATTTACTGCAGCTGTATAACTTGTAATAGATGTCAAGATAACAAAAAAAAAGGAAGAGACCAAAGATGGTGGTGGGAGAATGAAAGCTGTATCTTTATCTCGAGCCAAAAACCAGACCACCCGAAGACAAAAAGACTGATTGGGCTGAAAGAATGACGGACTTATGCTGCCTTTTAACGTCTCGGGTACCAAGAATACCAAAATACTTGTCCTATTTTGTCCAAGAACAACATCTCGCTGCCCTGAATCGATTTGTAGGAGAGGGGAATAGTACTGGTATGAGGTTGCCCCTTGATCTGATTTTATATGTCCAGTCCTAAAATTTGAGAAGCACGTAAAAGTATTTCAAAGCGATCCTAAATGAATATCCGTTTGAGATACTGGTCAAATCATTAGAGACTCAAGTTTTTTTCTCGGGATGGCTCTATTGCAGCGTTTCTCAAACTGTGGGGGACGCGATAACGCAGCGAGCATATCAATAAGTCGAAAACAAGATTATATTTAAACAAAAATTATTAATTTACTGAAAGTAAACCAACAAAACACATTCTAACATAATAAAATATAAAATACACATTTGCACTCATTTAAGTACACTTATCGTAAATGTACCGGATGTATACACAATCAGGGCCGATCCTAGCAGGTGTGCAGCATGTGCACCACACGAGGGCGGCCGAAACAAGGGGGCGGCCGCAGGCCACCTATAATTCTTTCGATCAAGCAAAATTTTTTGTGAATTTCTCAAAATAAGATTTATAAGTTGAATAAATATGCTAAATTTTAAACAGTTAATGAAAAATCAAAATAAGTCCCGATAGCATAACATAGTTCGAGAAAAATAAGAATGGATTTCAAATTCTGAGGAACATTCCTTCTCATCAGAGGTGTAGCCTGCCTTATCAGGGGGCCAGTATCAATGATACGGGCCCCCCTAGCTACAGGGGCCCCGGACGTGTGTAAGCAAACAGTCGTAAAATGTTATTAATATTCATATAAAGCAGTGTTTCTCAAACTGTGGGGCGCGCCCCCCTGGGGGGCGCGATACTCTTACGAGGGGGGCGCGAGCATATCGAAAATAAAAGATTTAAAAAATAATTAATTTACTCTGGAATGAATTAAAACAAAATACTTTCAGACATAGTAAAAAATGTACTTTTACTCTGATATAATTTATATGCGATATAAGTCATCTCAAAAATAAAAACTTCTTCAATACCTAATTAGCTATCTTTGATCCAAAAAACCAAATAAAAAAACTTTTATTTTATTTGCTGTAATCTCGTGATAAGTGATTTTTACTACTCTTTCAGAGGAAAAACGAATCCCAGACCCAGAATAGAAAAAAATTTAGGAACATAAAAAATTCATCACTGTGCTTATTTTTGAAATACTGCACATTATAGCTGTAATCTGTTTTTGCTGATAATCTGTTTGACCTTCTAAGTTATTGGTACAGTTAGTTATGACCCCTCTTATATGTGTCTGTTTCTCATTTAGGGAAGTTGTAAGTAATGTATTTATTTCTGTGTTGAGCTTTTTTCCATGCAAAAGAGTTTTATGATATTTGGAAAATCTCGGAGAGCACTTTGGAGGATTACTTGGCCAAGACTTTTAACCCGGAAGTGGTCGCGCGGAACACACAGATCACAGAATCGTTAATTCTGGCAAAACTGTTTATTTGTTACCAACGAAAAAAATTGAAAAGTTCTGGAAAGTAGGTAAGTTTACTTTCTCTTAATTAAATTATTCACTGGAATCACGATTTGTATCGTGTACAATAAAATAGTTATATATATATATATATATATAAGGATTGGTGTGACTCAATAATTGTATCGAGTGCGCGCCTGCTCCCGGGTTAAAACATGTTGAAGTCTTTTCGCTTTAAATATTAAAAATAATACAATTATTCTTCATCGGAATTTTATATTATTTTTCATTATTTATAACATCAATTATAAATGCTAATTCTGTGAGGCTTAAAATTACAATTCGCTTAAAACTAATTATAATTGGAGCAATCATTTTAAAAAAATCATTTTACATTTTTGTAAACATTGACACGCACGTGGCTTTACTCTCCTTACAATTCAGCTATTATATCAATAATGTTTTATTTTCTTATAGATGAACTCTTGCAAAGAGTGGGCACTTCAGCCGGTATACTTTTAATGTATCAGTTCTGCACAGAGTATTTTATAACTAATTAATTAATACTAAATTAAGAACAAGTTTTTAATAAGTATTAACGACTTCCATGGGCTTGTCTTGGAAAGTAAAGTTATTATAAGGAATGCTTATGATTAGAAATTGACCCTCTGAGTTCTTTTTCTATATTTAGCTGATATCTATATTTTGTTTTCTAAGCAGCCACCGCATTTTGCAATATGTTCAATTTAAAAATAAGAGAAAGGAAAAATAACATAATAATTATCCTATTACTTAATTTTTTTTTGCTTAAAAGTAACGTATACAAAATTTAATACTTATGTTATTTATTTGTATGGCTTATAATTAAGATCGCGTATTGTAGCTTTGGCGTCAAAGTGCATTATTATTGCATTCATTACATTATTAATGAAGAAGGGGGGCGCGATAAAAATTGTGATTGAAAAGGGGGGCGCCAGCATTGAAAGTTTGAGAAGCACTGATATAAAGAGTTCATTTCTACGTTTATAAAATAGTATGTCAATGGCTCCAAACGATATAAATTTTCCGTGTGAATTCTGAATCTTAGGACCCCCTATAAAAAAAGTTCAAAAGCTAGTCAAGTTACTCAAAATAATGAGAAAATAAGGAGTGTTATGTGGTCAGAAAGTAGGAAAAACTTCTGATTCAAAGCGGTTCGACAAAAAGATCGTTTGAAGTGAAATACAGATAACACTTAAGATGGGAAAAATACATGCAGAATGTTATTTGCTTGTAAATGAAAATACCCTCTTCGTCTGTTGATTGATTGACTGTAATAAACGTCGCACTAAGAAGCTACACGAAGGCTTGGCAGTTGGAATTTTTTTTAGAAGTGGTCCAGTGAAAGAGAATATTAGATTTTATTTATCCCGGTTCTCTTTTATTTCTGTAACAACCAAAAGACCGAATGTGCATTCAGTCAGCAAGGGTTCTGCTTCCAGTTCCGAGAAACATCTGGCCCATAAGCTCCAGAAGTCTTCTGTTACCCTCCAAATTTATAGTTAATTATTTTTTAACGAGTATTCCTGAGTTCTCAATGCTGGTCCCATGGAGGAAGGGGGAGGGGGCGTTAAAGAAGAATTTCGACACATCGGACAAAAGTGATGAAAAGCACGATCAAGATTTATGACATGCTTAAGGATTAATGAAAAGAATGGGGCAGAATGACCCTCAGAGAAAGAAGACCCCTTTTCGAAGAAAACTGAGAAAATTTTGCGTCAGTTTCACTTCCGAACTAATTTCTTTTAGACAAGACAAAAATCGGAACAACAAAAACGCAGTGGCGTAACGTACACCCCCGCAACCCCCGCACTGCGGGTGGGGGTAAGGCTTCTAGACTGACGCCATTAACATAGAATTTCACAAAATTAGCTTTACATTTTTTTTAATCCTATTTTCAAGCGATTTTCAAATTGGCGATCTAACATCATTCAAAATCAAAACTTTGATCGCTTATTAGATATCTTAGATCCAATAACCAAATCAAAAAACATTTTTATTTGCTGTAATCCCCGTGACGAAAGAGATAATTTTCTTTAGTGGGTTTTCCTTTCAAACCTAAATTACTAACAGATAAAAAGAAAGTCACACGGAAAATTGGATAAAATGTTAGAAAGATAAAAAAATTCATCACTGTGTTTTTTAGTATACTGCATGTTAGCGGTAGGGAGAAAAAAAAAGACATGTTACTTTTTACTGAAGTAGCAAAGTAATTTATTAGCGTCTTTAGCTTCCCTTCACCCCCCACGTGTATTTCATTTTCATTTAGCGAACTTGTAAATAACGTACATCTGTTATGCTTTTTTCATGAAAAATAGTACAGTGGTACCTCGACATACGAGTGCCCCAACATACGAGTTTTTCGAGATACGAGCCGACGAGCAAGTGATTTTTTGCTTTTAGTTACGAGCGAAATTCGAAATACGAGTCCGGTTCGGTTCGGTAGTAACACGCAGTCGCGCCATCACGATCAGTCAGCAGCTTGCTTCCGCTGTGATAAGTTGTGTTCGCGTTTTGTGTTGCGTTTACATTTACAGTTCATTTATTTTTATAACCATGGATCGGAAGAAAGTTTGTAAAAAGTCAAGTGCTAAGAAAAAGATGATGAGTATTGAATTAAAACGTGAAATTATAGAAAAACATGAGCCAGGTGTTCGAGGCAGTATGGCGTCCATGATATGTTCTGTGCTTAAACGGAAGGAGTCGATAAAGAGCCGGCTAAGGGCCTTACGATACTTTCCAAGCTGCGAACCTCCCTTCATGAAAATATGGAGAAACTGCTGATGGTGTGGGTGACAGAAAAGCAGCTCCAAGGAGAAGGCAAAGACCAGTGAGGATATCTAATTTATTTCTTTACATTCTCTTTTTTGTTTTTGTTCAATAAATATTTGATATTTATAAATACGTTTTTATTATTCAAAACCACGTAACAAAAATAACTGGGGTGACATTTTGGAGGTTGGAACGGATTAATGGTAGTTCAATTGTTTTGTATGGGGAAATTTGCTTCGAGATACGAGTAATTCAAGATACGAGCAAGGTTGCGGAATGAATTAAACTCGTATGTCGAGGTACCACTGTATTGCGATACTTGAAAACGCATAGAGAGCATTTTAAAGGATTATATGGTCTAGATTTATGATTTAGAAACCCATATGCCCACAGAAATTTCCGTAGATTTATGAGTATTCAATCAAATAAAGCATAATGAGAAATGTTTCACAAAATTGTTTTTAGAACATATATTTTTTTATATTCAATGCACTTCACAAATCATTCAGTTTTCTTTCTCCCAAAAATATTGTAAGCACTACAAATGATCTCTTATATAATGAAGACAGTAATCTTCTAAAAGTATACAGCCTCGACCTATCTAGTGAATTTCCAAATCAGATTATGTCTCTAAAAGCAGTTTTTATATAGTGAAGATTTAATTAAGCTAAATTCGATAAAAGATTTAGGTAATTTTTTGATGATTCAAACTAAGTTTGCTGCGCCAAGTTTACCAGACATATGTATTGCAGTTTTATTGTTTTCGACTCTTCCATTTACTTCTGCAATGGCGGAAAGGTCATTTCTAAATTAAAATTAATAAAAAATTATCTACTTTGTACGATGTCAGAAGAGAGGCTCTCATATTTGTCTTTGATAAGTATTGAACAACAAGAAGCAAGAAAAATTGAATTGGATGGATTTATAACCGACTTTGCTAAGAAAAATATGAGACGTCAATCGCTTTTTTTGTGATTTACTTCTTGAGCTGTATAGTAGCTACTAGTGCGTGTCACGAACAACCCAACGAACTAGTTATTTTTGTAGTTCAACCTGAGTGGTACTACGAGCGCATTCTCTTTTGTGTCCATGCTTTCTTATTAGTAACAGTAGTTGTGTCTGACTTTTTGAGAATTTATGCTAGAATTTTATCGAACTTAAGGTCAAGCTCATCCCGGGATTCATAAACGAAGAATTTGGTAAGTGATAACTTTCTTCTATCATAAGGATCTGAAATCGAAAATGTTATTTTACAGTGTTTGTGGTTTTCTTAGTGTATCGTTTTTATTTAAGTTACCAGATTATCACAGTCGACTGTTGTTAGATTTTCCATTTTTTAAATACTATAAATACTCTCTAATGTTAAACGTTATTTACTTTGTTTATTCAGACACAGGTTGATTTTATATTCAGTTATAAGTTTAATATTTAAATATTTTTACGTGATGTGTAAAGGTACATTATGTTATGGTTTTGCAATTCTTTGTATATATATCCGGCTTGGGGTCCAAGATCTGACCTTGCGGGGGGCCCAATTATTTTCCGTTACGCCACTGCAAAAATGGTTAAACAACAAAAAAAGTAACTATATTTGCACTTTCAAAATTCTCTTTCAAATTTTTTAGATTTAATGCCCAGGTACTCTTAAATCATTGCATAAGATAAAGAGAAAAAAAATATTTTGTTGCATTTGTACCATAACTATTTTATTTATTTATTTATATAAATATAAATAACTGTCATCAGTTTCTTAGAATGCTTTCATGTTGATTAACATATTTAAGTGTATGTTTTCGTAGCTTGAATGTACCGTAATCTTCTTAAAGCATTTTCAATCGGCATTGTTATTCAAATGAAAGAATATTATTTGCCTCTCGTACAAAAATAATTTCTTTAGTCACTTATGAAAAACGGTAGTAGTTCATTTAAAATACGAAACACTAATGAGCCTTTGAGTACATTCATTAATTATTTACTATACTTAAAAGGATCCTAACAATAGAGCGAAATTGAAATAAACATAGTGTGACGTCTCTCGCGTCCTTCTTCTAACATAACTCCTAAGTTCTTTGACGGCCACGATTAATGGCAAAACTTTTCCAACCCAATACCAAGAAGAGAAACGGATCGAATATGCAAATGAGATATACTTTAAAAGGATAGAAGCTTTGATGAGAGATAGCGACAAGCCTAGAAATAACTTTGTGTGGAATCATTCGGAACAAGTGTTAGTCGTCCTATAGCTCTGGAAGAAGGATACGTTCATCTCAATTAAAATATAATAAAGATTAAGAAAGTCTGAATCTTCTCATCTAAAATTACGTAATAGGTATTACTTCAACCTATGAAGGAAGGTGACTCTATAAAAGGTAATATTTTGTATAAGAAGTTAGATTAGACTGTTAATTAAATATAATTAAGATAAGTGATCTAGTTGCGCGATCTGACTTGAATATAAGGTTTAATTGGGTGTTAACTCTCACTTTAAGAAAGTTGTTAATTAGAATTAAGTAATTTAAGTTATTCTTAATAAAAGTTGTGTTAAGAATTACATAATGTCTCATCATTTAGATAATCCCACACCTCTAGCTTACGCGGATCCTACTAGACATAGTCATCACAGGATGGCTATGTCGCAATGGCGCCCGAACTTTTTTAATTCTGGGTTAGGTAATGCAGGTGGATGTAACGTATTACCTGAAATGTACTTTTCGGGGTCAGAGAACATTTTAGAGTTCCTAGAAACAATAGAAAATCAAATACAGTTACTTGAAATCCCAAGTAATCTGTCATGTGCTTACTTAAAAAGTCATCTCAGGGGAAGGGCTCAAGATTGGTACTCAATATTTGGATCGGTGTTAGTGCAAAATACAGCCACGGATTTCGCGCAGCTCAAGGCTGAATTAGCGAAGGCTTTTCCCACGGTCAAAAATAAGAAAGAATTGCAAGCTAAATTTTTTGCTTCACAGCAGGGAAGAAATCAGGAACCCACTGATTTCGTGTATGATTTATTAAAAATTGAGAGAAATTTAGAACTAGGAATGTCCCAGACAGAATTGGTGGATCATATTTTAGTTCGACTCGAACCACAGATCCAGGACTATGTGGAGGTGCGCAATCCACAGAACACGGTACAACTTTTGGAAGTCTTAGCTAAATTCGAAGAGAGGTATTCTTGCAAATTAAAAAGGGGTTCACAGAATGATAATGTAGAAAGACGAGGTCAAAACGCGCATAGGATGCCTAATTTTGATGCTAATGGTAGAAACTGGAGAAATTCTGAAGTTGGACGTAGACCAAATAATAGTAGAAATGATTTTTATGAGAATAGCCGTCAAAGTAATAGAGGGTTCGAGAGGAATAGATTTCAAAATAGTGATCAGAGATTCAACAACAGGGGTTACCAATTTCGAAATGAGCGAAATGATAATTTTAATAGAGGGGACCGTAAAAATAGAGGTTCGAGTGAAAATTTCAGTCGAGGCGATAGGATGCAAAGGGGACGATTAAATATTGTAAAAGTTAAAGATCAACCTCAAAAAGTATTAAGAGAAACGCCAATTAAGCTTTCTCCGATATGTATATCACCCGTAGAACTTCCCCACGTTCCTATTTTATTAAATAACACATTTTTGAAAGCGCTATGGGACACCGGAGCAGATAAATCATTTATATCGGAAGAAGTATATAGAAAATATTTTTTTTATAAGCAAATTAAAAAATCGCGAGCCCAGGTAATAACAGCACAGGGTGCGAAATGCCAAAACATGGGGATTGTAGAATTGAATATTCGCATCAGAGATTTTGTTAGACCTTGGTCATTTCATGTATTGACGGATTTAGAATACCCATGTATTCTAGGTGTTGATTTTATAAGTGGATCAAAGATTATTTTAGATTTTGATCAAAAATCGTTGAAAATTCCAGATTCTCAAATAAATAAGGTGGTTGAACCAATTAAAGAGGAAAAGGTTGAGATAGATTTATCTAAGACAAAATTGGGGGAGGTAGAAAAACAAAAACTACAAAATTTGTTTAGTAGTTTTAAGGGATTATTCTCAGACAAACCAGGTCTTACTCATGTTTTATACCATGAAATTGACACGGGAGATAACCCACCAGTAGCTTCCCGGCCATATAGGTACGACCGGACAAAGCAAGCAATAATTGATTTTCACATACAAAAAATGTTACAAGAGGAAACGATTGTTCCAATTCAATCCCCGTACGCGTCACCAGTTGTGTTATGCAAGAAAAATAATGGGTTACCACCGGATAATCCAGAAGCATATAGATTTGCAGTAGACTATAGAAAACTAAATTCGATCACAAAGTATCCGCGATACCCTTTACCGTTAATAGATGATTTAATAACGAACATCCCATATACAACAATAATGGCATCTCTTGATCTAAGAAGTGGGTACTTTCAAATGGCAGTAAACCCCAGTGATATTGTTAAGACCGCATTTGTAGTAAAAAGTGGCACTTATGCTTTCAAGCGGATGCCATTCGGTTTATCAGGAGCAGCTCCCAATTTTCAAAAGGCAATTGACCTAATCCTAAAACCGGTGATAGGGAGGTTTGTGAGTGTTTATATGGATGATGTGATAATCTCATCTCCATCATTCACTCACCATGTTGAGCATTTAAGGGAAGTTTTTTCGTTGTT
>BMAV01019239.1:283098-327934 GCA_019973955.1 Trichonephila inaurata madagascariensis
TTTTTCCGATTGATTATAATTCTAAGTATATAGTACGTAAAATTTAACTAAGTATTTGTTATTAAAGATTAATTTGATTAATTAATGCTAATTATTTATTCAATAATTAGTTTTTTACTGTGTTTTGTTCCCGAAAATCGACAAAACCAAAAGAAGCATGATACAAGAATGGTGAACTTTCGACCTCGGATCCCCCCTTGAAAAATTCCTGTGTGCGCTACTGTATATACATCTTTATATATAAAAATCTTTTGTGCGTGTGTATGTGACTAAACTCCTCCTAAACGATTTAGATGAAATTTTTTATGTGGGTTCAAGTAAATTCGAGAATGGCTTAGAATCGCAATTCGGTCCGATATCGCAATTAGTTAAAAATTTATTAATTAAAAACATTCAAAATATACAACTCAACATTCACCTGCATTGTTGTAACAACGTTATTGTTATAAAAAAGACGTAAGTTGGCGTCGAAAATCGATTTTCAGCCAAACTGGCCAAACCGGGTCTTTATTGTTACAAAAATGCAGACGATAAAAAAAAATGTTAAAAAAAAGATAAAACTATTTTTCAAGTAGATTGGTACGTTTTTTATAACCTGTTCCAATGCCGCCAAGTTAATTTAAAACAAATTATTGTAAAACTTCAAAAAAAATTTCGAATTTTGTAATTAAAAAAAAATTCTGCTTTCTTTATATAAAAATATATATTTAAAGAAGATGTATTTTTTCCGTCTTGGGGAGCCGTAAAAACACAACGAAAAAAATCAGAAAAATCGCCAAATGCCAGTAACAGTTAATTATGGGAAAGTTACCTCAGAACTCACGAGTTTGAGCGCTTATAGCGCACATGCGGAAAAAACACTTACAGAGAGCACGTAAGCAGATAAAAGATTTTTCTGTCAGATTGATTGATTGAATATTAACGTCGCACTGTTCAGCTACACGAGGGCTACACGTAATTTAGAACCATGGTCAAGTGACGTGGACGACACCTGAGCTGGCACCCCCCCTCTCCTAACTACCACACCACACCAACGGGAGGACGTTTCAGCTCTCGACAGATTTAACGTGCATCGCTGCCCTACACGGCGGGTCTTTAGTGGTACTGGGCTCGAACTCGTGACAAGGCAAGCCACGATCCGATACCTATACCACTCAGCTACCGCGGCCACATTTTTTTGTCAGGAAAAGATGTTCTCTTTTTAATGTTCTCTTTTTGAATGTTTTTTTCTTTTATGAGTGTAAATAATGAATTTTCCAGTAATTTTTCAAATCCAATTTATTAGTTTGAATTTTAAGAAAGTATTCATTGTGTAAAATACTTAATATGATCTTAGTTTTTAATAATACATCGCAACTGATAGTTTTCTTTTTGAGAAATAATTTACTGAAAAACCTTAAAATATAGGAAAATGCTGCCCTGTTTTTATTAAATAGTACTATTTCCTTTTAAATATTTTTTTATACAAGGAACGTAAACAAATTTTTAGGCTCCCCCTCCCGTAGTTCTTTTTTCACAGTTACATATATTTAATCGAAAAATCAAACATCCAGATAAAAGCAGTCGTTTCATAGCTAACGTATTCATAACTTCATATTTTTTGATTCATTATTTAACGAAAATTGATGTAAATTAATATATTTTTTTAAGAATCAAAGTTATATTGCGTTTTATTATTTATTATTAAATTATTTATTTAATAATAAATTCGTACAATGTCTGTTTTCTTGAGAACAAAACTGGATTAGTTTTGTAAATTTTTAATCGAAAATAGAAATTTGAAAAAAAATAATTTATTCCTCGGTTTAAAAAAGGGGGTTTTATACTTGAAAAAACCCATACAACACTTGGCTGAAAGGAGGGAAAAGAAATCTGTCTGACAAAGAGAAGAAGTGGAAGAAATTTCTGAAAAGGGGATTTAAATGAGATAAATGTAGAAATCACTCACATCGCTCAGTAACACACACACACACACAGAAGTACTGGTGTCCAGACAGAAAGGGAAAATTTCCATGGGGATAAAATTGTACCCACGGAAAAAGCCCTTGCAATGCCGAGCTAAGTGGCGAGAAAACAGACTCGCTCGACAGGACAAAGATGTGGAAGAAACTTCGAAAAAGAGTAATTTTAATGACATATATAGAAATCACACACACATCAGGAAGTGCTGACACTGAAAAGGAAGGGGAATCTTCCAAGAATTCGAAGTATATGCTCAGTCCCTATGTACAAAAACTCTTGATATTTCAAACTAAAACCATACATTTTGGTACTCTCAATATTTCGAAGTAAAATTTGTGGTTGGCCAGACTACAACACGCGATAATTCGAAGTTATCCTATAAAACTCTCGATAATTCGAACCTTCAATATTATGAAGTTAGATTCACTTCCTGTGTGTACCTAATTATCCCACGAGCGGTTTTTTACTGAACTTATTTTCAATTCAAATTGTGCATGTTGATAGAATATAACTACTTTGTTTATAATATTTCCGGTATTTGCTAAGCAGAACTTTGATTTATTCCTGAGCCATTTGTTTTTTTCTTTTTCCGTTGATACCCAAGCTTTAGATGGATAAAGGAAAAACTGAGATTTCTTTTTTATTCACTGTGCAGTAATGAGTGATGCTTCCTTTTACAAGTATTGCACAATAATTTTGATTTGCGTTGAGTATTTATTACTAATAACGAGTCACATTTAAACAGATGTTTTTTTTTTTAAATAAAGCACTCAAACTACATCCAAGATAATTCAGCAGAATCGTTTTATGGCAGAGAATTGAAAGCGAGAAATAAAACCTTTATATAAAAATGTACGAGGCAAAGACAGGAGAGACAGGGATTTAACTTTATTGTATTATTTTTTAAAAAAAGAGCGGTAATGTGCCACTAAGAATTGCTCCACGCGCCATAGTTGTCGACCTCTGCTATTAAGTATATCCCGTAGCTGAGTGTGAACTGTGAATAAGCCTTGTGTTCATTTTAGATTCCAAATTTTAAATTAAAAATATTATTTTACTAAAGTTGTGGTGATTTACGTTTCCTACCTGTTAATTTCGATAAACCTTGGGCCACTACTTTACACCTCACCTCAGTGTCGGCTTATCACGCAAAAGGAACGACATGTCTTCTCTTAAAAAGTACAAGTGCTTAACAATTTCTGAAAAGCAAAAGGTGATAGAATCAGTTGAAGAAAGGCGAGAGGAAAGTCGATGTAGCCAAAGCATTTGAAATCCCACTGAGCTCGCTCTCCACTATTCTCAAGAATAAAGAGAAAATCTTAAGTGCATCTTCGAGTAGAGTGAGAAAACGCGTTAGTAAAGGTAATTTTCCACGTCTTGAACAGTGTTTAGTTTCATGCATGAGACAGTGTCGAGGACAGAATATTCTGATGGGTGGCTCTTTATTGAAAGAAAAGTCTAAAACATTCGCCAAAGAATTAGGAATCGAGTTTTCGGCTAGCGAGGGATGGCTTACAAATTTTAAGAAAAGGAATGGGATAGTCTTAAAAAAAATGTGTAGGGAAAGCTCAAGTGTCGACATTAACGTTTGTTCTAAGTGGCAGAACTCACTTTCGGATCTAATAAAGGAGTACGAACCACGTAACATTTTCAACACGGATGAAACCGGACTCTTTTTCAAGTGCTTGCCAGTAAAAACATTTACATTTAAAAAAGAAAAATGCCATGGAGGAAAACATAGCAAGGAGGTGTTAACTATTTTGCTGGCTGTAAACATGGACGGCTCAGAAAAGATTACTCCTCTCGTCAAAGGAAAATCTGCAAAGCCTCGGTACGGCTCAAACAAGAAGGCATGGATGACCGCCGAACTCTTTAATGAATAGTTGGTCTCTCACTGAACTCGGATATGATAGAGAAACGACATATTCTCTTATTTTTAGACAACTGTACTGTGCACAATAACGCAACACCCCTTTATCAAATGTGAAACTTCAATTTTTCCCTCCAAACTCAACCTCAAAACATTAGCCACTCGACCAGGGCATCATACATAATTTTAAAACTTTTTATCGGCGTGAAGTCGTTAAAAGCGTTTTGAATAACCTCGAAAATAAGCAGAATGTAACTATTTCTATTTTAACAGCTTTGATCATGATTGACAAGGCTTGGAGAGCTGTTACTCTTTTGACAATTCACAGCTGTTTTAAAAAGTCAGGCTTCCCCTCACCGAATCTGGTTGATGTGGACGATACACTCACTGAATTTAATGCTGAACCATCCCTTTGGGAAGCTCTTCCAGAACAAGATTTGACGTTTAACGACTACGTGTTGGTTGACAAGGACATTGCTGTATGGGGAGCTCTATCTGACGCTGAAATTGTGGCTTTGGACCACAATAATACAGAAAGTGATGAAGACGAATCGGAGGAGTTGACTCCGGTAACTCTGTCAGAAGCTAAAGAGTCACTAAACAAACTACGCAACTTTTTCCTTTAAAATCATATTGATGCAGACATTTTACAGGCTTCATTTGTTCTAGAAAAATCTATTGACAAAGTTAGATTGAATGCCTTAAAACAAAAAAAGATAACAGATTTTTTCGACAAAAAAGATTAATTATATATAGTATGTATATTCTTTTAATAGTTGTTTTCAAGACATAAGTGTATTCTTTTCATATAGGACTTTTAACTTCTGTTTTAGTTTTATATACTGTATAAAATGTACTTTAAAAAAATTATGTACAATTGTTTCTTTATTACATAGTTTTAAATTAAAATGTGTTAGAAAACAAATTTCTCTTCGTGTATTTTGAGAGTTTTCTCCTACCCTCTTGATAATTCGAACTCTTGATAATTCGAAGTTTTTCATTGGTCCCTCTCCAACTTCGAATTATCGAGAGGCGACTGTATATATATATATATATATATATATATATATATATATATATTTCTATTTAAAATTAAATCTATTTTTATCTTAGTTCAATATTTTATTTAAAATTTCTTCTATTTAATTTATTTAAAATTTTTTTATTTAAAGATATTTTAAGCGCTTATTTTAATTGCAATATAACTATCTAGTAAATAATTATCCAAGTAAATTTACTTTGAAATATATTTCTATTTGATATTATCTATTCTTAACTTCGTTCTTATGTTTTGTTTATTTTAAATTATCTTAGTGGTTAGTTTACTTGCAAAATAACCATCTAGGTGGCGCCATGTTTTTTTCCTTTTTGTGTTGTTGTTCCAATCCTTTAAGTCATTTCGCGTGGGATCTTAACGTAGAAGGTTGATATTTTGATTTCCAAAATTTTTTTTTATTTTACATTTATGTTTTTATCCTAATTTTTTCTATAAATTTTTTTTTATTACTCCTCTCCTTGAGAGATTCATTTTCTTAATTTCATTTAACTATATTGTCAGGTTCATCATCCACGTAGTAGAACATGGCTCTATTTTTTTCCTATTATGTCGAAAATTTCTGCTGTACAGGGAAGGTTGGATCCATAAAGCATTGCTAACCCTAAACCACTGGCCTAATTCAGCGACAGCTTTAGAAATCATAATAGGTCTCCAGTTTAGCCCAAAGACTTTTTTGTATCTACATTTGTTGTGTCTTGTTAATTCCAATTTCTTCCTTCTTTAGCACTATAGGGTTCTAGAACTTCTTCACTTTTATATATTTTATTATACTCTCTCTCTCTCTATATATATATAGGGAGAGTGGGAACTATATTTTAGTAGGAATTGAAAAAAAAACCTTATTACTATACGTTTTTATCGCGAGGTGTGGAAAAAAATAATATTCGAAGTTTTAAAGGGAAGTACAAGTGTTTTAGTGTGAATAAGTGAAAAAAGGAAATTTTTCATTTTACTATATGAAATGTGTTTCTGCAAGTCCAGTTTACATTGGGCTTCACTTTTGCACACAAACACTTTTTCATCAGTCTTGAAGAATATGTTTAAGTCGAACATTCGGATTCAACAGTAAAAAAATGCCACATTTCTAGTTTCTAAAAAGGATTTTTGGAAGAAATAAATGATAGAAAGTAAGCGCAATTAAAGTATTCCACAAAATATTCCAGACGCGCCTACAATGAAATTATAAATATTATAACATAACGTTTATACAACTTTTTTTTATCAGAAAAAATAAAAGGCAAACAGTATTTTCAAATATTTTTTCTTCTGAAATTAGAGCTTTTTATTTTGTTACATATTATTTTTCAGGAAAAACTTGTGTTTCAATTATTAATAAAACATGTAAAATTATAATATTTCAGATCCAAACTTTATTTATTTCGTAAAAATGTTATTTTCATTCATTACTCAAATAGAAAGAGCTTGAAAATCAGGTGTACTTTTTTAAGCAGCATCATATACAAAGAATTCTTTACAGTCGTATTTTTTTTTCTTTGCAGCAAAAAATTTACTTGATAAATTCTTATATATGTACATTCCAGTAGCGCACACAGGATTTTTTCACCGGGGGGGGCGCGCCCGGGGTCGAAAGTTCACCATTCTTGTATCCTGCACCTTTTGATTTTGTCGATTTTCGGGAACAAAACACAGTAAAAAACTAATTATTGAACAAATAATTAGCATTAATTAATAAAATTAATCATTAACAACAAATACTTAATTAAATTTTACGTACTATATACTTAGAATTAGAATCAATTGGAAAAAAATCAAGGACCTTGGGGGGAGGGAGGATCCGGACCCCCTTGTGCGCGCCACTGGTACATTCTTATATATGTATTTCTTTAAAAGAAAAACTAAAACTGCGCTATTTGACATAGGTATGACAAAAAGGCATTTTTTTTTTCAAATGCAAATTAACAACAACGAAAAAAAAAATGTATAGGAAAAAGTAAAAGTTAAACATTTCTTTAGCATACTGGAACCCCTTCTCCCTACAAATGTTAAAACTAATTGAGGATCTCTTGGTATGTTGTAGGTTTTACATTATATTCACAGATAAGGATTGAAAATTTCTTACAACACTTTTTTTTGAAATTTGTTTTATATTAAGATTAAAATTATTCGCAAATTGAAAATAATTTACACACATTTTATTTTACTTAAATATTTCTTCATATAATACGATTAATTAAATTCTTACAATTATAAATTTAATTATCATAAATATAATTTTACTTGTGTGAGATTATTTAACTTGTAAATGTCACAACTATCACAATATTATTTATAATATACATAAATTAAAAAAAAAACTATTGTAAAGTTAAAAGTTACTAAAGCTGAAAAAAATCAGTGTTTCGGCTATGATTATACACAAACTGGAAAGATCGTTTCATACAATTAATTGAACAAAAAACGTACGAAAAATGTAAAAATATAATTTTAGCTACTATATTAAGTATTATAAAATTTACATCTCGGTAAACATCATTTGCATTAATTATTTTTATTTTCTTGTTAAGTCCATGGTTTTAATCTGTGAATTAATCTTGAATATACAGCCCGCAAATAATTAGCATGTAACTGATGTGCTTACCTGTGGTGAAGACACCTGGGTACAAAATCGCAAGAGAAGTAGCGATGAATTGGCGACAAATTTACGCGGTCCTTTGGCGCCCTTTCGTCTGCTCCAGTGCAGCAACCCTGTAGAAGCTCTCTGATTTGCCCGAAAGTTGGAAGATAGATTCCCAGAGTGGATAGAACGGTCAAACACTGCCGCATGTCGGCCGTGCGCGTTGTGGTGTGTGTTGTTCACCTCGCGTGTTGGATATTGTGCACTTGACCGCCACATCGGTAAAGACATGCCCCACGCATCGGAAATTCCTTGCAATGACGAATTGAAAGTTTATCGCGTCGAAGGAGTAGGTGAGGAAGAGGAACGATCCTCTGCCGAAAATCTCAAAGATGTCAAAACCAGCCTCGTTACTGAAGAAGAGGTAGGCGTGCTGATGGTGCATTTCCTTCTTTTTTGAAATGTTCGAGAGAAGTATAAAACAAAGAACGCAGCTTGATAACGTTCTAAAATTCGCCTCTTTATTTGTGTGTTTCAGGAGAAGAATGCGACGAGTTTCTCGTCTTCTACGAAATCACCGAGACCTTCCGCAGAGCAGAGCGGTCTTGCTTCTCAGCATGGTGAGTAGTGTGCCGGACTTCATTTTTTTCAATGTGTGTTTGAAACGACCTTGACCGGGATTGTTTCTATTTGACATTGCTCACCATGTGTTTACATTTCACTTCAGAAGCATCCTTTCTGATGCTTTAAAAACAATTTTCATCATTTGTGAGTGTTAATTGGTTAAAAGTTAGCCAACTTCATAGAGATTGTGTTTAAAGAAAATAAATTGAGGCCCCCAAATTAAAATTGCCCTTTTTTTCAGCAAGAAATCGTGTGAATTTTTGATTCTCTCTCTCTTCCTCCTTTTTTTATTTATAAATCAGTGCTATGGGAAATATCTGTAGAGAAAAAAAAAAAAAAAATGTCCTCTCACAGTTCGGATCTCCAAAGCATAGTTTATATTCGACTGACACAATTTTAAAAACGATTCAAATTCTTTTTTACTTTGAAGCTAGGGTTGAATCCAATTAATATTTATTTTAGTTTATTTTTTCTAATGCCTTTTGTAATCAAAATATACTGTCACCTTTAAAATTTTAAGTAATTTATTATTGTAGTAAATATTAATAAATCTAATTAACTTAAAAATTTCAACAAAGCAATAAAACTTAAAATTAGTAATTCATTATAATTATTTCTTCTATTAATATTGAGAAGCTATGGACTTTTTAAATTTAATACCAAGCAAGTAAGAATTCTTTGCTTTTTGCAATAAAATTCATTATATTACCGTTGTCATTATATCATGTGATGCTAAGTGATGAAAAGAAAAATTTCAAATGTAAAGTTTATATTTATTTGTAAAATTAATTAATGTTTCATACTTGAGGATTTAAACAAATTAAACATAAAGCAGTAAATATGTGTATGAAATGTAGTTGGCCTTGTGAAAACTAATATAAATTACAGGAATTATATCCTAACAATGCAAGTTATATATTTAATCCAACTTAATTTTTCGAGAAATCGATCAAATGTTTTTTTCACAATTTTGCTGAATTTATTCCTTTTGTTTGTACAATAAGTTTGAAGAAGCTATATTAACATTACTGTATGAGAATTTTAGGGTATTTTTTAAAATTTTTTTTCTCCTTTGTAGAGTTGAAGTCTATTTAGTAAGTACCATTAATAATGTATTTTTTGAGCTGGATCTGCGAATAGTTGGTTTTTATAGTAATTCTATTCAACTGAGTGCTGTTTTGTTGGGTATATATGTGACTTGTAAAATTGTGAGACTGATAAATATCTTCAATCTGTTTTTACCTTAGAGTTAACAAGATTTTTTGCAAAGTCATAATGGTTTTTCTGATTGCTGTAGTGTTCATAATAAATATTGCGAATTACATTAGACCAAATAAGCCTTTTACTCTATGCAAACAGTTAGAATTTGATAAAATAATATTAAATATATGTTTATTGGCAACATTACTTTCTGCATTAATTAATGCATACATGCAAAATTTGGAATATTCAATTTGAATGAGTTGTATAGTGATCCATTGTGCACTGAGAACAGGAGGCAGACTTATTTAATTATGAATGTACAAAATATTAAAAAAGAATTAATCCTGAATATTTAATCATTTCTGTTTAGGTAAAAGAAAAAGCAAAGAAATTGAAGTTAAAGAAGGTAGGTTCTCTATAAAACCGGAATAAATCTAGTTTTAAAATTTTTGTAAAACTTTGAACTTTATTTTGCAGTAAATACTTTTATTTAAAAAATGCACATCTGTCTATTAATTGGCCGTTGATTTTTACAATACCATTGGAAGTGTCTGGGTAAAGATTCTAATTTCCCTATAGTCTGATATTTTAAAGAAAAATATAGATATATTCAATAGTTAAGGCATTTCTTTTTTTGTGCATACATGTATTAGTATTTGTTTCCATTCAATAAACATGTTTTATTGCTTATTCTCAATTTTGTAACTTAAAATGAGATTTTTTCCCCTTGCTTGTGAAGTAATACTCTTTTTAATTGAGTTGCATGATGATCTATGTGCTCTTAATCTATGTAATCTTGGATATAAATTACTAATAAATCTGAATAAAAAACTTCTTGCTTTATTCAAGATAACAAATATTATTTTTAATTGATTACACAAGCGTGCTGTTACTAACCTGTGGAATAAGTATCTAAAGATCCTTTTTCCATTTCATGTATTCTAGTCGTTGGATATAGCTTCATATATAATTACTACTAAAACGGATTTTGATTTCTGTTATGATTAATGAGCATAAATGTCTTAAAGTATACTTTGTTTTCTCCTTTTGTCCAAAATTTTGATACTTATGTATTTGTTGCGATATATATTGCTTAAACAACTTAACTTAAATACACACATATATATATGTATTGCATTCTTTAATGATAGTAATAATTTATATATATCTAGTAAATTTCTTTCTAGAATAAATTGAGAATTTTATTTTTCATGTAAAAAATGAAGTAATATGTTTTATAGTTAGAGCATTCAAAATAGTTTAAATTAAAAAAAAAAAACTTTAACCTGCTGTATATAAATCAGTAAAATCATTAATAGATATTTGAGTTTGAAAAGTGAAAGTAACATAAGTAGGAACATATTGTACTGCTGTTCAAGAAACTTTTGGTTTCAAAATTCTGTGTGTAAAACATACACACATTAGTAATTGGAAATTTTTTTAAAATTTAAAATGTGTAGTTGAGAATCATACAAGGTTAAAAATAAATGGATAAAATATAAAATAAAAAGAATGAAAACTTAGAAAAAATGGTTTGATTTATGAATATTTAAATTTTTATTGAGTTGGTAATTATTAGTATATAAGCTAGGTGCTTTTATCTAGAATAAAAGCCTGAGCAGAGCAAAAGAAAAAAAAGTCTACTAAATACTGATGATTAGAGACAAATCTGTTAATTTTTTTTCACACACACACATTTTACATTTATTATATCTATAACTGGTATTTTCCATTAGCTAGATACCAGAATATTTGACCTTGATAAAGTATTTTGTTTATTAATAGTAAAATATTATATTAATAATGTACCAAATCTAGTAAAATATTTTATTACATTTAATGGGAAAAGTACCCAATAATTTTGAATCAGTATTATTAATGTATTGCACCATTGAGATATCGTTAAATCCTTGAAATTGTATAGTTACCTCACAATATAATTTTGATCTGTCTGATCAAATAAAAACTACACCTTTGTGTTTTTTAAGATGAAGTGCAAACATTCTATAGAAAATACATTAAGATTTAAAAAATCAATGAGGGTTAACAATTTCTGGTTTTTCATGGTGTACATTTAGTAGTTTTATTAGAAATCATTATGTGTATTCTGTATTATCTATCTGATACACATTAAATCTGTCAGGGTTCAAAGGTCTCATGTTTGTGAAGTGGGGAAGTTTAGAGTGGAGGGAGGTGAGCCGTTCCTGTTTGCAAGTTCAAAATTATTAAGTCAATTAATTACCTTGCACTAACTGCTATATGCTTATCTTGTTCAGAACTTTTTTAACAACATTTGGTATGAAAGCTGCTTTGTGAGAGGATTTCTGCCATTTGGATGTTATGTATTTGATTTATTATCTGTAAATTTTTCTAATTTATTTTAATCTGTAGCTGAAATATTTAAGTGAAAAAGGTGCTTGTCAGATTTTTTATTCTTCACTTGCAAAGCATTTTTAAAATGTGATTTTTTGTTTATTTTAAGAGATTTTTAGAAAAAGGTTTGGCACAATTATCATGAGACTGGCAATGTTGATATAAAATTTATATATACATTTACCTTATAATTTGATAACAAGATAAAGAATCTTATTTTAAGAGCTGTTTATTCAGTGAAATTCTAGAGCTGATGTACTTTTTTAGCATTAATTTTGAAATCACAATTTTGATACATGATTTTTTTATTTGAATGCACAAAAAATAAAAGTATATGAGGAACATTTAAACAGTGTTGTTATTTTCCAGATAGTATAAGGTGAATTTCTTGTCCATTTTTGTCCTTATGGAATCATTAGTTCATTTGCAATTAGTCAGTCATGTATCTGTGAAAGAAATTATTCAGTTATATTACAAAATGGTTTTTATTTTGGAATATTACATGATTAATGTCATGCTAACCGCGAGGCAGAGTATCCTGAGATAGAGGCCTATTTTAAAAGTAAGGCTTTTTAGTATCTTTAGTTGACAAGCCTTCTACAGAACTTGATTATATAATGCTATATGGGACGGAAGTATACAGAAGCTTTGCCAACATTTTTCCCCCTTAAAATTTATGAGAGCTCTCATCTTATAATCTGCATCAAGAGCATAATAAATTATACACAAAATAGTGGGGTTCTCGCTTCAGTGAAGTAACTAACTGCTAGGTGGAAAACCAGATTTATTTCAAATCGAGATGGCTACCGATTTCTAATTACGTTGAGGAATGAAAATATTCTTTCAAATACAGAATCGTTCGCGAATATGTTCCTGAAAATTAAATCAAAATTTGCAATGCTTTTTCATTCAACTATGAATTTACAGATCACTTAGAATATAGGAATTTTTGGAATTATTTTTTATGTTTTTTATTATTTTAGAAACATGAGATACAAATGTCCAGGTCTTTCCTATGGACCATTAAAATTTCCTTTCGTTTGTTGACAGTCGCTGTATCTCTAATATAGACGATTAGTGTAACAGCAAACTTTAGAAATATATATATATATATATTTGTGCGAATAATCTTTGGAGAGTGGGGTGTGTGGACGTCCTCGTCACTTGACGGCGGTTCAAAATGATGAGGTTCGTTGCCAAAAGGTCTCCCGTTGCTTTTAGAGTGCTACGTTTTTTAGAACTCACTTGGAAGAAAAATCACTGTATACAGAAGCAGCGGGTTAATTTAGTAATTGACGAATAATTATTTATATATTGTAATAATTCAGATCACGGACCTGCTATTATAGCTTCATTTGGTGAAAGAATTTTCAATGTAATTGTTTCATGGTTAATAAATTCATTTATAAAGAAATTGCATGTTCTCTATGTTAAATTATCATCATTTTGATGGTGTACTAGTCGAAGGAAACGTTTCTGATTTTTATCTTAAAACTCTGAATTATTCAAACTTGAGCGTCCCCGAAATCTTGAAAACGTTTCATAACTAATCGAGAAGCGTGGAGATAGTTACGAAATTGATAATTTTGGTTGTATTAAAATAACTTCTGATACAATTTTAAATAGGAATCATTCATCCGCTCTCCTTGAAATTCTAAAAAAAAAAAAGTCTTATTTAAAATTTTTTTTGCCCCAGTGAAACTTTGAGCTTAAAAATTACGAATGCCTAAAAATACGAACCGTGTAACTAGTAACATATCTTTGTTAGTTTTGGAAAACTTTAAAAAGGGAAGAAGCTCCGGGCTTATTGAGCGCAATGTCTGGAAAAGTAACATTGAAAATATTCATTCACTCATGGACACAAACTTCTTTCCCTCAACTGTTGTGAAATGTACTAAACAAGAGAGATATTTTTTTCCATATAATGCACATCTATCTCTCTTTCTCATTAACTACCAGTTCGGTTTTTGAAGCAAAAGGCCATCTGATTTATTTATTTATTTTTTTGACTTTCGACTTACTATTAGGTGAATATCATTATGATTTCTTGAGATCATAGAGAAAATGGAAAATTAATAGTACATTCGAACTTTTATGCCATACCATGTTGTAGATGTACAGCAAACGTAACTCTAGTTTGCCTTAAAAACCCTATCGATGGCATTGTTTATTTAGTCGATGATTTCATTACCATTTAGAAAATTTACTTTTTAAAATTATTTTATTTTCTTAATTTTGGAGCAAGTTTTTAGGAACTTTCAGATCTAGACATTATGTCTTTCATCTCTTAATAATATTTTAATATAAATTTTGAGTTGTACAAATTTAAATCTTCATTCAGTTATTGACTTCTCTATCTGATGGAAAAATATGTATAGATCTTCTCTCGAACTATTGAACCCTGTAAATGAAATTCTAAGGAAAATGCGTCAACTTAGTTGCTTTATTAATATTTCGCGTGTTCAGAGCCATTAGAACAATAAACACATCCTTTTGGCAATCCTTTTGACTTGAAATAAATCCTTTTGACCCAACGATTATCTGAAGAGTCCTTCCTGAAAGGCAAGCTTTAAGAACTTGATGATAAGAAGTTAACATTAAATTGATATCAATCATGAATAAATTATGTATTTTCTTGTCTTATCGTACTTAAATCGATTTAAAATTAAAAGAACTGCTGCTCTTTTGTGGCACTGTGCACCCACTATGTCTTTCATTGTCTCTGTGCCTTACAAAACTCGATATTTATTTAGAAACAACAAATAAAGAAATGCAGCAAAGAAACTGGACTTCCGAATGGATCTAGTGTGTACATAGATATCGGTGAACGGTCACAGTGGATTAGATTTTGAGCACAGGGTACTGTTATGCAGACGTTATATATATATTATATATTTTATGAAGAAAAGTATTTGATTATTTTTAATAGGTTAGGATAAAGAGACAATCTACGATGGGCGAAAAAAATTTTAAACCTGAGAAGAAAAAAGAAATGCATTAAACAGTTGAAGAAATTTGTAAAAATACCGAACGATTTTATCCTTAGAACGATTCTTCCACTGATTTATTTTAAAAATAAATCAGTGGAAGAATCGTTCTGAAAGATTGAGAACCTTTTGTTTTAAGACAGTCTACAATTGCTTTTAAAAAGTAAATGTGCTTCAGTACTTGGATGATACTTTCCTCAGTTCCCAAACATCTTCGGAATTAATATTTTGGTTCGAAGGAGTGGGTGTGTACATCCGTTTAAAAAAAGAATACATATTGCTCTTTTTATTATGTTAGAATATTGTTGTCTTACGTTAGTGTATTTATCTGTAGGCAAGCCGTTTGAACACCAGCATTTCTTGCCACCAACGCCCTACGGATATATGGTTGCACCAATCCCCCATCCAAATGGACCATATAGTGCTATATCTATGGTAAGTGCTTCTTTTTTTGTAAAAAACACTTGTCTTTTTTCCCACCAAAAAGATATCAGTTACGGACTGTTAAAGGTTGGATCAATTTGAATTTTCAATGGAATAATTCAAATTGATAAATTCAGTATTAAAATTTTTTAGAAGTATCGAGTATTGGTGGAAATTTTTAAGTGGCAAATAGAAGAACGCCCTTAGCCATTTTAATGGGAGTGTTATGGCCAATCATTTTGGTCAGTGTTGATTTGCTCTTTTTATAAATATAAACATTGCCGTATATTTCCAAATACAAGCCGATCCGTTTTTTTTCCTTCAAAAATTTAACCCAAATTCGAAACCCGTATATAAACCGAATGAACAACAAAAAAAATCCTTTATTATATATATTTACTATGAGGGCTGAAACGGGTAGAATATTTTCCAATCCAATTGCTGCAGAGTAAAATGTCGACGACTATAGTTTTATTTCTCGTGACTCTGTTTGAATGTTCTTTTTTTTTTTTCCTGTTCATTTATCTTACACACTATCCATATTTTCTGCGACATTGTTGAGAAATAAGCTGGAATAGAAATTTGTATACGGCACGTGATCATGTCTTGTAGAAAAAAATTCACTGCGAGGTGTATTCAGACATCTCAATGAGCTAATGTGAATTTTACGGTTTCAGACTCTGACTTTTGTGACTTTTATTTCTTTTAAAATAAAAATTCCAATCAATATATCCCCAAAAAGATTTTTAAATTGCTTGTGCATAGCTAACGGTAAATCGTTTTCCCTAAACTACGTTTTTTCCGAGATCGGCGGGATCCATTTGCAAGTTGCCCCCCCCCCCCCCCGTACTGTAACTTGAAAAAGTTAAAAAAAATTCTTGACTTCTACGTGGAAATATTTGGTATATTTGATTAGAAATGTTTCAAAACTGTCATCAATGTCTGAATGAAGGAAAGAATTCGAAAGGTGAAATATTCTAAATTGTAATTCCTTGAGATATAATTTTAAAAAGATAGGGGGGGGATGTAATTGCTTATTGGGAAAAAAATAATTCCAATGCGAAATTTAAGAATAAAAAAAGTTCTTCATATAATATCTAAATTATCTTTCTGGATGATTTCGCAATTGTCATCAAAACGTTAAAAAGAATATCGTAAGAACACGAAGAACTGAAAAAAAAGTGCAAGAACAAAACGAACGCTTCAAAAAAATAAAAAAAAAAGGAAGAAGGGAGTGAAACATCTTTCAGCATAAGCATTTTTTTTATTGATTATCATACATTTGTTAAAAAAAAATACTTTAGTATCGGTCGTGCTATTGTAAAGATAAATGAAAAGTACGTTAAAACAGCAGTAAAAATTGCTAAGAGCTCTTTTCTGTGCTGAAGGGGCGATTTGAAAAATTCCTACTTCGTAGGCGTGGGGCACACACACACATTTTTTCAATTTTTTTACTTCCTTCACAACCCTGGGGGTTGTCGCTCATTGTTCTGCTCTGAAGGAGCGTGTCCTGGAGTTAAACTATACCACACTCAAAGAAAGTGCTCCTGAATAGGAGGGAATAAAGGTAAGGAGAGAGGCATGGAAAAAAAAAAAAGTCACTGCTAACGTGGGCTGAGGGTGTAGAGCTCTGATTTTTGAACGTAGAGGGCTACTTTTTTTTATATTTATTTATTAGAATGGTGAGATTTTTTTCGTTCAGTGTTCAGGAGTGATTATTTCAATTTTCAACGCGCGCGATTTGTCAATTTGTAACTAAATTTGACGCTTAATATTCCTGTTTATTGTTACTATATATTGCGAAATGTGCGCAAGTTCTTTTTTTAGAAATAGGACAAGAGATGTAGGTTATCGAAAAGTTATAGGACAAAATGTTGTTGTACTAATGTCGTACACTGATTCTCTAAATGTGTATAAAATGGTATATTTCTTAAAAAGAATATTAAATCTTTAGAAATTGATCTATTTTTTTTTTCTTGCACTCAATACATTTCAAATTTATTTTTTTCTACTTGTATTGCATTGCACCTTTTCAATTAGACGTATCAAAAACAAAAAATTACGTATTTATTTAATATGTTAAAAAGTTTTTACGGACGTATTGTGATTAACATAAGAATAGAAAATTAACATTACTGTTGAGACATTTTAATTGCCGAATTTTGAATTTTATTTTTTTCAACATTGTCTTTGTTTGATGACAATTGAGTGCCAGCTCAGGTGTCGTTCTCGTCACTTGTCTACGGCCATCGGTAGGAGTCCACGTACTGCTTCCAAGGGCGACGTTAATTCGCTTCATGTCCAATGTCTTGATGCCAGTGGCGCACACAAGGGGGGGGGGGGGCCGGGGGCCGGATCCCCCCCAAAGCCCTTGATTTTTTTCCGATTGGTTATAATTCTAAGTATATAATACGTAAAATTTAATTAAATATTTGTTATTAATGATTAATTTCATTAATTAATGCTAATTATTTATTCAATAATTAGTTTTTTACTGTGTTTTGTTCCTGAAAATCGACAAAATCAAAAATAGCATGATACAAAAATGGTGAACTTTCAATCCCGGACCCCCCTCCCCCCCTTGAAAAATTCCTGTGTGCACTACTGCTTGATGCTAATATACTCATAGAACAAATTGACAGGACGAAAATGATCCCTGTTTTTATTCGAGTTTGCAACGTTGTAACATGTCTGTAGTTTTGTTGAAATTCACAAACATTTTAAAACTATTTAATTTTTGACTTGAACGCGTTATGCTTAAAATTCATCTAACATTGGCGATGAAATATTGAGGCATAGTTCATACCAGTTTATCGAAATCGGGATATAACATTAATATTGTTTTTTTTACTGTCGTTTCTATTTGGTATATTATGCGAAAACAGTGTTAAGACTCGTCAAACGTCTATATTGGTATAAAGCCATTTATGTTAAGTGCTATACGAGTAACTATATTTAGCAATATCTGCGAGTAATGCCAATGAATTACCATCATGTGGAATGAGAACAGAGAATGGTCACAACTCTTTTTCCCTTTGTCTTCAGCTTCGATCGATCTTGCCATTACAAGTGCAGAATTTCATCTTATTTTTTTTAATTTGATAGTTTATTTCTATGAAATAAAACGAGAAGTGTGTGAACAAGTTTTTTGTTTGTCATCTGTTTGTTCAAGTGAGTGAGTGAATATTAACGTCGCACTGATCAGCTACACGAGGGCTTTTGGCGACGGACCACGTAATTTTGAACTATGGTCAAGTGACATGGACGACATCTGAGCTGGTACCCCCCTCTCCTAACTACCACTCCACACCAACGGGAGGACGTTTGAGCTCTCGACAGATTTAACGTGCATCGCTGCCCTACACGGCGGGTCTTTAGTGGTACTGGGCTCGAACTCGTGACAAGGCAAGCCACGGTCCGATACCTATAGCACTCGGCTACCGCGGCCCCACATTGAAAATAAAAGAAATCCTGTTAAAAAACATGCTCAAAAAAGTATTGGGACACTTCCCAATAAATTAAGAAAAACAATTCAAACTTAGAAATTAATATCTTGTTGGGCCGCCCTTGCTTTTTATGACCTCTCGAAGTCTATTTGGCAAGGATTGGATCAGTTTTTTGTAAAACGATCTAACGATTTTGATCCACTCTTCGAATAAATATTTTCTTAAATCCTGCTTGTTAGAAATTTGGTGCTCATATAGTTTTTGCTGCAAATAATTCCACATATGTTCAATGGGATTAAGTGACTTTGTGCAGGAGTCTTAATAACACTAGGACAGTGATAGAGGACCCATAGCTTGCAAATATCTGCAGTATGTTTCGAGTCATTATCTTGGTACAATTTAAAATATCCTGAGATCAGTGGCGTAGCGAGGGGGTGCCGAGGGGGCCATGGCCCCGTGCGGCATACGAAAAGGGGCGGCTGCAAGCACCGCGATATTTAAATTCAAAAAATATTTCGAACTCCAAATCGCGCCCACGCGACGAAACTGACGGAAACGAGTGAAAGCTTCAATACACGCACAGATGCAGGAAGTTTATTATTCTCTATGCAATGGCATTCGTTTTTCTGTTACTTAGTCTTCTGGCAACCGATACTGTGTGAAGTCAATGATGCTCAAAATTATTTGCGAACAGAGGGGCTAAATATCCATCAATGTGTTAAAAAAATATGTGCATCACAGGCCGTATTAGAAGCAAAACGAGAGGAATTCGTGGATGACGCTTTAATATATGCTAAAAGTTTATGTGAAGAGCTTGAAATTTCTTTTGAACTCTCATGACGAACCAGGAGGAAGCATATATTTAGCGACGGAAGTAAAGATGTACAGTTATCGTACGAAGGTGACTTGAGGCGAACAATATTTTCTTCAGTAGACATAGTAACTGCTGAAATTCGAGAAAGATTCCAACAGTTGCAGAATCTAGCGCAAAAATATGCATTTTTAAGGCCAGAAGTGATATTGAGCGTGGACGAACTTAGATCAAGCTCCTCAAGACATTAATAAAGACGAATTCCAACTTGAGTTCGTACGTCTACGAGCTTTTGTAGCTGCTTCAGACCCAGGCTGTGAAAAAGGAACTCATTAGGTCTGGCTCTCTGGGTTAATTAAAATATATTATTGAGTCCAAACTTGAAGATGGCTTACCAAACATTGTCATAATGTTGAGCATTTTTTTAACATCTGCCTCCAGTAATGCCAGTTGTGAGAGAAGCTTCTCTAAGCTAAAATCAATCAAAAATTATCTCAGATCGACTATGTCCACGTTAAGGTTAACAAATTTAGTTACTCTGGCAATTGAACATGACATACATATTGATATTGACAATTGTATAAAAGATTTTGCTATGAAAAAAACACAAAAAGTGCATTTTTATTTAATAAAAAAAAATGTAAAGCTTTTTTTTTACTTTTACTAATTTTCTTGACTAATAATTAAAATAGAGAGGTGGCAAATTTCCGGTCGCCACTGTCTGAGATTCCCAGCTTGCTCGCAGTTTGCTTTAAATTTCGCGTGAGAATGTTAAGATAGACGTATTTATTCATTATACCATCAATAAAATGTAAGTTCCCGACACACCAGAGCTTGCCATGCACCCCAAACAATTTGGTTACCCCCTTCATATTTGACAGTAGGCCGTAAATTTTGGACATGCATTGCTGTATTTGATTTCAGCCAGACTTTTTGCAATCCGATCCGGAAATGTTGTATTTGCTTTCATCAACAAAAATTACATTTTCCCAATATTTTGTTGGCTGCCTTACATACATTTTAGCAAATGCCAACCTAGCTTGCTATTTAATTTGCTGATGAAGGGCTTTCTTTGAGGTACTCTGCCATGATACTTAGTTTTCTTAAAACATTTCTGACAGTTTCAGGATTTAATGATTTTCCGAACCTACTTTTACATTGCAAAGTCATTTTTACTGCACTAGTTCTTGGATTAATGCCTACTTGTCTCACAATCCACCTCACTTCACGTTCATTAAATATCCCTGGACGCCCTGATCTTTGCTGGTTTCCAACACTATTTGTTTTCTTGTATCTGTTAATGATGCTAAAAACAGTAAACTTACTCAATTTCAAGATTTTTCCTATACAGCAAACTGATTTTCCCTCTTTCCAATGACTTATTACGAGATTTTGCACACCAACCGATATATCTTTGTTTCTCGCCATTTTTGCTATGAATAATCTTATCTGTTGAAACGCGCGTTTATGTTTAACCTTCCAGTTAAAAAAGGGGTGTGAAATTACATTCTATTGATGCGCTGTATATTTGTTAAATTTCTTATTTCAAAAGTGTTCAAATACTTTTTTGACTCCAGTGTGCCTTTGAATTATATTTGAAAAGCTAGATCAAATTATAATTCTGTAATACTATTAAAATTTTCCTTATGTACTGTACACCAAATGTTAAAATATTTCTTAATTTATTTTATTTTTATTTTAATGTGATAAATATTTTTTATAAATGGCTTTACAATTGTGCATGCCAAGTGTCCCAATACTTTTTTGAGTGACTGTATATTAAACGAAAATTAGTTCGTCTGATGGCTTGACGATTCTTATTTTCAATTTTCGGACAGATCCGTGTAAGGCGTGACTGAAAATTAGGATTTACTAAAATCTCATTTTTTAATGTTTGAAAGGACCTTTTTGTGCGAAAGGGTATATTTCTGAAAAGTGGCTGCAATCCCATATTTCATGTTTAACGTGATCATCACGCGTGCATTTTTCTTATGCTTAAGAGGAAATTACTTTGGAGCGTGTGCTCTGCCACATATCTGTTATTCTTTTTTGTGAAATATCTTTCAAATTATGCATTGAGTGTTAAAATTCCCATCTTGATCGATTGATTAAAGTCAAATACCATTGGGTCGTTGAATAACCTTTCTGTTCATCAAATAATTCCGAAAAGTTGTGGAGTGTAAGGTTTTCAATGTACTTTTTCAATTATAGTTGTTAATTCAACAAAAAATCAAAACGACATTTAACTTTGGAGTTATTTCCATTTATTTCCGTTTAAAATACAATTATGTTCCAGTTTTTATGAAAATCTTCTGTACACGATGTCTGTTGAAATTGTAATAAATGTTTTTTCAGAAGGGTTTATTAAAGGATAATATTCACGGTACAATTATTAAAAAAAAGTGTAAAAATATAAACGCGTTTATATATATATATATATAGTTCGTTTCTAACATGAGCAATCTCCCCTCAATTAATTAATATATATTGTGGTCCTTCTACAATCTTCGCATCCTCAAAATGCCAAAGTTCTTGAACCAGCCTGGGAACATCAGACTGAAAATAGAATTTTTTTTTGTAAATGTGTGATACATACGTTTTTCTGCATCTTTTAAAACGTTCTTTAAGGATAGAAGTTTTCCCTTTCATATATATGTAATGTGAAATGACCATGTAAAATATTGTAATATATAGAAGTAATATGGAATATACATTTTTATATCAGAAAGTTAGATCAGATTTAGGCAAACAAATGAGTAGAATGATATGCTGCTATTCTTATGGATAATATTAGGTTGTAAAGCATTTAAGCATATCAGTGTTAAATTATTTTACTGTCGGGAAAAAGTGTCACGGGCATATGCTTTGATATTATGCGAAGACAAAAAATGGTACGGGAGCATAAATGCTGTAATATGACGTTGAATGTTTGTCGAGAGCGCTTAGAATCCCATTTTACGGGAGCAAAAATTGTTCTGTGTTCCAGCTCGTGGCCAGATTCGACCGAACAACAGGTTTTAATTTCATGTGAATTTTCCGCGTGAGAAAAGATTGCGCGCGCAGCGTCTCAATACAATTAAAGAGAGAAAACCGTGGAACAATTGTGTTCCATGGGAAAAATTCCTTTTTCTTTTAAATCGAATCTTTCATCTCTTGAACTGTAAATGTGCGATCGGTGTGGTCCATTGTTTCTTAGGTACCATGACAAAAAAAAAAAAAGATATTTTGGATTTTTGCTTGCGACGCTGAAGTTTAGAACACGGGTGTCTTGACATTCGAAGGGAATCTTGAAGAGCAGCTGGCTCGCCTGCGAACCGAACGCGGGGAGGGAAAAAAAAAAATGTTGCTGGGGAAGAGAGGGGTGTGTGTGCTGTTCTTAGTGTAGTAGTTATGCGGGTGATTTGTCAAACACCGGACCGTCGCTGGGGCCTGCCAACAAATTACGCTTCAGCTTGCACCTCTGTTGCAATGCGAAACCATTTCTTTAAAGTATTTTGTAATGCAGCTCGATGAATTCGAATTTAATATTTTAAATCTACGAATCACCTTATTTAATACAGTTGTTTTGTGTCATTATATTAATTTGAATGACATAATCTCTCCCAGGAAACTTATTTTTGTATGAAAACTATTTTTTTTTTTGGCATTGTTCGATTTTCAAGTTTTTGAATGGCGTGCTTTTCAGAATACTAGAAGTGGTAGAGTAGTATTTTTATTATGAAGAACGTGCACTCCATTTAGCATAACATTATTATTCTTATGATTCAAAAAAGTATTTCAACCCAATAAGAATTTTTCTGACATGTTCTGCACTGGATTATTTATGCTGTTAATAGTAAATGCGTTGTTTAATATTTTGATTTTCAAGATGAACAGCATGATATTTCATCATTCAATATGTTAGTATTGTTTTATTTTGGATGTGTAAAACATGGTAATTTCCATAAAACGTAAGCGACGGTGTGTTAACTAAAAAAGAATTCTCTTTAAACTTCCAATGAGTTGATTGAATCTTACCAGTGAGAAAGCAATTTACTGTCGACCTTTAGTTCTGTAAGAAATCCATATTCTCAAGGAAAATGAAACAGACATATTGTTAAAAATATAATTTCGACTTTTTTGTGTCTAAATAGGGCGCAAGAAATAACTTCAGTCTAACACTTTCTATTCTGTTGTGACCCTTTCCACCCCACCCGTACTCGGGGGTGTCCCGGAAAAGGGGAGGGGCGTGACCTCACTGGCGCCACTTGATGGCACCCCGGTGGGGTCGACCCCCAAAAGAGGTTGACCTTTTTTTTCATGCTTCCAATTTCCTGACAATGGTGTGTTTGACGTGTCTAAGGATTTTCATTTATCTTTCACTGCCTAGTCTGCATTCTTTTCTTTTGGAAGCGTAGAGATTGTGTTGTTATCGGTGTGACGACCCCTTTTTTTAATTTGATGGGTTCTCTTCTCTTGAAAAGAGTTTTTATTTTATTTGTCCGTGTGGGATTGACATCAGGAAATTTTCCGGTGACTCGATGGATTGAGGCGCGAAATTCTTTCTCCTAAAGACAAGATGCATCTTAATATCGCATAGAATGATCCTGTTCGCTTGCTACTTCTGTTTATCGCGTCTTCCCATAATCCTGATCTCTAAACAACACAGAAAGGGAGACTTTAGAATATATTTTTCGAAATCGGATTTATTTTCAAACTTTTTTTTTTCTGCAAAAAGTATTTTATTTTTTAAAACGTTGAGAACTTTAATGAATAACTAAGTGAATACAAAATGACTTTTTAAGTCTGATGCTCGTAACGGTATGTACACTGCTGGCTACACAAAATGCAACACCAAGAAGGACCAGAGAAATTGATTTGGCAGATAGCATGTTGTACAAAGATCAAACAATTAAAATTACAGCTTCTTGTGACGTGGATGATGACAAAATCAATAGTTATTGCAGCCTCCTTTGTTGGCTATAACCGCTGTCACACGCCTCGGCATAAAATCAAAGAGGTTTTGGATGTATCCTTGGGGGTACAGCAGTTCATGTGGCTTCCGCATATTGCCAAAGTCATCTGGCGTAGCAGCGGGGGGTGTATCCTGGGCCAGTTGTCGTGCAAACGACGATGCATTAGGAGAAAAGGCAGGCCAATTCAATCTGATGGGTAAAGAGGAACTTGAACATTGCATGCTGCGTGTGGTCGCGCATTATCCTGTTGGAATAGGGTTGATGGCAAACCCTGAATGCATGGGAGGACTACGGACTCCAACACCGCAGAGATGTGATGCTGGCTGTTCAGTGTACCGGCTATGCGTACTAGAGGGGTGTGACAGTGAAATCCAATACCACCCCAAACCATGATACCGGGTGCAGAACTATGTGGCGGTGCATAACGCAATAGTTCAGATGCTCCTGACCACGGTATCTCCAAACTCGAATCCGACCGTCGTGATGTTACAGGCAGAAGCGGGATTCGTCAGTAAACACAGTCGTTCCATTCCGTTGTCCATATCCGCCGTTCATCGCACTATTGGCGGCGCAAAAGCCTGTGTTTTCCAGTCAAGGGTAAACAAAGCAATGAACGCCTTTCGGCCATTCCACTCTGCTGCAAACGGCTTCGAATGGTACGCAAAAAGAACTGAATCTGTGGTGCTATTACTCGTGATGTGGCTGCGTGATCCATCACTACCATTGGCACATCTCGGGTAGTGGTGCAACAAGGTGGCTGCGTTTCTTCTTGCATTCAGCGATGACAGATCCGCATCACAGTCCAACACGTTGACCGATTTCTCTGAAGGATAATCCGCAATCCCTATAGGTTACTATTCTTCCTCGGCCGCCTTGGTCAAAAGACGCTCAATGTCTCCCACGAGGCATATGTAAAAAAAAAAAAAAACCCTACGTAAAAGCAATTGCCGTAACGGTTGCCTGTGATGTGCGTCTGTGCTATAACGCTAATGATTTGCATATTTTATCTCCGCCAACGCATGATGTAGATTTCACTTGGTTTGCATACTTCCTTCAGGGTGTAGCATTTTGTGTGGCCAGCTTGGTAAGCTAAAAAATTGCGACAGTTGCTTTGACTAAATAAAAACCGATTGTTGTGAGATTATTTTCTTACCATTTTGCTTTGAATTGTTTGTTTGTTTTTTAAAAAAAATAAAAGTTATTATTTGGTATGCACTTCTCTCTCTTTTAAAGTGTTATGAGCTTGATTTACATTAATGTATGCAAATTAAAATATTCATAGTATTTGAATTTGCTTATATAACGCGTGCAAACGATTTTTTTAAAAATTGATTTTCGAATCGAATGTTGTCGATGTGTTGCTTTCGTTATTAATTTAACATTTTAGCTATCTGAAATGTTTCACTTGACTGAGGGGTCATGGTCATGAACTCGTGACCAACGATGTCGAGTCGTAGGTTGTGTAGAGGGACTATCGAGGATCAAAATTTCGTTGATGTGGATCAGAAGTCACTTTACCACTGTACTCTAGACATGTTGAGCAAACAATTTAGGAAAGGGAAAAAAATTCAGTTTTTTTGAATCCATCACACGGGTGTGTGAGCCCTCTTAAAAGATTTTTAAATGGATTGCGAAGTTACAAAGTAAAACTGATTTAAATTATTTGTAATCCAAGCTAAAAGGTACGTTTTTTTACAAAATGAATACATTCCTAAAATATTCATTCTTAAAAAATTCTCAAAAAAAAACAGCTTTTATTTTAAAATAAGGTAAAGTAAAATAGTAAATAGCCACACAAGTAAAAATTCAAAGCAAAATATTACTTTTATGATACGTATTAGGTTAGAATAAAATATATTTAAACCATGTTGTGGTCCTTGCTGTATTTCTGTTTAATGATGATTTAAAATAAAATGGCTGCCCAGTTTTAAACAGTATTGAGTTTAATAGGGCATATACTAATGTGGATTTACTGTGTAATAAAATACATGCATTTGTAGATTTTCATTTGAAAAGAAAAATATTATTAACTGAAGAATATTTAATTAATATGTTATTTTAAAAGTAAGATATTTTCTGATGTTCAGGTCAGCACATGGAGTAGTTCCAATGTGTTATATTTATATTCCTACTATTTTTTAATGTGAAGATGCATTTAAGATAATCAATAACCTTAGCCTCTCAGGGGGCTCACCTTCTTTAGGTGGGTACGGGTGTCACTATCCCGAGGTACCCTAGTGATCTTTTCCTTTTCCCAAGGGGTCTTTGGTAAACACAGGTGTCACGACCCCGGGGTACTCCAGTGATCCTTCTCTATTTTCGACCCTCCATCTTGTCATCCAATTTCTTCTTTTCCCGTCCAGACCACAGACCTATGAATGTTTGGCGCAGTATAGCCAAAACTGGCTCTTGCGCCGTAAAACACCAAACTCATCATCATCAATATATATAACCTTAGGGTCTCTAATTAAATTTAATACAAGTTATATATAAAACGCGTGTACACATTTCCGTTGCCAACCACTGATAGAGCAAAATTAATGTTAGCAAACTTAATTTATACTCGAATTTTAGTTTGTACTGGACGAGAAGAAAAAAATGTTTTTTTTTTTCTCGCGTTTAACATTTTAATCGTAAATACAGATTTTGCTCTAAAACATTTCTTTTTAAAGTTGCAATACGAGGAACTCAGAGGAATAAAAGAATAATGAGAGGATAGTAATACGCAGAGAGTTTTCCAGCCTTCAGGTACAACCGAGGAATTAGTTATTGTTACCGTTTTGAGTTATTTTAGGAATGTTAACGTAACACGAATTTTTTTAAAGACTTTCCTTGATTTTTTTACGCTAATTAAAAAACAAACAAAAAAAAAATAATAAATAACCATTCTTTTTTTTTGTTGTTGTTATTCGTGCTAAATCTAAATCTTATTAAATGCTTGACAGTTGATTATCAACAAACGAATTAAAATTGCGGAATCGATCTGCAGAAGGATCGTCATGAAGCTTAACCGAAAATTTTCTTCTTTGCCAACAAACACCTCGAAATAATGGCGCTTGGTAAAATAACACTCGTTAAGTCGGGTGTGTTGACTGGCCTTGGGGCTCCAAGTGCTTTACGAGGCCCTTCGGAAGATGCGTCAGTGTCGAGATGCCCCTCGTAGGTGGAGAACGGGGATAGTTTTATTTTAAAATGCATAATTCGTGCATTTTTTTACTGTCCAAAATTGGAGTTCTGCTAGGCTGAAAGAAGACCGAGAATAAATGTTGAAATAAAGAAAATGTTTTTATATGAAGATGAATTCCTGAATAAATTAATATCCTGGAAGACGTGATAGTTCCAATTCTTGCTTGTATTACTGATTCAAGTTAACCCTGTTATTGTTTTAACCTCGAAAAGTGAACGACTAAACTCTTGTCTGAGGCATTTCTAAGGTTTTCAGCAGCGCTGGTTTGAGCTCTTTTCGGGTTATAGGCGCAGAAGACCGCTGTCGGAGATACAAGGAGGGGCTCTTAATTCCATCTTATCTGGGCCCCGGGCCGCAAGCACCTCTGCTCTTTCTTGACGGGATGAGGGCCGTACGACATTCTTTTCCGCAACTTTTATTAACATGAAATTCGTGGTGAATTGATCGGATACGAACAGAATGAAAAAAGTAGAAAATTAAATGAACAAGGATAGCGTGATGATAGAATTGAAAACGAAGGAGCTCTGAAACAAGAATGTTTGTCAAAAAATTAATAACAAACCTTTCCCCAAAGCTGGGAGAGGGCCCCTGGTTCTTGTGTGGAATACAACACTCATGGGACGGAGTAATAGACACATTTCTGTACCACGAAACTATTTTTTTTAATCCGGCATTGAAAACAAATGTCAATTGGTGCCGGTTTATCCACTGGGCGCTTGGGGCGGGCGTCCGGTTGCATGGAAGGGCCCAGATAAGCTGGTCTTAACCAAACTTTCTGGTTATAATTTCGATCCAGTGCCAAAGGGGCCTGTACATCTTCTGCGCCCAGGGCCCGAAATGAGCTTAAACCGGCACAGATATCAATGATGAACATAATGAGTTCAATACATTTACGGCGTATAACAGATCAGGAAAGAAACACAATCACTGGGTCTGTTCAATGCCGAAAGTCTTGAAAGAACAACGTCCAAACAGCACTATTAATTTTATGGTTTGAATTTTTCGATATTAACTGCAACTTTTGACTTTCACTATGATAGGAATTTCAATTTCACAAAGAAAGCTGATATGTTTTTCTACCATAAGAATTTCGCTATAAATAAGTTTATGCATCTGATATATATTTTTGCAGTATTTTACATTTTATATTAATATTTCTATTTTTACTGTTAGGATTCTCAAACGTTGGTATTCCAGTTACTTAAAGTGAATTTAAAAATTGATTTTATTAACCTAGAATGGTGAAAGTATAATATTAAATGTTATATAGTGCATAATTTCCCGGCGCCTGCGGTTCGGTAATGGAAGTTATTTGTACAACTGGAATACATGAATAGGTTTTCTTAAACTCTTCAATTGAGTGTAGAGATGTGACTCAACTTGAGCGTTCTTTTGATCTCCAAGTGGCATTAGCATCTAGTAGTCTAATCCTTTTGAGCCGTGAAAAATGGAAAAGAATTGGAATAATTTTATTTTCGTGGGATGAGAATTGTCATGGCGCGCTCACTGTTGAGCAGAAACGATATTTTTTTTCTAATGAGCAAGAGCGAATTTGGCTTTCGAATCTTAATCATAGCTCAAGGCAGAAACTAAAAATACTCTGCACTGTTTGCGTCATGCTCAATTTTCGTGTCCCCATTGGTCTCCTTCAATGGACCTTTTGTTCTATTTAAAAGAAAAGAATAATTTTTGAAATAACTGATGTACACAAGTTTTTTTTATCGTTTAAACGAAACAGATTTGCTGCGTTTCAGCTCGTTCCAAATATGTTGCTTTATCACTTCGCTGCTTTACATGTGGGATTTATTGAATTAACCCATGTACACCAAGGTTTCCACTAGCCTATATGTTCAGGAAGGGGAAAAAATGGTGCATGGAATGCCACGCGATAGAAGTGAAACTTCTTTGGGGACGTTGGAACATTGATTATTCCAAACTGACCGTGTACGTGTCTCAATCGCCTAATTTGCACGAAAGGTATTCGTGGCGAAATGAGTCTTTGTGGTCCAAAGTAGAAAGATGTGCTGGGATTTCTGAGTGTAAAAACCATTATATTTTGATAAATTTGGTATGTTTTTTCTATTTAAACTTTGTCGGCAATTGTAGCATACTTTAATGTGTCTTCTAAATTAATTTCCAGTAAAATATTTTGTAAAATATTTTTTGTGCTCAGCAACAGGCGTTCTCAAATCATCTCTAAACCATAATGTATCATAAATTGAACGCTCGTGACCGAAAGGATTATCAACGAATCACTTTTGAAAATCTTTGTGAGCATTTCTATGGGAATCATAGTCTTTGTAACGTAAGATAGAATTTATTATTGATTTACATGCATCGGTTCCAACACGCACTCGACTTGTTGATTGCTCTGTAGTTAATGGCACAGGATGGTTCACAAAGTCCGTATTAATCTGTGCTGTCATTAGAAGAGTCTCAATGGCATTCTCTCTCTCCCATCCCTTAAACTGGGCATTAAGAAAGTATTTTGCAGTTTTGTTTTGTTTTCCGTGGTCGATATTCTCATGTACTCTGATGGAGATTTGGTAGTAGCGCTTGATGAATTTGTACTATTTTTCTGGGTTTTTCTTTTTACTGGACTTGCTAGTTTTCTTTCTTTTTTTTTCACGAAACTTTTTTCCTCTTTGTGCATTTGATTTAGGCATTCTGACTAGAATTAATAATAATTCAACGCAAATAATAATTAAAAAAACAAATTAGCCGCCGAACACATCGCCATGTAGCCAAAAAACTGAGGAAATATTTCAAAAAGGCACGCTTTTGCTGCGAGAGCTGTCTACACCGTAATGCACACACTGCAACACATACAACCGTTGATAGATGTTCCCGAGTCTGGGGGAAAAGGCTCCCCCCAATCGGAAGGCAGGCAATCATCCAACTTTTTCTCGGATATGATGCAAGTCACGTGGTGTCCCCTCTCCCCCCTTTTCCTCGGACTCGCTATCCTGTTACCATGGCGACGATTCGGGGGATGGGGAGGGGAGACTACTTTTGTTCGCTTTTTCACCCTAATGCAAAACTGGACAAATTTCTCATTCACTCTCGAGCGCAAAGAAGTTTCACTTCAAAAAGTAAAGAACTATGTTAATTAACTTCATTTTCAGTTTTTTTATTAAATTCTTGAAATATAATCGTGGGTGGCATTGTTTCTATCGGGCTTTTGTCCTTGGTGCCGTTAAAACCATGTTTATATATACATATATAAATGCTGATACGGGTTAAATCTCACCACTCAAATCACTGACGTTGGCGTGGTTTGGTAGTCACGAAAGTGGAGTGCCTGCTCAGGTGTCACCTTCGTTTGATTGTGGTTCAAAATTACAATGGTAGCCGCGGTAGCCTAGTGGTCAAAGTCGTGGCTGACGTGTCGTGAATTCGAACCTAATACCGCTGAAGACCTGCCCTTCAGAGGGAGCCAATGCACGTTAAATACGTCGAAGCTCAAATGACCTCCCGTTGGTGTGGAAGTTAGAAAACGGAGGTGCCAGATCTGGTGTCGCCCTCATCCCTTGACCATAGTCGTCAATAGCCCTCGTGTAGCTTAATAGTGCGACGTGAATAGAACTCTCAAAATTGGGATGTTCGTCGCCTGTAGCCCTCGTATATCGGGGGCTGCGGTAGCCCAGTAGTCAAGGTATCAGATCATGTCATGAGTTCGAGCCCAGTACCACTGAATACCCGTCGACGTTAATATTCACTCACTCAGCTCTCGTACATTTTCGTAGTGCGACGTTAACAAACAAACTGAATTTTTCTATTTTGAGCCATCCTTTCTAATTTTTGTCTCGTGCTTTTGCAGTAAAGTCGCCAAGTGCATCGGGAAAATAAACCGATTCAAAATTTAACACTGATAGAAATTGTTGGCTTTTGTTTTTACTGTCCTTTTGAAGTAAAAACCACAACTGTGTACGCCATTTGGGATCTGGCTCTTCCTCGGTATCAAAATGGAGTTCATATCTATGTAAATGAATGGGGGACTCTTTGTGCTGATTTCTGCCTCTTTTTGAAATTAGATTTACTTCCCTTCGTTACTCTCCCCGATCATTGATCCGTCCGCCTTCTCCGTTGAGTCGCGTGCTTTTCTATTTTAAACGGAAAGAACTTTCCAATTCTCGTAGTACATGCGCTTTCCATGTCTGAACCAGTTGCCGAGTTTTTGCTTATATAACCGCTTGTTTAACTGGTACCTGTCATGAACCATGTAGCTCTCAATGGCTTTCTTTGATGCCGACTCGGAACAAATCATATGAAAAAATTCATTTCCCCTGATACGGGTTTTCATCAACAAAGTAAAATGAGTTGATTATCAGACGCAGTTTAGCTATATCCATACCTCTGTTCAAAAAATATCTGACCAGGGCCTGATTTGACCTAGGGCTCATCCTGTCCGTGGAATAGGAGAGCGGCCAGGAAGAAGCAATGTACAAAATACTTATGATTACAGAGTTTTCATTTCTGTGTGGATGTTTTTATTTCATTTTAGTTTTGTTTGAAGTACGTGTGTATAACTCAAACTGTTTAAAAACTAGTCAGCCTCTATCTGAATTAATTAAGCATTATAAATTAACTTTTTAGTGGGGTGGTGAAAATTGTTTCTTTGGCCCTGAGCGTGGTAATGAGCAATTTCTGTAACCGATCTTTATTTGACGTCTTCAGATGTACCAACTCGTATGTGGCCGCGTTAACCTTGTAATCCTGGTCGTGAACTCGTGGTCGAGTTATTGTTACACTGAAGACTCCTGTGTAACGGACTAATGCATCATGGAATCTGTCGAGGCTCAAACTCCTCACGTTGCCGTAAATGAAAGTTATTTATAGATTTTATTTAAATGCAAAATGAATTTTTAATTTAAAATGTGAGTAAAGTAAATAAGAGAGGGATAATGAATGTGTGTATAGTTGAGTATTGGTGGAAGCGAAAATTGGGCGCCTGCTAAACCACTAGGTTTTATATTTAATGTCCTAATGGGAAGAGAGAAAACTACTCACGAGGGGAGGGTTGTGCCCAAACGATCCTCCGTGCGAAACAAACGAGACGTTGTAGTAGGTGGGCATCCAGTGACGAGGGTGCGTGTCTAATTCCTCACCTTTATTTGCTTCCCTTCGCTTCTTGTCGTTTTTTTTTTTTTGAGTGCTGGTCCTTCACACTCATAAGGATTCAATTCGGATGTAAAATAGGAAAACTGACAAAAATAACCTTTTTAAAGTAGTAAGATCGGATCATTTATCTTCGTGTTCTGTTGAAGGTGCAAACTCGACGAATTCTTTCTCGGACGTCAAAATTCCCTAAAAACACGTACTCGCTCTGATTTTACTCGCGTATTTTTTCTTTTTGTGTTGAAGGATTGAATTTAATTGAAATTACCTCTGATTTTTTTAAAAACATTTCTTCTTAATGACATAAATGGGAATACTTCTCCGTAAAAAAAAAAAAACGAATTATATTTGTATTGATTAGGCATTTTAAAAAAAGAACAGAAACCATGGGTAAGAGTTATACAGTATTTCTCATAACCTTTCACTGTCTCGCGATCTCGTTTTACTTTTCACAACGGAGAGGAATAGTGGTATATAAATTAAAAATACCAATAAGCCAGCGTTTTTCAAACTGTGGGGCGTGCGCCCCTCTTGAGGGGCGGGACAACTCTACAAGGGGGGGAGGGGGGAGTGAAAGTATATTAAAAAGTCGAAAACAGAAGATTTTTTTTAAAAAAAAATTATTAATTTACTGAAAGTAAACAAACAAAATACATTCTGACATAATATATAAAAAATAAAATACACATTTTTACACTTTAATATATTACACTTATAAATGTATCAGTGATACACAGTGGATTTGATGATTAATTTATATAACAAACTAATTCAAGAACAAGTTTAATAATTACCAATGACCCCATGGGATTGTCATATATAAAATTATATAAAAAATTAGCACTTATTTTGATAATTTGTATGGTTTATAATTTATCCCTTAACTGCCGATTAAAATTTACGAGATTCGCTTCTCAATGCCAACCGTTTTCCACGTAGGCGGACGTACGTGATGTATTGGGGGGGGGGGGATGGAATAAAGAAGCAAATAATCTGAAATAACTATATCTTCCGTAAACTTTGTTAAGATCCTTTTATTGCATTCCAAAGTCTTCGGAATAATTTAATGGTTAGCAGTGCACAAAAAAGATCGTACTTCGGAAAGACGTATATATACGTCCGGGGAAATTAACGTTTTGACTGAGCGAAACGTTTATACACTCTGGTGGCACTTAAGAGGTTAAAGTCGTATCGTAGTTTCAGCTTTAAAGTATAGTGTATTATTGAATTCCATACATTGTTATATTGTATGAGGGGGCCGCGATGAAAATTATGATTAAATATTGGGTCGCGAATAGTGAAACTTTGAGAAGCACTGCAATAAGCAATTAATCGTCAGATAACTATTTGAAACCAATTCTTTTATATATCTGCGATTTATATTTATTTTTTTCTTTCATTAAGCAATTATATTTAATTAGCAATATGAAATTTTTGTATGGAGTTGCACGTTAACTTTTGTACGAAGGACTGGATTATCTTTGATACACTGACAGACGTGAAACTATTCTCAATGCTTTGCCGGATTCAGCAATTTTTTGTATTCCAAATTAATACAACTGAAACTATTGCTTCGTAGACCGAATATTCGAGTAATATATACTGCGATTATGTAGGTGGTAATGGAAATTTTGATCTCGTCTTGGATCAATAAACAGTTGTTTTGAAAACTCGAGATATTTTAATCTTATCTCATGGTAATTGACTCCATTTTTTGAGCATTCAGTCAATTAATATCATTGAGAGGAAATCATTTCATTCATTTGGCATTTTAATTGAGAATGTCTTCTGAACTCGAACTCTTTTTGACCACAAAGTCTGAAGTAACGCATTTTTGAATTAATATTCCCTCCTGCTAATAATGTATTCGATGAAGTTTTTGAAGAAGGGTTTTTTTTTTTTTATAAATTCATCTGTATTTGTAAGTTTTGATAAAAATTCTTGCTACCCTAAAAGTGGTTAAAACCCATGCTTATCTCCGATGGGTTGCACAATCGTGAGATCTCTTGACTAGTGCATTATGAGTCTGCCATGCTACAAAGAAATTACACTACTGTTGATTACGAATTGAGTACTTTCAACAGAGAAGTTCCCACGAAGAATTTCAGCTAAATCTTAAAATCCTTAGATTGCTGCTTGAAATACTTGCAGGTGTAGATCAGATGTACTATGTATGCTAGATGTGAAACTAGTTTTATTAGTGTTTTTTTTATTTTAATTGCCACTCATAGTTGCAGAAAAGAAAGAAATACGAAACATATTTTATAGTTGAAAAAAAATGGGTCAACTCATAAAAATTAGTAATGTAATAAGGCATGCTTCTCTCTGTAGGATAGTGAAGCTGGGGAATATAATATATATAGATGATGGAATTTTTTTAATCTGAAAAAATATTCCAAATCTTTTCTATAATGCGAAGACAGCTTTGATGGCAAATTGATAAAGCATTCATTAGAAACAATTTGAAAATCCAGGTTTAAAGTATTTCACGCAGCAAAGAATGTTTTCCTTAAATTTAAAAAGGAAAAAAAAACCCCAGTTTTTTTATCCGAGGTTTTTGGGACTCGTAATCCATGTAAAAAATTGTCATTTGATGTAATCCTAATAACGAAATCATTTTGTTCGTCACTTGTTCTCCGTGAGAATTTCAATGTGCACAGAAAATGATGATGTGTTTGATCACGTCACTGTCAGTTATTTTCAAGAAGAATTAATAGAATGTGATTAATTCTTTGGGAGTTATATTGATAAGCATATATAGTAATTTCTTTTACCGCCAATAAAATTTTACTTAGGAAATTTCATTTATTCTTCAGATTTGAAGGATTTTCTTCAATGGGACTTACACAAAATCATAAAATATTTGATAATTTAATATTTCTTTGGAAGACATGAAATAGAATTCAAACTAAAGCCGTTGAATATAGAAATGGGTCGATAATCAGACATGTATATTAAAAAATAGGATGCATGTATAAAACTAAATTTAAAAAAAAATTTCCTGAAAGGGATACAATGTTTAATGTAAGTTTATTTCGCGTAGCCATTTGCTTTCTGTTGAGTAACCTGTGTTTATTTTTTGTTTTAAGCGATTGCTAGAGAATAATTGGGACGGTTCTCTTGCTCTTATATTCTTTACTTACGGTTTTTCAAATTATGTTGAAATGCTCCTTTAGTTAGATCATAAAAGATCAAACGAAAGATTTTTTCTTTAAATTTTCCTTTCTTTCCACCTCTTTCGTTCGAATGTTATAGTCGAAAACTCTTTCGGTCAGCAGGATAAAAAATAAACTTTTTCAAAAAGGGCAGTCATAACGTTGTCGAGTTTACTCTTGCCTTTTTTTATTGGTTGAATGGAGATGAAAAAGAAATGTATGACTTGATTTTCTACGGGAAATATATCAAGTGGCCGTATTAGTCTGGTGGTCAAGGTAACAGAGTCGTGACACGCGTGTCATGAGTTCGAGCCTTGTACCTCTGAAGACCCGCCGTGTAGAAGGGGGCGATGCTCATTAAATATGTGGAGGCGCAAATGTCCTCCCGTTGGTGTGGCTGGAAATTTAGGAGAGGGGGTGCCAGCTCAGGTGTTGTCCTCGTCACTTGATCATGGTTCAAAATGACGAGGTCCGTCGCCAAAAGCCTTCGAGTAGCTGAACTGTGCGACGTTAATATTCACTCACTCACTGGGAAATATCAAATGTATTGAAGATTAAATTCTTATTATTTCTGTGATTTTTCTCTGAATAAATCGAATTAAGTTGAAATGTTGCAATTTCTTAGCTAATGCTGTGCCTTATTGCTTGGGGATTGAGTCTGCGCTCGTAAGGTTCGAATTTGACGAAGGCAATCCTTTAAGCGGGGGTCGATGGAAGCTCTCCTTGCATAATTGATAGCCTCGTGCCTCGCTTGTGTGTGAGAGAGATTTCGAGGATTTCTCGTATTCAATTAGAAGCAAAACTCTTCCCGTTCAAAGCATTCTTGTCTTAGACTGATCCCCCCTGGGCTTCCATCCTTTTGAACTGTTGGGATAAGTTCTGAGTACTCTTTTGCGAGATTCAGACTCTTGTGCTTTGGAACCGCAACTTGAATCCTTGGTGGTAACAAATGGGACTGAAGTAAACATTCCTGTGTGCCTCGCGAGGGGTGCCGTTTTCTTTACAATTCAGCACTTAGCTGAAACAAAATCTTCCAAGCAGCTACCTGTGGCTTAACGTACACCCTCGCAACTCCCGCTTCGGGTGGGGCCCAGATTCTGATGGGTGTCAAATACGTGACCTTTGTAGTATCCAGCTTAGGGGCCCCCTAATATTCTTCGTTACGCCACTGTCAGCTACAACATTAAAACTACGCCGTAGCATTTCATTTTTGTGTTCGTTTGTATATAGGATTTTATTATAGTTTTGAAATCACACAAATCCGTCACGAATAATCTTTCTCTCTCTCTTTTTTTTAACGCAGCTGATTTTGTTGCATACGATTTAGGATCGATGATCAGTTTGCCGTGGCCTTTTCCGAAGGCTGTCTGTGCCAAGTTTAAAAAAGTGTGTTTTGAATTCGGAATAAAATTGCATCAATTTTCAAGCAAATTAGCAGTGTTAACAACTGTATATTACAGTGTTTTTATTATTAGCAATTATTTAGCATTATGGTGAAGTCAGCAGCGCACACAGGAATCCACCCTTCTCGTATCATGCACCAATACGCCGCCCAACATATTCTTAATAACATATATCAATCGAGAAAAAAATCAGGGCTTTGGGGGAGGGACCCGGGAACCCCCCCCCCTTGTAGGCGAAACTATGGTCCTCGGGTCAAATGTTATATTAAGGCCGTAGTGGGCTGGGCTCGGGTGTCATTTTGGGCACGATCACTACTCAGTATTCCATGTTGGATTGTCGATAGCCATCGCATTGACGTGAATACATCCAGCGGACGTTTTTTTATCAAGTCCTGTCATATGTTTATATTAACTAAACTATTGTCATGTTTTGAATTTCTTAATGTTTTCCAGTTTTTAATCTTTGGAATGATCAAAAAATGTTGGTAGAATCTTTGTTGGATGCAATCGTTATACATTTGAAATCAATTTTGAAAACGCTTCCTAACATGGATTGGGAAAAAAGGATTTTTCTCCAACAATTATTTCGTGAAAGAAAATTCCTGCGAGTAAAATTGCCATCAAAGGACTTCAAAATTCTACAGTGTGATTTGTATTGGAATTTCAAGTTGGGTAAATTTATAAAAAATAACATTCAAAGAGTAATTCTATCGCTAATTTGTAATGGATATTTCAAATCTTGTATATTTAAAAAAAAACACCCTATTTTTCGGGGAAAAATCTGCTTAAGTATTTATTTACTTTTACTAATCTCCCTCTGATATGTATTGTTTAATAGAATTGGGATTCAACTCGGCATTGAAATGTTTCAACGTCGAAGAAATGGCTCTAGAATTATCACCCCTATTTCATTTTAAAACGGATTCTTATGTGATTGAAAGATTAGATGGATTTAGGGGCTTGGGTTACTTTTTTTTTTGTCTCTATTTGTTCGATTAGTTTTGATGGTCGCAAACTCGTGCCCGGTTTTATTTTCTATGGAGTCTTAGGTTTGAGTTTTCTTGCCTCTGAAGACCCATTGTGTAGCAGAATTGAGGTTTAAAAGGACGAGATCCGTGCTTCAAATGGCGACGTTCAGTCATCATTTTACATTAGGATGGAAAATTATGCCATTTGGTGTAATCAGCAGTACATCCTATCCAAAGCTGTTTCACTTGTAGGCAGTGGCGTAGCTGGTTCTGCGTGGGCCCTGCATCAAACTTCCTTCTGGGGCCCTTTTATATGTATGAGAACCCTGTTGGTGGGACTGTAATTACACGTTGGGGCCCCCTGTAGCTTGGTGGCCCCGTATCATTGATACGGCTGATGCGGCGGTAGCTTCGCCCCTGCTTGTAGGTTACTGATATTTTTCAAAAGTTTTTTTTTTCATTAAAGTAAAATTTTTCAGAGGTCGTGTATTGAACATAATTTAATTCATTTGGAATATATGCAGTGCGGATTTAAGCTCATTTCGGACCCTGGGTGCAAAATATCTACAGGCCCCCTTAGCACTAGTGGATCGTAATTTATAACCAGAAAACCTGGTTAAGTCCAGCTTATTCGGGGCCTTCCGCGTCACTAGGCGCTCGCCTCAAGCGCCCAATGGATAAACCGGCACTGAAATATGTACATATTTAAAAAATATGTCCGATTCATTCGCTACCAATAAAATATGTGCCATTAATTAAATTTAAGCAATCGAATTCTAATCTAATTCGATTCCATTAAATCTAAGAAAATCGTGAAAATTTCGTTCATGAAAGAATTTTTGAGTGTTAGATTTGTAACCGGGAAGTAGTTCCTTTCCAACCATCACCTCTGGAATCATTCCCGAGAAGACCTACCTGTTGACGTGTTCTTTTTCATTGCACGTTCGGAAGAGGGTACGAAACTCTCGATTTTCTTCCCCTAATCGTGTGGCTTTTTATGGGAAGGGGGGGGGGGTTGAAATAAGAGGATCACCAACTTTATTGATGAGGGGACCGTCTCCAAAAAGAAGTTAACGCGCGACAATCGCGCACCCGGTGGAAAGCAGCGGCATTTCCTACCGAACGCGATCGGCTGCCGAGTTGCCACAACTTATGCAGCTAAGTAGTACGAAGAGGAGGGAAAAGTAGCGAATCGATTTTCACTTGCAATTCATCAAAATAATTTTTTTAATTTTGAGCTATTAAAAATACATTCAAATGATTTAATTATATTTAAAATACATTCAGATTCTTTGTGTAAAATTTCGTGATCTGCTGTGTCCTTTTTGCAAATTCCTGAATTATATTGAAGCGCTTATGGCGATGAAATAAAATAATCCCTCGTTCTTAAAAGGTCATTTTGGCCGCGGTAGCCGAGTGCTCAAGGCATCGGATCGTGGCTGGCCTTGTTACCAATTGAAGTCCAGTACCACTAAAGACCCGCCTTGTAGGGCAGCGTTGCACGTTAAACCCGTCGAGAGTTCAAACGTCCTCCCGTTGGTGTGGTAGTTAGGAGAAGGGGTGGCAGCTCAGGTGTCGTGCACGCCACTTGACCGTAATTCAAAATTACGTGGCCCGTCGCCAAAAGCCCTCGTGTAGCTGAACAGTGCGACGTTAATATTCACTCACTCATTCAAAGTCATTTTGATTCTGAGAATTGAATCCAACAGTTAAAGGCACATTCGATTCCTTAGTTTTGTCTTTGTTGACATCGCTCTCGAAAATACCCTTTCCACAGGGGCATTACTTATGAGTAGGCTGTAAAACTCTAAAGCAAATGTGGCTAAATCTTTTGAGTGAGTGAATGAATATTAACGTCGCACTGATCAGCTACACGAGGGCTTTTGGCGACGGACCACGTAATTTTGAATCATAGTCAAGTGACGTGGACGACACCTGAGCTGGCACCCTCCTCTCCTAACTACCACACCAACGGGAGGACGTTTGAGCTCTGCACAGATTTAACGTGCATCGCTGCCCTACACGGCGGGTCTTTAGTGGTACTGGGCTCGAACTCTGGACAAGGCCAGCTACGATCCGATACCTTGACCACTCGGCTACCGCGGCCACTGCTAAATCTCTTAAAAACGGACTTCCCACTGCGTCTTTTATATTAAAGATGTGACACCAAAATAATGCTCCATCATTTAAAAGTTCAGATGATGAATGAAAATCATCTTTCAACTGTGTATGTTAAAAATATGTCTCAATTGATTCTCCAGAACATTCTATTTAGATAGGTCTGCTAATTCTAAAGGCAGATCATAAAATGAGGGACGATTTGAATTTTAAAAACAATTTCAGGTGAAAAACTATTTATATTTTCTAAAGTTACATAATTTGAAGGGGTTCGGTATAAAGTTATTCACATGAAGTCTTGAGAAAATTATGACATCTTTCATAGATTTCTTTTGCAGATTCTGGGGAAATTATTTTACTTTTGCTTGTCAGTTTATTCAAAAAGACATATTATCCAAAATCAACTTCCTACAGCGTTCCGTGTCGTTTTGGAGTTTCCCCATGATTTCACATTGTCGACTAAATTCACCAAATTTTTTTTGGGTGATTTTTCCCAAATAATTCATTTTTTCGAACTTGATCCAACACTTTTATGTGTGGTTGAAAGTAGCAAAAAGTAGCGGGATCATCAAGTGAAGTAGCGTAAAATTCGCGAAGTAGCAATAGAATAAAAAAAAGTAGCGGAAAGTTTTCAAAAGTAGCAAAATTCGCGAAAAATCACGCGATCTGGTAACACTGCTGAGAACTTTGTTGAAGTGTGTGTGTGTGTAGGCAGGCCCGATTCATTATTGAAGCAAGATTTTGTTTGGCAAGTAGTCGAGTCATCTGAAGTGGGAAGGTTATCGCCAATCGGAATGAAACTTTGCGACAGATAACTTCTATTTTGCTGAGTTGTTGCATTCCTGAAGTACTAACAGCAAGAAGAGGAAAATACATATGCTGTCATGTTTTTTATAATTACAAAAGATGTTTGTTTCCCTTAGTTTTTTCATCTTTGTCCTGGTGAAATAAACCGCCCACTTTTAAAAAGTATTTCTTTTTCTAAAGGGGAAAAAAAAATGGCCAGACTTTTTTTGTGGGCTAAAGAAACTATCGTTCCTCGTTGTATGAGAATTTCTACTGGGATTCCGAATTTTGCTCTTGAAGTCTTTTAAGCATTTTTTATTAATTATCAAACCATGATTATGATGCGGTGCTGCACATGAGTATTCTCCCTTATCCCCGAACTATGTTTAACCGTATGAGTCCCAGAGGGTATTGAGGACTGCGGTAGCCCAGTGGTCAAGGTATCGGATCGTGGCAGGCATGTCATGAGTTCGAGCCCAGTACTACTAAAGACCCGCCGTGTAGGGCAGCGATGCACGTTGAATCTGTCCAGAGCCGAAACGTCCTTCCGTTGGTGTGGTGTGGTAGTTAGGAGAGGGGGTGCCAGCTCAGGTGTCGTCCACGTCACTTGAAAATGGTTCAAAATTACGTGGTCCGTCGCCACAAGCCTTCATGTAGCTGAACAGTGCGACGTTAATATTCACTCACTCACACAGAGGGTATTGAAAAAATGCTATCGAAGAATCCCAAACAGCACAACCGCGCTTTCTCAGGATGAATACTAAAAGACCCAAGCAGCACGATAGCGCTCGTTTTATGTTGAGGAATACCACAAGCGGCGTGATAGTATTGTTTTACCTATTGCAAAATGTACTATTTACATTAAAAAGAGCTGTGTAATGTACTTGCTTCAGTAAATCTGAGCGCGCGACTTCAGCAATGTTTAACGCACCGTCAGTTGTCCATAGTTTTCGAAATGTACTGGGTTTTCTCGACATAAAATCTCAACAGCGCGCTGTTTGGGACCCAAACGGTTAAGTGAAATCGTTCCGAACGTGTGTGAGGGGGCTGTTCTGTATTGTGAAATGAATCAATATAGAAAAAAATGTTTAAAATGTCGTGGAACAAATTTAAAAGAAAATGAAGGAAATTCTCTTTTCCAAATTGTATCGCTGGTTCCAATTTTGCGAACTTGAATCGATCTTCACTCGAAACCGCGTTATTCCACACATCAAGCTTAGATTCTTCACGTGGTCTCATTTCGTATCTAGCGACCCCCGCCCCCTTTGAAATCAGCTGTAACCAATTCAAGAACTTATAATGACGCCTCAGTATTTTAATACAGTTGAATGAAACTATAAAAACTTTTTAATTATAAAGCCCAATTAATAATTTTTGAAGGTAATATATTTAAACAATTATATCTGCTTTATGTAATAATTACATCGTACCTTCAAAAGAGTGTTTGTAAGATGTGAAAACATTTTTTTGAAAGTAAGTGAATTCTCGAAGGAAAATTTACAGTTGCATCTGGGCACAAAGGTGCTGTGGAGAAAAATGTACCCTGTATTAAGAAATTCAAGCTGATGACGTATTCGCTACATCAGAGACAGCTCAAAAATATCAACAGACTTAGAACTCGGATCGGCCGTGGCTTGCCTTGTCACGAGTTCGAGCCCAGTACCACTAAAGACCCGCCGTGTAGGGCAGCGATGCACGTTAAATCTGTCGAGAGCTGAAACGTCCTCCCGTTGGTGTGGTAGTTAGGAGAGGGGGGTGCCAGCTCAGGTGTCGTCCACGTCACTTGACCATGGTTCAAAATGACGTGGTCCGTCGCCAAAAGCCCTCGTGTAGCTAAACAGTACGACGTTAATATTCAATCAATCAATAGAACTCGGATCTACTCCGTAGGAAAAACAAGCTCAAGGTTTGGAGAGAATTTCCTACTTTTTTCTTTTGAAATGGTTCAAATTTTGCTTCTTTTGTGTGCATCCGAAGCCGTGATTACAGTAATCGGTGTCGAGTCGTGATTTGAGTTTTGATGTTTCTCAAGACCTACCTTCTGTGTGTAGAGTACATTAAATTTGCGAGTCGTTCAAATCCTCGTATTGGCATAGTATGGAAGTTCAAGTGTCGTCGTTTCGTGCAGCTTTGAAGTGCGACATTAAGAATCAATCAATCCAAGTTGTGTTTTCAGCATTTATCTTTAAGAAGTCAAAATATTTATATTAACTCTGTTGGAACTGTATACGTCCCCCAGAGTATCGCACATAAAATCAAAATTTTGTAAAAAAGTCGACATGCACTAACAGTTGATTTGTATGGATAGATTAACTTTTAATGAATGTATATTTTACCCAGGCTACGTGGTTTCTCTTCTCTTTGTGTGGATCTTTCGCAATTAAAGTAATGGCATGAACGTATGTTTAAAAGTGTATCATCGGTTATTATTTACTTTCATTGCACGAGGCTGCTCAAGCTTTTGCGTGACCTTTATGTTTGACTCCTTTACTGAGGTATACAGTCCACTTTTATTAATTATTTGTTTCATTAAAATTATAATAGTCTTGGTATATATTTTTTAAAATATATTTTAGCAAAAATTGTTACATACAAGTTTGAATTTTTTTTTTCAAAAGTAAAATGAGGGCTGCGGCAGCCCAGTGGTCAAGGTATCGGATCATGGCAGGCATGTCATGAGTTCGAGCCCAGTACCACTAAAGACCCGCCGTGTAGGGCAGCGATGCACGTTAAATCTGTCGAGAGCTGAAACGTCCTCCAGTTGGTGTGGTAGTTAGGAGAGGAGGTTGCTAGGTCAGGTATCGTCCACGTCACTTGACCAAGGTTCAAAAGGACGTGGTCCGTCGCCAAAAGCCTCGTGTAGCTGAACAGTGCGACGTTAATATTCACTCACTCACTATTCAAAAGTAAAATAAAGTTGTGATATAATTTATATAGAATTTTATTTCAAAAATTACTACATTTGCGTAAAATGGACCTGTCCTTAATAATTATGGATGAAATTATTTAAATATATTTATTTGCTTTTGTATTTATTTTTTTAAATATATAAACAAACTCCTTTTATCGCATTAATACTTAGTTTCTTTAAAGAATATTTTTTTTAGTGTTCTATTTTTCATTTTATATTAAAAATTCTGTTGGATCTCCAATTTTTTTAAAAAAAAGTGTGTCCAACACTGCACTAAAATTTAGATTATTGTGTAAACCAGAAGAAAATGTGTCCCCAGAAGAAGAGAGAACAAAGTCTTTTTATCTTTTACCCATAATTTTTTTGCCATGTTTGGAAACAAAATTTGAAAAAAGACTATCAAGGATTTATTAAGATTAAAAATATTCAAGAATAGTTTCTCTGAAATTTGGAGCAGTAACGTGTCCTTCTTTTTTTCGTATGTAAAACGGTCAAGTAAGTGTGCAGAAAGTGTGCATCAGAAAAAGTGTAGCGGGCTATTTTACAAGGTTTCTTCGTAAAACTCTTTAAAGTTTGACTTTTTTTAGCTGCCGTTAGGGTGCGTGTCATGAGTGCCAGCCTTAATGCCCCGTGTGGAAGGGGTATCGAGGCTTGATGGGGTAGTTTGGAGAGGAGTCGCTTCAGGTGTCGTTCTCGTCACTTAATCGTTAAAAATTACGATGATAATAGCTCTGGTGGTGTTGTTGTTGCACGCCCCCATTTGTCAGCAGTGCTAGACCAGGACTTCGTGCACTTTCAAAAAAAGCCAACACCAGCAAGGGATCGTCTGCTAAATCCTACTTGGTGAGCTCTGGGCGTTCGAGGATGTGAGCAGGCGAGGCCGGCTCAGAAGAACAGTTCGTGA
>BMAV01019239.1:328334-339284 GCA_019973955.1 Trichonephila inaurata madagascariensis
TACCACTGGTGCTCGGGGGTAATCCAAGCGGTCTTATTCTGGTGTTTAGTTCTAGAGAAAAAAAAGGTGGATGCTCTGACGGCTCTGGTACCTCGCAAAGTGCCAAAGTGTCCGCAATCTCATTTGCCTCTAGATCTATGTGAGAGGGAATCCACTGCAGATGAATTTGATGCGATGTGGAAGGTCATTTTAACTTGGTGAGTATTGGCACTCCAACATTTGCCAATTGGACAAGTGTTGTATTGCACTTCTACTATCAGATCGCTATAATAGCTCTGGTATTGCTTTATATAGTGCGATGTTAATAAATACCCACTCTTAAAGTTTTATTTAGAGTTAAGTAATGTCAACTTCTTGCTGTTGTTCCCCTACTTTCTTACAATAGAAGCGGAATATGTAGATTAATTTTGTAAAAGGGATGAGTTGGGGGAGAATATAGAGAGTTGAAAGTTATATTTGAAAGGTGCGGAGATTTTCACATCCATTTTGAGAATTAGATTAATCGAGTCCTTGTCAAAACCAAGGTTTTAATTGAAAGAGCTTCCCATTCTTGGAAATTGTAGACAACAATAGATCAGCTTGTGTTGTTTTGTTGGAGTTACAGATAAGAGTGTCTGCAAGTATTTCGGGTGATTGAATTTAAAAGGCTCCCACAATTGATTCGCTTGATTTTTACTTGATAAGTTCAACATAAATAAAAGATTACCGAAAAGTGCAAACAGGTTTTTATTTTTACACATAACAAATGCTTTAATTTAAAGTAAAGATAAAGAACAGTCAACGAAAAACTTCTAAACTGAAAAATTTCTGAAGCATTTTAAATAAACATATGCTGATTTTTGACTCAAACAATTCAAAATATACTTATAAAAAATATATTTAACTACCACTAAATATTTTCTGTTTGACTGCTGTTTTAATTAATTTTGCGTAATCTTATCTAAAACCTTTTCAAAAATCTTTTTTTTTTGTTAGATGAACTTAAAGCCAAACTTTTTTTTAATTTGAACATAGACCAATACTGGTTTCTCTTCGAGGAGCTAGAAAATTCGTATTAAAATTATTTAAAAAAGGAAAAACGTATCGTGAAATAGCTGAAATTATTGGTAGAATTGATACTTGTGTCCAGAAAATCATTATAAACTTTGAAAACAATGGATTGATTGAAGAGGAAGGAAAGGTATTCTGAATGCTGTCGTAGAAAGGAATATTTTGAAAGGAATCAAGATTGATCTTAAAGTAAGTGGTGTCAAACTTGCTGCAGAATTTTCTCAAATCCTAGGCCGAAGTGTGTGCGGATGTAAAAGTCGAGTTATTAGAAATAAACCGTTCATCAGCTTGCAAAATCAGGAAAAGCGTTAAGAATAAAGTTATATTTAGTGATGAAAGTAAATTCAACATATTTAGCTTAAGGAGAAAGCCCAATACCGCTTCGGATCCTACAGTTAAACATAGTGGTGGCTCCGTCAGGGCCTCCTCTGGGTAGGAAAATTAATTTTTATAGATGCCATGTGTGGTTGACTTGGAAAAACTTCGCAACAATTGAAAGAAAAGTACTAAAAGTTTGGATCTAGATGGAAATTTTATTTTCCAGCTGGACAATGGCTCTAAACTTACGGCACGTAACGTCAAAATGTGGTGTCTTTTTTTATTGTAACCACACCACAGTTGTCCTACATCAATGTTACTGAAAATGTGTGGGTCACACTCGAAACAGTGGTCTAAAAACACGAAATTAGAATTAGAACCCATTTAAAACAGTGTTGCAACAAGAATGGGGTAAAATATCTTTAGACATACCACACCAAAAAGTTGGTTGATTCGGTACCACGACGTTTAGAAACCATTACATACAAACCAAAGGAGATGCAACTAAAGTAGTGACACTTTCTTTGTATTGTGAGATACCACAAAAACTTCATTGGTGTGTTCTCAATTTTTTGAGGCAAATGTTTACTTCAAATGCCTTTGAAACTTTTGAGTTTAGATGTTTTTCATTGATTGTTCTTCTCATTTTTACTAATTGACCGCAAGATATATTTTTGAGTTATAAAATCAATTTTTTTCTTCCGATATTTTAATATTTATCTTATGTTTGCAAATTTTTTTTGTTATCAAGGAAGGGGAAAAAATCATTGGAAAGGGTCAAAGGGGAAAAAAGTTATATCGTGGAAATTATATACGTGTTGAACAGAATTTGTAAAATATTAGATATGTTTTTTGGGGGTTGTGTATGTTGAGTCGAAAGTGAACCTTAAAGTGTGTTCATGTGGTGTGGTGTAGAACAATGGGGCACGCACAAGAGGGGGTGGGGGTTAGGGGTACAGACCTACAGATTTTTAGCATAAAGATTGTCTCGATGCTTTCGTATACGGTTTTTAAAATGTGTGACCCTTCCTATGAAAGTATAGTCTTTGTGAGAAATTTGTAAAGAGCTCCCACAGCTTAGCCGTCATCTTCTGCTGGCAGATGAGAACCACCACCCATAGCCCTCGTTGGGTTCCAGGGTGATCCAATTTCACATTCAAGACCAGTTCTCTGGCCTATGTGAAAAATCAAACGATTTCGACCTAAAACTAAAGAAAACGATTTTTTATGTGTAGAGGTCCCCTTCTTGTTGAATCAGTATAACATGCGTACGCTTACATAGGGAAGGAAATTATAATGGGGAAGGGGTGTGTGTGTGACCCCTCTTTATAGACTCGGTGTAAAATGAATGGGGGAGGGAAGGAAGTCTAGTGTCATTATAGTACTCCGCGCGTTTTGAATATCGTTTGGTGCAGGGGGGGATGACCTTGGGTGGAGTTGATAGGTGAGCGTCTTTTTAGAAGAAGATGGATTTCGGCTTTTTATGGGCGTCAGGTATGCTTCGTTATTTCTTGGTCACCGTTTCTTTCCCCTCCTTTGTAAGGGGTGGGGGAAGAAAGATATCGGTTTTTCCTACCTGTCCCTTCTCTAAGAAGATACGAAGTAGTTTTTGCGACACCTCGCCTTGTGTTTAGATAGTGCAATGCAAAGTGCTTGTTTTTTTTTTACTCGCGTTATTTGCGTTCAGAGAATTTTGTCTCCATGAGATTAGAGATGCCTAAATTAAAAGATTAATTTGACAAATATTTGAAAAGTTTGTTTTTGTCGTTGGTAAAGAGGACATAGCCGTCTGTCCTCGACGAGAATAAATCTTGGATTCTGTTATAATATATTAAAGACTATTTTGCTGTCTGCTGAAATCGTCCGCATGGTTACGTAATTTCATGTTGAGAGGGCGAAATATTTGAGACTTTCGATTCCTCCATTCACGTGAAGGTTTATTTCGTTTGTCATTTTCTGTTATCGCCGGATTTGATATATTCACAAGTTCGCGACTGGTGTCGTTGTAATCGAGTAGAGGGTTCGAATCCTAATTCCTCTAAAGACGGGTTATGTCATGGGGTTAGTGCCCATTAACTTGCATTAACCCCAATACATGACAATTACATTGTTTTTAAGGTTTCATAATTGCAGTGGTGTGGAAGTTTGGAGAATACGGGACTAGCTCGGGTGTCGTCCTTATCACTTGACCCTGATCAAAATTATGAGGTTCTTATCTTAGACAACTGTTAGAATTGTAGCAATCCATTTGTAAAAGTCGAGAGGTTCATGGAACGAGACGGTTCAATTTGACTACTACTTCCAAAAGTTGCCGAAAGGAATAATGATGGCCTAAACATTTTAATCGAACGAATACTCTCCCGGAGTAGGAGAGAGACGGAGGAACGTTCTAATCATTTGGCTGTAACTCGACATTATGAGGAACATACCATGTGACATTTCGTGTGGTGTCAATTCCTGTAGCTTTCCACATGTTCCAAATAAAAGCTTTTTTCTTTGATTTTATCTCATTTATACGGCATCTTGTTATGAATGAATTCTGTTGAAACGATTTTTATTTTTTCAATACATACTACTAACTTCAATCCATTTCTGTATATATACTTGCCTCCTATAGTCTGCGTACAGACCATCATCTTTCATATTCATGCAAAGATCGCTAATTAAATCAAGTCTTTCTGAATCAATACTATTTTTTATTGATTCCTCTAACGTCGTAAATTCAAATGGTAAAGGCAACACTGATCTGAATATTGCATAAGATAATACAAATATTTATAACTTGAGAACGACACAAATCGTGTGCGTCAAAAGTCTGCGTACACTGGAAAAAACCTTTACAATAATAGATTGTAACTTAAAGTTAATACTTTTAAAGCTATTCCGTTCTTTCTATAAGTCTCTCAACATATTTGACAGGGCTTTTACTAGCTTAGTTGTTCCATTCTTCTACTACAGGGGTGTTAAACACGCGGGCCGCATGTGGCCCGCCAGTACGTAAGTTGCGACCCGCCACATAATTCTTTTTAAAAACTTTTAAATATGAGGCTATTAAAGTTTTTTCATTTTGAAATTTATTTGAGGTGAAACTTATTCATAAATTTACAATATATTTGCCTGTTACCTATTCTTGTTTTAAAAGAAATCCTTTTTGATAATAAAAATGGCCTTTAGATTATATATATTTGTTTCATTAAACGTATTCTTTAAATTTTACTATAATAAAGTATTTGTTATTAAATTCTGAAATGTGCTCTGTGCATATTCTGATTCTTCACGAGTGTGACTTCTATTTCACTTCCTCTTTCTGTGTTTGGAGTATCCATTTGGCCATAGGCAGTCAGAGATATTTGTTAAAGTTTAAAAAAATGTATTCAAGATGGTTAAGATAGGGAAGTATATACTTAATCGTTTGTGTATTTTCATACGTACAATCAAATTTGAACAATGAGTTAAGAAAAATTAATTCAAAAGGAATGCCGTAATTTTCAAGAAAATGGTAACTGTGATATTTTTGCGTTCAAAATAAGATTAAAATATGCCTGATATCTAAAAACCCTCTATTTCAGTTGTTAAGGAATATAATCTTAAAAGGCACTATGACACAAATCATGAAACAAGCTATGACCAATACTTTTCAAAACTTTGTGAAGACAAATTGTGTGTGTGAGATCAACAAAATGAATGAGTGTGCTTTATGGTTTTTGAAGAATTGAAGATTATACAGTTGCTGTAAAAGTTAGATATTATTACATTTAATCACCCAAAAATTATTACTTTGGCTAAAATTAATAGAAAAAGATAACTTTTTCACTTTGAAATCTCTGTCATATTTGTTGATTAAATCCCATAAAATAAAATTTACTAAATACGCGCATTAAATTAAATTGTTTGAAACGGAATTATTAATTCTAATTTTAAAACCTGTGAGCTATAATTTCGCACTTTTACTTCATCTCTATCTATCGATATTGAAATTGTTGATGAAAGCTTAGAAATAAATGAATTGAAATCCTATGTGATTCTTTGTTGAAGCAAAAATCTATGGAATTCTAGATTTTTATACATATTTATATCAGTAGGATCTGTTTTTTTCCTAAAATTTATCGTTTGCTATGCGAATAATGGCTATGCTTGGATGCACTCATTTATGCTGTCAATTATTTCCTTTAATGAAAATTAGCGAAAGTTCAGAAAGATTAAGATTAACCCCAAACACCATTTATCGTCAATTTTTAAAAATAAATCAGCGCAGTTTTTAATCAAATTTTGATGACTTCCTATGTGAAAAAAACCGATGCTTAATATCTTTTAAAAACTAATGTTAAGATGAAATTCTTAATTTTTTTTTCTTGTTGTAAAAAATATAAAATATGTATAGCTCAAGTTTAAAAAATAGCACGAAATATAAGATGACTACGTATGTATAATAATAATAATAAACACTGAGTTTTACATTGAGCCTAATAAATGCATAATACATTATAAAAATCGTATGTTATTGGTTTTTTGAAGATTGTAAATAAGCGGCCCCCAACTTATAATAAAACAGACCATGTGGCCCGTAATAGCACACTAGTTTGACACCCTTGTTGTACTACGACAGATTTGAGCATTTCCTTGGATGTTATTACGTTCTCCCTGATTATTTACTCGAGTAAATTTCAAAAAAGGTTGCATTGTGCTCAGGTCTGGGGACTAGGTTGGCTTGCGGAATTGGTTTGGGACATGTCAGAACAGCCATGGCTCACAATGACTTCACAATGTGAGCCATTTGCTTGGTACCTTTGTGTCGCTGAAAGTAAAAATCATCACTCACCGCAAGTTTCTCGGAATATGCCCTGATATTTTACTTCAATAATTTCAAGTAACCAATTTTGTACATTATTGCCTCAATAAATTCCAGATTACCAGCCAAAAGGCTTGCACTGCACTTCCAAACGTGATAGTCGAAAAAGGATTCTCTTTCTTAAGATCTGTTCAGGAATTTTTGCAGGTATATTTTTGTTCTTTTTGATGCCAAATTACAAAAGTTACTTTCAATTGAATATATTACATTTTTCCAATAATTATGTTTCCTATTTAGAGGATTTTTTGCCAAAGATCATTCTCTTAGCTCTGTTCACTCGAGATATAAATGATTTCTTGAGTACAACTCGGCCGTGGTAGTCAGTTCAGTTCAGTTCTCTTCGAATTGTGGTTAAAGTAAATCTTTTTTGCAATATCTCAGAGACACAGTTTTAGCTATTTTTGAAGCTTATAATCTTGGGTTTATATATATATATATATATATATATATATATATATAATGTGTGTGTGTTACCGCAACGTATGAAATGCCTGACGTTTTTAGGCAAAGTGTGAAATAAGAGAATTATTACATACTTGCCTAGGCATTGTATAGAATGCCAAATGCTATTTAGGCAAAGTATGAAAAAAGGTCCTTATAAGGCTATTTTATAAATGACATGCATTCCTAAGAAATACAAATGTTATACTAGAAAAATAATAAGAGTGCCATTAAAAAAAGGTATTCAAAATACGTAAAGAAAAATGAAAGTTGTACTGAACAAGATTATTGTCTTTCTTATTAAGGGGACTTGGCATATTTTGAACAATTATTTTTTATTTATGTATTTAAAATTTTTTATTTTAGCATTACATATAATGTTTTTATTCAAGAAAATAATACGAGATAAAATTTTGTGTAAATTATTCACACAATTTAGAAAAATTGAAAGTTTAAAAAAATATATGGAACATTTTAAAATAATACTCCTTTTGTATTTACTAATTATTTGGCCTGAAATATTTTGTAACTTTCCTAAGAATGTCTTAAACAAATTTATGAATTGATTTTACAATAACTTAATTAATGTTAGAGAGAAAAAAATAAAAATAAAATGTGATATGCTTGCTGAAATTCAACAAAAATACCAAAATCTCCTACATTAAATTTTTTTTTAAAAAAAAAGTATTTTTACAGCACAAACTGAATACCTAATTTTGTTACATGCATTATACATAAAACACAGGGAAAAAAAGCGAAGTGATTGATTAATATTTATGGAAGGAGAAGCATATTGAATGCGAAAAAACACAAACTGAGATAAACCACTGTTAAGTTTGTAATTCTAAAAAAATAATTATTACAAGCTTAAATAACATAAAATACCTCTTTAAAATATTAGCTACATATTTTCGTAAGAATAATCGCATTTTCAAATTATTTCTTATCATATTTTATAAATGATCCCTTTTTAGCGAGTATTAATTGCATAACAAAACTCAAGGAAAACGTTAAAAAAAATTTTTTTTACAATTGCACAAATTTTAAAGTTTTTTTCTCCACATAATATTGAAATGTTATATTTTTATGGAAAACATGATGAAGAACTGAAGTAATAAAAAAAATTAAAAAAAAGCCTTAGTGAAAAAAATTTCACATGCACACATTTCTAAAGAAATACAAATTACATTAATGTAATATTTAAGAAATATCCCGTGCTTTATTTATAAAAGCTTCTTTTTTAGTTATTATTTCACTTTTTACAATAGCTTTTTTTTATCTCTCATTTTTTTTTTTTATCTAAAAAGGGATGTTTTATATTTTACTATTGAAATTTTTCCAACTTCTAATTTTCAGGCATGCAAAAATGATGTATCATTAGAAAGGTAATAATGCGAAGAATATAACTAAATGAAAATAAACAAACGATATTTTGATCATTTTTAGGGTGCCAAGTCCTCTTAAGGGAAGTAAAACCTGGCTCATTTGATCCCTCTCTAACTGCTCTTCCAGTTATTATAATTTCATGCTCATAGGGCTATTCCTTACATAGTTTTTAATTGTTATAAACTTTTAAAATTTATTTAAATCCACAATATCTTGGCTCCTGTTTGAATCTCGGACTTGAGATTTGAACCAACTGTTCCACTCGTCGAGACCCATCCAGTCATATACTTGACTCCTATTGTGTAGGCATGGGGAGGGCTTAAGCACTAAAATATCATGTTCCCATGTTAATCCTACGAGGTCTGAAAAAATTTCACCCCCCCTAAGAATTTGATTTTGGGACTTGATTTTTAAAGGTACGCCATATTTTCGTGTATGCGCGAGCCTTACGTGGAATTGACCCCCTAAAGGGCTTCCCCTATAATAACTCGAATCCTATGCTACCTTGGTCTATCGCACCGGCTGGATTCGATTGTTCTCCCTATGAGCTCTTCAAATATGTAATTTTATCCCAACAGCCCCATTCCTCCCCCCATTTCACGTTTTTAAACAGTTTTAAAATTTTTAAAATTCCTCATAGCTCCGAGGAGTTTTGACCTGTATGGTTCGGAAGTACAAGGACTCGACCTCCCAGGTGTCTCCCCCCCACTTGGACAGCATGGGATATTGGGGATTTAAATAAATTTTAAAAGTTTAAATTAAAAACTATGTATGGAATAGCCCCATGAGCTTAAATTATAATAACTGGAAGAGCAGTTAGAGAGGGATCGAATGAGTCAGGTTCGAATAGACTGTGAGGCTCGGGTGTCGAGATATTGGCCAAAAAGCTGTAGAGGGGTGGGAATGCACCGGGGGGGGGATATAACCATATTCTAACCATACCAAATGTTATTATGATCCCCCAAATACCAGTCCCCTAGCACCAAAAAAGTGGCATATTTTTTTTCATTTCATCATTTCACTAAAAAAGTTTGGGGATTTAACTAATTCATTTCTTTACAACAGGGAAAAGACAAAGAGAATTCATTTTAACATCTTTCGTGAATTGATCATCTCCTATAGGGATTTGACGAAAGCCCTAATTTCATCGTTTCCCTGCGACATATAGGCGGTGACCTTCAGGGGTGAAATCATGAGATTTTTTCTCCCCTGTCAATCAAAGGGTCGCACGTACACACAAGTAATCCTCTCGCTGTCCTCCCCCTCCAACGACTCAGCTAATTGCTGTATTTCATACTTTGCCGGTTTCTCATTTGCCATTCTGTAGAATGCCTAGGCAATGTATGAAATAAAAACCATTTCATACATTGCCGGCTAGTTTTAGGCATTCTATAGAATGCCGGATTTCATACTTTGCCGGTAACATATATATATATTACATACATACAGAGAGAGAGAGAGCATATTACATTTACTTCCAAAAGTTAAGCACGAAGAGATGTAAAATGCAAAAAAAAAATCAACAAATACTGCTTTGATTGACACAATATTTGGCAGTAAAGTAGCATATATATTTATACATAAAACTAAACCAATAATTATATACAGAAATGGAAAACAATAACACATTTTTGTAAATTATCAGATAATGTCATACTGGAGACTTAAACAGAATTATGTATAAAGTGAAAATAAACAGCATAAAATGAAAAAAAAGGACATTAATGGGGCATGTGATCCCCCCTCATCTGTATGCAAAGTTTACACCCTCTGACCATGCTTTCAATTAGGTGGTCAACCACCGCAAAATTAATCGATCGCCATTCTTGTAGAGCAGTTTTCAGCTCAATAAGAGTTGCTGGAGGTGGGAAACGTGAAGATACAGCACGGCCAAGAGCATCCCAAAGATTTTCAATGGGATTAAGGTCGGGCGAATATGCTGGCCACGCCATACGCGCAATTCCTTCACTCTCCAGGTAGTCATCGACGATGTCAGCTCTATGGGGACGTGCGTTATCGTCCATTAAATCAAAAGTAGGGCCAACTGCTGCAGCGTACAATCTCACAATGGGTTCTAGGACTTCATCTCGATACCGGACAGCTGTCACAGAACCCCGTTTAAAGATTTGCAGGTCGGTGCGGTATCCTAATGAAATCCCTGCCCACACCATAATGCTTCCGCCTCCGAATGCGTGATGTTCGGTGATGGTTTAGTGCTGATTGCGTGTTCCTTGTTTAAGCCATATCCTTATACGCTTGTCATCTGGCTCCAGAGCAAATCTTGACTCATCAGTAAACATGACATTGCCCCAGTCAGACACAGTCCAATTGCCATGTTCCCGGCACCACTTTACATGCCCCTCTTGATTGGACGGATAGAGGAACACAAACTCAAGGTACCCGGGCATACAGTCCATTCATATGTAATCTTCGGCGTACAGTAGCTGCAGATATAGCCTTACCAATGGACGCTGTAACCGTAGATGTCACACGTGTGAAGGTCACTCTGCGATTCCGCTTGACTACAATAGCAATATATCGATCTTCCGCTGGGGTTGTAACCCTTGGGCGACCATCTACGGACCTTCAGACAACTGTCTTTGTGGTTTGGAATTGTTTTCATAAACGTGAAATTACAGAATGATGAACGCCGAAGAAAAGAGCAACTTCTGTGATCGACTGTTTTGCTTCAATCCGCCCCACCGCTCGCCAGCGCTCAGAATCTTCCATTCGTTTTCTGGAAGTCATAAAAACACGTATGTCTTGAAAACAAATTGTACGAAAGTTTTAAATACCTTCTATCAGCACTTACAATCAACTTTTGTAACCCTTCTTAAAGCTGGCTTCTTATAAGAATGCTGTGATATGTTGTGGCTACGTGTGTGATGTTGTTGTACTTTCATCAA
>BMAV01019239.1:339294-351620 GCA_019973955.1 Trichonephila inaurata madagascariensis
TATTTCTTCATCTTTTACATAAATTAAAATATTTTCGGCTTTTTCTCCTAGCAGATTTAAAAGAATTTCTCCCTTAAATTCACCCGGCACATTTTTGGTTTTAAATGAACGTTCTAAAGAAGAGAAAAATAAATTCCACCCCTCTGGTTTTTTAGGAATCGGAAGAGTCAATGTACGAACACTTACAATAAAATTTTCTATTGAAGTTTGCTTTGTTTCAGGATTTGTACGCTGCAACACATTGCTATCCCTTTGACTTTCCAATTTTGCCCTTTCTAAATTTATTTTCCCCAATTCTATTTCCAATTTAACTTTTTCCAGTTGTATTTTTTCAAACTCAAGCTGCGATTCTGCCGTTAAACGGGCTTGTTCTTCCTTCGATTTTCTATCCGCACGCGCTTGTTCTTCCTTCGATGTTCTATCTGCAATAATCGAATCTAAATAGTCATCAATAAACTCTTTATTGGTTTTATACTTTTCGCTATTTAAAATTAAATTTTTTAAATCTAACACTTTCATTTCTGGAGTTACTTTCTCCCCCAATTCATCCGCAATTAATATTAATTCTTCCTTTCTAGCTCCGCGAAACATGATTAGACAGAATTATACTAAATGAATTAATTAACCCAGAAAATTTATTAAAAAAAATCTGCTGAATTCGCTCAAAACGATGCAAAAGGATTGCCTACCTCGTAGTTTCTTTTGATGTCTTGACTCGCTCAGGCGTCGAATCCTACCGGCTGCGCCAATGTGATATGTTGTGGCTACGTGTGTGATGTTGTTGTACTTTCATCAACAAACATATTCTTGAGGACAACACAATTTATTACGAACTTAAAAAAAATAATTTTTAAAATTAAGTGACCCACGCGGGTAATACTCAAAATGGCCACCGACCTCACGCGCCGGTGCCTAGAAGCTCACAGCTCTATACTAAAAAAACCACATTCTTCCCGGAGGGGAGCACAGTGCGCCTCCTGGTGAAGGGAGGAAACACTACAAATGCCCTTTTTGCATATTTCTTGACATGAAAGCACGATTGGCTGTTACCTAACATATTTACATACTTCCATCTACCTCTGCAGCGAATTGCACCCTCTTCAATTTTGATTGGCTTCTGGAAATTAGCATTTTCCTCTCCGTGCTTAACTTTTGGAAGTGAGTGTACAAAGCAAGACTCTCTCGAGGTGACACTGCAGGCGAACGGCCGGATCTTGGCTTGGACGTTAAAATTTTTGTTGATTTGTTGTTTATAAACACTTTTTGAATCAATGAATGTCTCCTGTTAATTCTTTTTTCTGAAGATCTATGATAATTTTTCTTTCAATACTTGTATCAATCTCTATTCTGTTGCTTGCCATGGAACCACAAAAGCTTCAAATTGATAAAGAGTTTTAGCTGCATGTGCCCAGATTGGCGTGGTAACGTTAAAACTGATCTGAGGATTATATGTAGATAAGCAGTTTATTTTCTCTGCTCAATACAGAGTTTCTTGCAATTAAGGGGTAGATTTTACACACCGATTGTGGATTTAAAGTCTAGCGCTCGAGTGCTTGATGGCTACTACAGTGGAACCCCGTTGCGAGGGTAGCGAAGAGACAACACCACACGCTTTCATGTGTCATATCAAATAGCGCGCGCTTACGTCACTTCCTGTTACCCATTTCCGTCCCTTTTCACGAAATCACTCCGACAGATGTCCAGAAATCGAGAGGAAAGATGCTGCACATGAAAAACATCGAACACAGGAACTAAATAAACACATAAAACCAAGAAGTTAAATTGTTCGTAGAATCTCTAGCCCAGTGCGGATTTAAGCTCATTTCGGGCCCTGAGTGCAGAAGATCTACAAGCCCCCTTGGAACTGGTGGATCGAAATTTATAGCCAGAAAGTCTGATTAAGTCCAGCTTATCCGGGCTCTTCCAGGGGCTCGCTCAATGGATTAACCGGCACTCCTCTAGCCTCCCAGTATCGGGAATAGATGTATTTCTTCGTGAGAGCTGAACAGTCGGGGAGATGACTTCTTTACCGGGTTCATAAGATTTTCATACTTTTTGCATCCCCGGGAATGACATGGGACTGAAATAATCCGAGGAAACTAATTTTGCCTGCACTGTGGATTTCGACCTCCGATATCAATTTTAGTTGACTGCAATTTGCGATTTTAAGCGTCAAATTTCTTGGAAGGATAAATGCACCCCAGTAGTGGGGTAACAGTACAGTAGTAAAGTTTCCCCTCTACGTTGAATTAGGGAGAATTTTTGCAGCTTGTCCTAGAAAAGAGTTCTATTTGTCCTGATCAGACCTGCCTTGTTTGCCGGACATCGCTTCGTTAACTAAAAGGATTTAGTTATTAAAGTAACATCTGATTCAAGCTTATGATCTTGATTTACGTTGACTTACACTGAAAAATGTTACTTAATTTGTTATTTTAAAATCGAATACTTGTTTTCTTTATAAATTATTTCTTTGAATCAGCAGTTTGAAGAAGGGAATGAACTCCCAAACTGTTTGGGGGAGAATAAGTTTTAAAAAAATCTCACAGCTTTTTCTTATTTATTATTTTTTTAACCAAATTTTTGTGTGAGATTCTTACTAAATATTTAGTTATTTTTATGTAACAATTTATGTGTGTGTGTGTTTATATAACAAAATTTCAGGGAGCAGACTTTTGACATGTTTACACATTTTAAAGGAGGGAATTAGTTATATATCTAGCAAACCTTTTTATATAGAGATAAGACTTTTTAAAACTAAATTTTAATGAAAAAGAAGGGAAAATTTAAAAAAAATTCATAATTAATTTAATTTTTAACAAAGAAAGCCCTGCGTTAAAGTGTTATTGATAGTTCACATAACCTACCGTAAAAATTTTATCCATGAGAAATAAATATAGTTTCTGAGAAAAAGGTACAAAAACCTTGTTTAAGATGATTACCCCTTAAAAGATGAGATGTTGATTTTCGAAAAAAAAGTACACAAAACTCACATCTTTTGCGGAATTCGCATTGCAAGAAAATTTAGGTTTTCTTTTGTTGCTCTATTAATAATTCTGTTAACTTATTTACTTCGTATGGTCAATCGCAACTCATTGTTGTAATTGAATCCAGTAGTACGGCGGCACGGAATTTATTAAAAATCGCAGATTATTTTTCATTGAATAAATTGTATTTTATTGAAAAAGAAACGTTACACAAAATAACAAATATTCGAAAAATGGTATTAATTATTTATCTGCAAATTTTTCTTTTGTTCTCAACGTTATAGGTGCGAGTGGAGTTTTTCCACACATTGGCTGTCTGACAATGATTGCGAATTTATGGCCGGTGGGATTTCTGTCTATTCGAATCCACCAAAGCGCCATCGGGGCTGATGCACGTTTAATTTGTCGAATCCTCACGTTGACGTGGCTCTGCGTCCCTTGTCCATGTTTCTCTCCTTTCGTTTGGGTGGTCAAATATCATGAATCATATTAGTACAGTGGTCTTCGAACTCTTTTCAACCTTTTTTTCTGCTGGGCCGCATACATGTCAGCTATTTCACGCGGGCCGCAACATGAGGATAAATGGGAAATGCTTTAAGACCAAAATAACATTGGAAATTTAAAATGTGGAAAATTGATCGAAATATTATAATTCCTGTTCTGCTTTTTTTAATTATTATTTTTTATATTTTTGTCACTAATACTAAATTAGAAGCAGAAACACTCCTTCACAATTTCTGCCTCAATAAACGGTTTCATATGATTACCAATAATATAACAAACCTCTTGAAAGAGACCTTCAAGGAAAAGCATCATTGAATGATTCCTGTTTATTGGTTGTTTTTTTTAAGTACGTTACTTTCGTAATAAATCAAACAATTACTGATTCATGCTTGTTTTTCACTACAAAGTAGTCAACCTCCTAATCGTCTTGAAACGACTTATTTTTTTCGAATATTTTTCACTTGCAAAATATGATAGATAGTTAAAAATTAATTCCTCCCATAAAATTGCCGCTACTCCACTGTTGTCTGCTATCACTAACCGTAAACATTCCAAATAGAAAAAGAATATCAATTCGCGTGCCCGTACGACACCGACAGCAAAAAGCAAAGTTGATATACTTGATTTCTTGACAAAGAATTTCCCACCGAATTTTTAGTACAATGTTCTTAAATAAGTAAATTTCTCAGAGCAATGGACCATATGACCGTGCCTCTTAAAAAGGCTCGGTGGGCCGTAGGTTGAGTATCGCTGATCTATACTGTGTTTTCGGGGGACCCCTTCCACACACACACACACACTTAAAAGGATATACCTTAAAATAATTTTTGTAATAGATCAATATGTTAAAAGTACTTTATGTAATGACTATTTAAAAAAAAGTATTGTATTTGATAATATTAAAAAATTGAACGTAATTTTTTAATATAAAGTACTCACATTTTTATAATATTAATTTAAATGTCACCTACCCATGTGCAATATATTGAGTAACTGCGTATTTTTACACAAGCTGTGGAAGTCTAGATCTATTGAAAAAGTAACTGTAGTCGCATTTCATGTTCTGAATTTTTTGCTTTTATATTTTGTTTTTTTGCCACTCACAGTGGCGCACACAAGGGGGGGGGGGCCCGGGGGACCCGCCCCCCCAAAGGCCTTGATTTTTTTCCGATTGATTATAATTGTAAGTATATAGTACGTAAAATTTAATGAAGTATTTGTTATTAATGATTAATTTTATTTATTAATGCTAATTATTTATTCAATAATTAGTTTTTTACTGTGTTTTGTTCCCGAAAATCGACAAAATCCAAAGGAGCATGATAAAAGAATGGTGAACTTTCGACCCCGGACCCCCCCTTGAAAAATTTCTGTATGTACTGGCCACTCACATTGGTAATTTTTTTCACGAAAATACATTATTACACCATTAAAATGTTTATAGCAGCGTGAGAAATCCTGTGTACTATGCATGAATTTGCAACCTAAAACTCAAGAGCTGTTCTTGCTCAAATTTAGATTTTAACATCGTATCTGTTGATGTGTCGATAAGGTGTACCCCTCCTTCATTCGAGGTTTTTTTTTTCCTTCCACAAATGAAAAGAGGTGCATTTTCTATTAGAAAACTATTTAGTTTTGCAAAACATTATATTAACAATTGTAAACTATTTTGTGGAGCCTGGAATGGTAAGCAATCTAATAGGTAATATATATAAAGAAAAAAAAAAAACAAAAACGTTTGGATATTAATTTATTACATTGTGATAAAAGCTATGAAAATATTACGAAATAAAGCTATGAATAAATTAAAAAAAACTCAATTTTAATGATTGGGATCAGTTTTAGATACTTGCGGTTATACAAATTTCAAAGAAAATGTGAACCCATTTTGTATACACATTTAGAATTTTCTTTTCCATTTTTTTATCATGACTCATGGAACCCCTGAGTCTACCTCTTTTTCCGTGTGTCACATATCATTGTCCGTGTTCTGTACAAAGATTGAAAACTTTGCTTAAAAATTACAGATTTTAAAAAAGGTTTTTGTTCTTTTCCGTCTAATAAACTTTTTTCGAAGAAAATCATTGTATACAATTCTTTCCTTACGATTTTTGTTCAAAAATAACCTTTGTTTGTTATCGATGTGTGAAGTTTGAAAGCATTAACTTAAAAATTATAATCTTAAAAAGAATTTAAAACTCCAAGGAAAGCTATAAATTGTTCAAAAAATAATAATTTCATAAGTCGTATTTATAGGTACATTTACCTGTGGGGCCTCCTTTATTACTACCTAAACATGTGGCCTCTACTGCTAAAAAAGTTCCCTGCCTCTGGTCTGTGCTATCAAATTCGTGAAGATTGTAGTTTTTTTTCTGTGAAAGTTATGCTATTTAAAACCTGGCGTTTCAAAAATATATGAATGTATTTCTTTCATATTTTGTATACATGTTATTTAAAGTATGATAAAGGCAATAAACTAACAATTTCACTCTAACATCCATAGCATATTTTAACAATTTATTGTTACGAACACCATGCATTTTTATGAAATAAAAGAAAATGTAGAATGAGCCTTAACTTTTTGGTAATCTATACTAATAAAAGAATGTGTGTTTCAGCTGTTTCAGCCAAACTAAAAGCAACCCAGAAATATGAAATTTGGCACATAAAAACTGTAGGTTATGATGCTTTTAACCTCGAAGATATTTTTTGGAAATTCTCTTTAGATTTTATTAAAATTCAACTTTTAAGTGATTTTCCAGCGAACTGGCGATATGACGTCACGTGTAACTCTGCGAAAATTAATGTTTCGAGCTGTTTTTTGGAAAACTTTTGTATATTTTATTATAAATATATTTATTTAGGATTGTATTTGCTTGTTTGTTTTTTATTGTTCGCGCAGAATAACAATTGTTTTTCGAATAAATCATCGTAAAAAATATTCTTTCAAAATTTCCTTTCTCGGTTTGGCATCACGGATTTGTTTACAGTCGAATTTCGAGGTCTTCGAATATGAATTGTTTTTAATTAAACGTATTTTGTATCTTTTTCCGTAGGTTCAAACAAAAAGGATGTAATTTTCCCCTTTCAGAAAATTTTCGACTTTCATTGATGTTAATATTATAATTTTTTTTTTTTTTTTTGGTGTAATACACTACACACTTACTCACCAATCGCATCTTTTCCCCGCCTACTAGTTGTTGATACTAAAGCCTAGCCACAGCATTAAATTTGTGTATCGGTGTAATTTTTTTTTATGATTATTTCTTATATACTCTTTTTGGGTTTGTAATAATGCATATTGATTGTATAATGGAACAACTACTCATCTTGCAAGGCCTAATGTTCTTGAAACTACTATTTTTATTGTACTGGCTACTTTTAAACATACTTACTTTCCATAAACTTTTCTATTCCATTTTATACTTCTGAATAAGCTTAGCTATGCTATGAGAATCAAGGAAGCCTGATTACACTCTTTAAACTGTATCTGAGAAATTTTTGTGCTTCCTCCTTGTTTATTAATTTTATGTAGATTTTTAGAGTCAACAATAAATAACAATATGTACATATTTTGGTAATTATTAGTTTTAAGAACCTTGGGTTTGCGTGTGTCTGCTTTTCCTTATTGTCGCGAGACGGAATTTTGGTGGTATTATCAATTTACGGCTATGCGCATGGGCTACAATCCATCTGATGTTGTTGATATCACGACGCAGAACAGTGGCGCACACAAGGGGGGGGGCCGCCCCCCCCCCCCCCCAGAGCCATCGATAATTCTAAGTATATAATACGTAAAATTTAATTATTTGTTATTAATGATTAATTTTATTAATTAATGCTAATTAATTATTCAATAATTAGTTTTTTACTGTGTTTTGTTCCCAAAAATTGATAAAATCAAAAGGAGCAAAATACAAGAATGGTGAACTTTCGACTTCGGACCCCCCCTCCCTTTGAAAAATTTCTGTGTGCGCTACTGACGCAGAAGGTTGTCGACCCCCAAGTAAGAATAGATTAAAGTTATATAAAATAGTTATGTTATATAATAGTTAGTAAATGTTATGTTATATAGTTAGTTATGTAAATATCAGTACACTTTAGCGGTACGTCTTGCTTACTTCCATTCGCATAGCGTAGCCGCGGTAGCCTGGTGGTCAATGTATCGGGTCGTGGCTTGCATGTCATGAGTTCGAGCCCATTACCACTGAAGACCCGCCGTGTAGGGGAGCGATGCACGTTGAATCTGTCCAGAGCTCAAACGTCCTCCCGTTGGTGTGGTATGGTACTTCCTAGAGGGGTATGCCAGCTCTGGTGTCGTCATCATCACTTGAACATAGCTCAAAATGACGAAGTCCATTGCCAAAAGCCCCCGTGTAACTGACAAGTGCGACGTTAATATTCACTCAGTCCATCTGCACAGCATCTCCATTTAGTCTAAAATAGCTGTTTCTATGGTATTTTCTTTCGTTGAAAAAGATTATTGCTTTTCTTCCTTTATCGGCAAATTCCATGTTTCATACTTGTAGCAAAATCTAGCCTCAGTGGCGCACACAAGGGGGAGGGGTGTCCTAGGGGTCCAGCCTCTCCAAGCCCTTGGTATTTTTCCGATTGATTATAATTTTAAGTATATATTACGTAAAATTTAATTAAATATTTGTTATTAATGATTAATTTTACTAATTAATGCTAATTATTTATTTAGTAATTACTTTTTACTGTTTTTTGTTCTCGAAAATCGACAAAATCAAAAGGAGCATGATACAAGAATAGTGGACTTTCGACCCTGGACCTCCCTCCCCCCTCTACTGTCTAGCCTACAACAAAAAGAAAATGATACTCAAGTCAAACTAATTGGTCTTGACAGATTGCCAATATCGTGATTTAGGTTAAAATTTTATTTATTCACGTATAAAGTTTGACATGTTCTTTTTGTTCTGGACTGTTTGTGATAGTTTCATCAAAATGAGACCTTTATTTATCCATTTATATGGCAAATCAGAGTTTGAAATGTTTTTTTTTTGCATGTCACCGTTTTGGCGCTTATCGTCCCTGTAATCGATAAGTACTCATCTTTGTTTCAAATAAAAAAATTAAAAAAATCGAATTTTTTTTTTAACAAGAAGTTATTTGCTGAATCTATGATGAGGTTATAATATTCTAATATTTTAGTAAAGATCCCTTTAAATTCAATGTTGATCTGGTTTTTTTGTCACATGTTTAACTTTGCTTCTGACAATCTTGAAATATACATATATTTATATTTTGTGATCCAAAAAGTGTTTGTAGAAAAAAGACGCACCTTGAAAAGATTTTATGTATTTCCCTTAGGATTTCTTTAAAATTCAGTGTTGATGTAATTTTACGTCTCATGGCATCATGGTTTTGCTTCTCATAATCTGTTCCTCATGTAGTTTTTTGGAGATCGTATACATATTTTATTCGTTATCACATACTGTCTATATAGTCTTTATCACTGTTGTTATTTATCATTCTTTTTACTGTGATTTGTTTGCTCTTTGTAACAGAATTACAATTAATAGAAATATTGGGAAAAAAAAAGGTTTAAATAATTAATTTTTAGCAACATGGTTTATTATTTGTTTCATTCGGTTTGTTGATTATGGATTATTTCACCAGGGACCTATTTTAACCGTTTTAGATAGTTCTTTTTTTCCCTTCATTTTATAGTTCATACTAATTAAATTTTTTTAGTATTGTATTATATCCAATACTCTCTATATTAGTTGTATTACAGAGAGATGTTGGATAGTACCCGTTCCTTATGTAATACTAATTTAATTTTTTTCCTAGTTAATATATGTTATTTATATGATAGTATTTTGGGGGAATCAGAGAGTATATCAAAATTATTTTCTTCTTTCGGTTTATCTATTTCAGGTTATTTTACCCTAGTTCCCACGACTACTTTCAGTCATTGTTTCTGTTTAGCAAGTTAATTTTCTCTTTTGCATTCAAATATATGTTTTTGATATTTTTTTTTTAACTGTGAGGCCAAATTGCAATTTGTTTAGTATTATTTATAATATCAGTATTCAATTAAAAATATTTTTAATTTTTGGTTATGCTACTTTACACAGGATTTAACCCTCGCTAAAAAATATTATACTTCCTATAATAGATGAAATAGCGGAATTTTATATAATAATTTTAAAACTTAACCCGTACGAAGAGCGGACATTTCAGCTAGTTGTAAATATATTTTAGTTCATTGTCCTGTGATAAATATGTTGCGTAAAATTTTTTAAATATATGGCTTTGAATTCCATTTAGAGTGTTTTGAATTTCGGTAAAATTTTCATCAAATTTTTCCTCAAATGCCTCGTTTTGACAAATTTAAATTATCATATAATTTCCTATTTGCCGTTTTTCATTCATTTAAATCATAAGCATCAACGAAATAAAATAAAATTACTAATCGAATGGCATTTTAGAAAACTTGTTTAAGTTAAATTACATAAATGAAACGAAAAATTTAATTTTATATTTTCAAAATTTATTATGAGTTATTTTGATGCTGAAGTTTGTTTTTGTTTGTGATGATAAATAAGTAAACGTTTTGTGAATGTAGGTCTGCCGCTGTTGAATGTGTGGTGAGGTCGAACACCCCAATGTTAATGGGAATGCTGAGCGTTGGAAATGTTTTCAAGCCCCCCCCCCTTTCCCCAAATCATGTCCTTGTGCCGTTATTGATGGTAGAGGTGTGTGAATCGCCTGTGGTGTCGGTTCGAACAGGTCCATGTGTCATTCGAGCTCTTTAACCACTTTCCCTGACAGCAGCCAGCTTCTTCGGGCCCCACGGGTTCGCGGAGGGGGGACTGCCTCCCCTTCTAGTGAAGCTGGTAGGTCCGGTTTTGTGTTGAAGCCAATGATTGAGTCGAGTGACGCCTGTGGAAAATGGGGGTGCTAACCATTGGGCCACCCACCGTTTTTTTATTTATCGTTTGCTCCTTGATTCGAGGCTGGAAGTGGCTCCGTTGTTACTTTTTTTCCTCATAAGTGCCCGTGTAATGATGGATTAAGTTGGGTTTTTAGTTAATGAGCTTGGGATTCTTTCGAATGGCAGCGAGAATGGATTAAAAAACAAAACAAAAACGGATGTTTATTTCCATTTTAATGGATTCGCACGTGTTTCTTCGATATCGTCTTGATGGCCGTGTTAGCCAAGTAATCGTGTTGGGTAGTCGGCCGGTAATGACGCTCCGTGTAGAGGGACGATAAATCTCTCTGGGCTCAAAGTCCTCACGTGGAAGCTTGAATCCCAGCTCAATTGTCGTTCTCGTCATCTGACCACGATTTTAAATTACAAGGTTCGTCGCCCTGTTGTTGCTGCAGAGTACGACATCAATAAAACACGCAAAGAGTGAAAACTATGCTTTCTAGCAAAGTTTTTTTATTCATTTTATGTTATTGTATTGAATTAACTTCGATTAAAGCTAGGTTTTGCGCATTTTCAGATTAGAAATCAGTAGTACATAGATTAGTTTCTCTATTTCTCCCGATTTAATTAGATAAAGCGATTCATTGTGCTTTCATTAATTGCCTTTTAACCCTCCAGGTGGTTAGCTTCCTCGTGAAAATTCATTCCGAAAGCGCTAACTTTTATTTCGCCATCTCCTTCAAAAATGCAACAGACTTAATTCCTTTCCCCCGTTTAAAACTTGGGAGGTCGAAGGGGGACGATTTTATGACTTAGTTCAGCCTCTTTGTTAAGTGAGACCTAAAGATCACCCGTTTACAGCTGTTAAGTTGCCGTGGGAAATCTTGTATGAAAGTTGTAGTTCCACTTGGTTGTTTTCCTGATATGTTCAGTCACAGTAAAATTAAAACAAAATGAAGGGTTAAAAAAATAAATAAATAAATGGTGTGTTAGAAGTTGAAAAATTATTATATTTTCTTCAAACAAAATTTATTTCTCTGTCATTTTTAAAAATAAAAAAATTGAAAAAAATTATTTTGGTATTGCGATTTGAACCAGAAAAAGTATCCTGTATTCATTTTTGAATATGAGAGTAAGAAAACGTGCTGACTTTCCTATTTTTTAAAAAAAGTAATGAGGTAAAAAGAGTATATAAGGCCCCTATTTCTTGTTTTAAACAATAAGACAATAAATGGTGCATAAGGTGATATAAATACGATGATTATATTTATGAAATAGAACCGATCTTTCTCTATTCAATTATATTTTAATTTTAAAATAACATAAAAAAAGAGTTTCAATACTTTTAATTTATTTAAATTTATAAATCATATAAATGATATTTTTATGTTAAATGAATATTTTTCGGAAAAAATCTGAATTCTCATTCCTAGTGCTCTCCTTTTCGAACTTCTTGTATTAAATAAAAATATCTTCTCTACATCGGCATTTGTGATGGACATAACACACATTAAGTCAATAATTTTTAATTTTAATTGGGAATATACTTTTTCTTCAAATGCGCGTGACAGTACTTCTAACCATTTTCTACTCTAGTTTAATTTTTTATTTTTCTGTTTCTTTTATTACAAGGAAAATTGTCACACATTGATAACTACATTTTCACACAATTCAGTCATTACAAATTCTATATTGTGAGAAAAAGTTCTCCCCAATTAATTTTGTCTTTCAAAACAGTACACTTAAAACAATTTTGTTCAGTGAAGTTAACCGACAATTCCACAATGTATCCATACCAAATTTTAAAAACATTTTTAAATTTTGGAAATGTATCCTGTATTAAATTTTTTGAGTACACACAAATATTACCTGCTGTGGGGAAGACATAGTATGAGAGGCCAGTAGCGCACACAAGAATTTTTCAAGGGGGGGGGGGG
>BMAV01019239.1:352020-373721 GCA_019973955.1 Trichonephila inaurata madagascariensis
CCCCCCCCCCCCCTTGTGTGCGCCACTGATGAGAGGTGGTATATGGTTTTGAAGGTATGTTTTCGTACACGAAGACTATTTTTGAAAATTTAAATATCACTGAAGCTGATCATATAACTGCAAATGAGCCTTATTTTAGTGTGTGCTAGTGTCAAAATAAAACACTTCACTGTTAAACAGCCTATGAGTTTATATTCAATATCAAACTATTCGCAAAATTGCTTACAACTTCTATTCAAACTGTAAAGAAACTGAAATATAAATATATCTTACTGCAGTCACAAAAATATTCATAATATGTAGAAATTCTATTCCTCCGCTTATTTCAGTACATTTTAAAAACTGTAGCTGAAAACAATTTTTTATATTTATAAACGAGGCATAAAAACTCACACAGTTATAAAAATGTCTTTATCATTTTTAAATATACTACTATAAAACGTACATGGATTGTAAGATCAGTTCTAAAATCCTAAAAGCTTTTAGAGGAGCAAAAAACATATAATTTTGGATAGATCAAAATTTTAATATAATACACAAATATGCATGCTATCAAGCAAATACATTTGAAAAATCAAAGTTCCTTCTGAAATAAACGTAATTGAAAGAAAAATGTTTAATTTGCAAATGATTGGAAATAAATGTTTATCTAATGGGTATCCCCAAAGTTAGGCAATCCTCAAACTCAGTGGCACAACAGCCCATGAAGGCCAGGAACTACTCTGCCCATCCCAGTATACGTGACCATTGGGCGCTGAGGTGCATGAGCAGATGTCCCGATTAGGTGGTCTGTCTGAAGTGAGACCTCCAGTGTTTATCGACACACTGCAGCGGGGATGAAAGGCAGAGTCGACCCTGCCCAGCCCGTTAATAGAACCCGAACCTGTGGTGTGGAAGCACGATACACTACCACTCGACCCTATTCGATGAAAAATAAAACTTAATGTTGGAATCTTATACAATTCCCTAATGAATGAGGGAGTCCAAACTTTTTTTCTTCATGTAAACTGTTCGGACGGAATTGGTTATATATGAACATTTCACAAGTTGTGCATAAATTAAAATTAACCGTTATAGTCTATATAAATTTTTAAAAGCTGTATTTTGGCTGCACGCATTAATTTTTAAAGGAGTACGGTTTCGAAAAAGTAGTACAAATAAATCTAAAGTAGGGTTGGTTACCTTAGATATTTTCAAACACAACAAAAGGTATTGGAAGCCAATTCTACAATTCGTTGTTATAAAAATGTGGGGAAAATTATAAGACTTATTTTTGCATTTGTAATTTTTATATCTTTTTCCTGAAAACTTTAAAAGCTAGAGCGGCTTCAATCAAAACCTCAGGTCCCTCTCTGTTTTCCCAGCTCGCCCCTGCCTAAGTCGGCTCTGCCCTAGTAAGTGAAAATGCCGTGATTTGTTTGTCAAGATCATTTTATTGCAGACTACATTTTTCATGTATTTTAGATGGTCGTTTTACGTTTTTTATATCAATATTTTAATGTCTGAATTTAAAATTACATAAAATTCTTGACTTTCGCAACAATGAACATTATAATTTTTATTAGGATATGAATGCGTCGTCAAACGATCACATGACTAGCATTAATATATTATTTTGTGACCATTTAATTAATATTAAGTATAACATAACGCGCACAAATTTTCTGAACTTCAAAATAAATTTTTCGAAAATTACTTTAGATATATACTCGTAATTTTTCATTCCTACGGTTTAGCTTCTCAGCTTTGCTTCTATGCAAAAATTTATTATATGTTCATCAATATTTTTAGCATAATTTTTGCTCTTAACATGCAGTTTTCAACCGAATTGTATGACATTTTCGAAATATATTAAAAATACTAAAGATGCTATGTATTAAAATTTGAATTTTTATTATACTCAAAGAATTGTTAGAGTACTTATGGTAAATAATTTTTAACTGCCCGATACATTTTTTTTCAAAATTTCAAATGAAATTTCTAATATAAACTTCCTAGCTTTATACGGTCGAGATTTCAAAAAATACCCAGATTTTAATTACTTATTCAGTTAGCCTTTAAAAAAAGATAAATGTTGAGGTATTTTGGATAAATAGATATTTTTGAATAATAATTTGAATGTTTTTGAATAGCTCGAATTTAAAATTGATCTTTATGTTTATTTATATGCATAGATGTCTACTGTAAATGTTTCCGTATATTTTTGATTGCCATTTATTCAAACATTCAAGTTTTAAGAAAAAAATGTGGGAAAACCTTAATTCATGTTCTCTTTGATGTAAACTGAAGTTCAAGCACTTAAAATTCAAATATAATTCGGTGTATTTTAACAATATATAACTAGGTACTGTACGTAAACTTCCCTGAACACCTGGCTTTGAAATCTTTAAAAAAAAAAAAAAAAACTAATAAATCTGAATTAGGGTTTTTTTGTTTTTTTTCTCGTTATTATTTTTATCAAAGTGTAAGAAAATGTTTCAAATTTGATGAAGTTTAATTATATTCATTTTTAGTAGTTGGAAAGTTTAAAAGGTTTCAAATTTTAATGTGTTCGGTGTTTTATTATTATTATTATTTTTGACATCTTATAATGAAATAATCATGTTTCAAAAACTGAAAGCATTGATTAAGATAAGAAAAATGAAGCGAAAGAATATACTTAAAAAGGTAATTTGTCTAACTATATAAAATTGCAGATTGCCCTGACACGCCCCAACTTGTTACAGTTTTAAATTAATATGAAACCAAAAGGGAATTATAACATATTTTACATCTGCGTTGGGAATTTTCAAAACTTTTCTCAAATCAAGCTAACAAACACTTCCTGGGGTCTAAAGAAATTCTTCCCCGATTTCTTACGATTGCTCCAGGGTCAGAACACGGGGTTCCCTGCGAGCTATAAAACTTCCTATGAGTGTCCTGCTGTGTGGCTTCCACCGTCTCTAATTATCTTTCAAGAAGTTAAACCTTTAAAAGGGGAAAGAATTTCAGAAAAATACGTTTCAACCGCTTTTGAGAACCATACTTGAAGGCGAAAAAATACGTGAGGTGCATTTTCGAAGCCTCTTTACAATGACGGGATTTATGTGTGAAACGCTTGGAGAGTTAAACATTCTAAAACTCTTTAACATTTTTTTTAGCAACTGTTTAATTTTAATTAAATGCTCCTATGATTAGGGAAAATTTTTGTAATAATCTTGTCAGTTATACTTGTAGAAGTTTGTTCCTTAATATTTTTTTTAAAATATTTGTTAATTCCTATTACTTATTTAAATTTGTGGAGTTCTTTGAGTTCAAAAAAATTTAATTCGATACATTCATGGCTTGAAGATGGATTCAAAATCATTTCTTCGGTGACTTCAGAAGACATATTCTTAAATCTAGGGTGGATTTGCAAAATTAAAAATCGAAATTTTATTTCGTGCAGCTTATCGGTATCACCTATTTTCATCTTCTGTTAACTGCGGAGTGAGTTAATATTAACGTCGCATTGTTCAGATCCACAAGGGCTTTTGGCGACGGACCACATAATTTTGAACCATGGTCAAGTGACGTGGACGCGACACCTGAGTTTGCACCCCCTCTCCTAACTACCACACCAACGGGAGGAGGTTTGAGCTCTCGACAAATTTAACGTGCATCACGCCCCTACATGGTGGGTCTTTAGTGTTTTTGGGCTCGAACTCGCGCGCGCGTGACAAGGCCAGCCACGATCCGATACCTTGACCACTTGGCTATCGCGGCCACCTGTTAACTGCCAAAGAGCAATTGCTTTGTGTGTGTGAACTCAAAAACATAATTTTTTTTTACTCTTCTCTAGTTCAAAGAATTTTAAGTTGACGTTTGAAAGAAAATCATTGATTTTGTTTGCATCTTAATTCTTTTCTAATTATTATGAATCAAATAAAAAAAAAGGGAAGAAAATTTAATTTTAAGGTAGAATATAAATCTTAATTCGAAAGATTTCTATTGTTCACAAATGGCAAAATGCTGCGTAATTTAAGTGTTGATGCCGTTTAATGCGATGATCGTAGGAAATGCCTTGTTAAGCCAATGTGGGGGCTGCGGTAGCCCAGTGGTGAAGGTATCGGATCATGGCTGGCATGTTATGAGTTCGTGCCCTGTACCACTAAAGACCCGTCGTGTATGGGAGCGATGCACGTTAAATCTGTTGAGAGCTCAAACGTCCTCCCGTTGGTGTGGTAGTTAGGAGAGGTGTCGTTGATGGAATTCTATGGTTCTTGGCGATTTTTCCTACCACCCCGTACTTAATTAGAAACGAAGATGCCTAGGTCGATTTTGTAGGAAACCGCCTACAGCCATCCCAGACTCTAGTTGTCCCGCAGGATACGATCATGGTTCAAAATTCCATCGTTACAAGCCCTCGAGTAGCTGAAGAGTGCGACGTTAATAATCTTTTACTCACTGTCCTGCAGCATACGATCCGGGAACATTATCAGTGACAACTCTCAGATGTGGACTAACGTCTTACTTCCGCTCTCTCACTCTGTAACGATCCAATTCTGGAATAAATCATCCAATTATTTTGGGATCGTTTGAGCAGAAAAAAATAAAAATTATTAACGCGTTTTAAAAAAATTTTCCTGAGGGAGTTTTAGTTCTTACCCATTTCCTCTCATGTTCCTCTCTTTCCCCTGCAAGTCATCCTTCTTGCCTCCAACAGATTGAACGCTCCTCCACTCACAACGCGGGTTATGAACTATCGGCTGCTGCTCCTGCCTTTTGCAGCCGTATGTAATGTTTCAAATGATCAATCCTGAATACAAACATTGAGAGAAATCATAAATCGTTTGGTATTTTTGAAGGATTTGATTATTTATTAATGTCCTGTCTTTTATTACTTATAACCGTAGGGTTCAATTGGGGCAGGAGGATAGTTAAAGAAGATAACCATTTTTAATGAGGCATCTTTAAATCAGTTTTATTACGACAACTTAGATAATGAAAACATTATGCCAAGTTACTCGGCTACGAAATAAAGGAACACTTGTCATCACTTACGTTCGATATTCGTATATTTTTTTGCTCTCACTTCTCTAAAAACTTGGTCTCACTCCCCCCTTTTCAGTGTTTCAATATGAAGATTAAGAAAACGGACAGTTCTCTTCCCGGTCTAGTTAAGGTAAGGTTCGTTTAAAGACGATGTACTGGTGAGAAGTCTGGTGGCGGCCTCAGACTGTTTCCTCTGGGTAAGGTCCCTCGTAAGGCGGTTGCAATGATCCACGAACTCACCGACAAACGTGTAGACAGGATTTGAGGTCCTTCAGAATGATGTAGACTCGGGTGGTCAAAAGCACAATGTTCCAGCCCGACATCACGAATGAATGCTTCAGATCGCCGAATTCAGTATGGATATCCTTCTTCAGAGTAGGGCGTCATCTTAAGAGGCAGAACTCAAAGCTTTCATTTTATATTTTAGGGATCTGTTGGATTCCTAAGTAGTGCTTCTAAATGTAATAAAATTTACGCATTACGAATGTACGATAATATCGTATAAAAATGATATGCAAAATTGAATTTGACATTCTAGAATTTACTTAATTTCTCATTAAAATTATGAATCTTTCGTTTTTTTGCAGAATTGGATTTGCAAATTCTTCTGAATATAAGGGAGTTAAGCTACTGAAAATTATGTAGCAATTTTTTTTTCTCTTTACAGAAAACGGTTTGAACGAATTTTTTAGTATCAGGTGATTGGTTGAATTACGATCCATATAAAGTGAGTATATTAACGCCACACTCTAAAGAATAAAGAGAACTATACCTCGCAATTTTGAACCTCGGTCAAGTAACGAGGACGGCACCACACTCCCCTAACTTTTACTTCTCACCAACGTGAGGCCTTTGATCCAGTGTTGATTTAACATGCTTCGGCTCTTCTACACGGCGGGTCTTCCGTGGCATCAGAACTCAAAAACGTCGGCCACGAGTTCTGAACCAGGCTACCGATGGCCTGTATGCAGTGTGCTCGCTAAAGTTCGTTGACACACCAGTAATTTATGAACGCCAAGAGCTATAATCATAAAAGAGGGGGGGAGGCTAAGTATAGTAAAGTTACCATATGCTTCACAAAAACGGCTTACAGTGCCATTTGGCGGTAAATTTGGAGTTAAGAATTCTTTTCTCAAAAGCAGTACATGGAAGAAGTCAATTACAAAGTTGTTCAGCATCATCGATTCAGCCAAAGAATTCACCTTCTGAAAAGTAATATTAGAGATGGAAGGCGTAAAATGGATATTTATTTGGTTCGTAACTCCCAAAATTGGAACGTGACATAACGTGGAAAAAAAGAGAGAATGTCACACTCTTGATTGGTGGAAATTATGAACCGCTTGGAGATCCAGCCAATGTTTTTTGCTTACATCATTTGGGCGGATGAGGCATGTTTTGCGCGAAATGTTGTGCACAATAAACAGAACATCCATTTCTGGTCGCTGAATGATCCTGGATGTGCTGTCGAAGTTCAAAATTAAGTTCGCTGGTCGATCAATGTCTGATGCGGAATATTCCGGTATTTTATTACGGCACGTTAACGTGATCCCGATACTTGTCATTACTGATGGGCGTACTATCCAATTTTCTAGAGGCCCTTGAGGCTCCAGCACAACGGTGCCCTGCCGGTATCGTGTGTCACCCAGTACATTCGAGACCACATTCCAGCAACAAGTTAGAAAGTATGGTGAGGGTCACTTGACTAAATTTTTTCTGTGGGAATATAAAGAGGTTATGCAACCCCTCCATCATTACTGCGGGAATTTCGAAATCGTATTACGGATACTTGTGCCTGTGTGTCGCTTGCTATCTTGAAGAACGTGGATCGGGAAATGTGTCCAGATGTGTATTGTTACCGAAGGATACCATTTTGAACATGAGCTTCATTTTCGGAAAGTTCAGTTTTGCTCAACGCGATTAAACACATGTGTGCTTCGTGTTGTTGTGTGCGGTATTTTTTTTTTTATAATAAATCTATGATGCTGAAAAGCATTGTAATTGACTTTTTTCGTGTTTCTCGTACTGTTTTCGAGATAAGAACGCTCTCCAAATTTAACCGCCAGGTGGTGCTGTCAACAGTTTTTTTTTTTTTTTTAGTAAGTGCATTGACTCCACTGTTTATGATAAGAGTTCTCGTCGTTCATACATTTTTGGAGTGACGACGAATTTTAGCTGGCTCGCTCTGTGTCTAATAATTTACTTAAATTTTTTTTCAAAGGATTGTGTACCTTAATAGTCTCGAGACCTCCAAGACTTGGATTGATATTTAATTTTTAGTTTACCCGCCTAACGGGAATAACCACAATTTTATAAACTAAAAACTTGACATGTTAGCATTTTTGTAGCATCATCCGCGTATTCTAACTAATCAGAAAGGCCTTGACCGGAAATCCTATGGAAGGTTCCTATTAAAACAGAGATCTCACTAGTGTGAAATGTGTCGCGTGTTGGTGTTTGTGATCGTCAATAAATGGGGATTTTTAAGCAACAACATGCTTTCTTTTCCATTGTCCAAAGAAAATGCCTAAAGCGAAATCCAAATATATATATAATTAGTTCTAAAATTTCAATAAAGCAGAGATGGAAACTTAAGAATTATTAGAACACATTCCCCGCTCTTCCTTCCTAAATTGTTTCTGGAGTGTTTAAATTTAATGATTTAATTCTAAAAACGAAGATGCTTGAATATTTTTGTGTTTGCTTAGTGTCAGTTTCATTCTACATTCACAACAAAATTTAAAAAAATTACGAATTTTAACTATTTGAGTATAAAAAAAAAAAAAATTAAGAAACGGCACAAAATGTTCATAAGGTAGTGTTATGAAAAAAGAACACACACACACAAATCTATCACTAATATTAACTACACTGGTGTGCAAAACTTAAGCAACATTAATGCAGTAATGCAGAGAGTTTTGAAAATGGGATTTTTTTTTTTTTAAGTCTCAAAGAAAAGGCAAAAGTTTATTCGGTTTTTAAATATTTTTTTGAATTTTCTTTATGTCAGTGTTGGAAATTAGTGAAAAGTTTTGGATTGTGAAATGTTGTAACGTCTATTTTAATACATTTTTGAATTACCTTATGATTCTTAGATTATAACCGCAACTTTTAAAATGTGTTTTAATGTTTTTATAATTGGAATAATGTAGTAATACATTTTTAAGCTGAACACTGCCTATACAAAAATGGTTAAACCCAAACTAATTATGTTCCGAAATTTTAAATTAATACCGTTGCAAGAATGTTAAAGATATACCTAACGCAGAAGAATAAACAAACTAAGAATTTTAAATCTAGTTTATATTGATAAATTGAAATATCTCAAAAATAGTTATAACATTTGAAACAGTGGGTAATTTTTTAAAAATAAAATACGCTTTGAGAGACATCTATTCCCTTCAGTGTTGTGTAATTTTTTTTGTTAGAATCGACTGTAAAACTCACTCGGTTATGACGTAGGAATAAAAAAAAAATCAGTTTCAATCGCTGTTTAGTTAAAGTATCAAGGTCAAAAAATTTCGATATCTAGCTATGTATAAGGGAAACAATTCTGAATGTAAATCACATTATGCGGTATTGTAGCTCAGAACAGTATCATTTTGATTAAATGGAAACCAATTTAATCCGCCTCCCACCCTTTATCGGCATTCGAACGCACTCCTGGTTTTGTAGAATTTAAACGTTACTTAAAAAGAGCCACCGAGAGAATCGCTATCTCTCAACGGAATATTGGCCATCTTTTTGGTTCAATCGAAAAACCTGTTATATCTATCTCCCTTTTTCCATGCCCAACTTCAATCCACACCTGTAATCAAGCCTGGGGCAATCACCGCGTATAAATCAAGGCCTAATTGACCATCTCGTGCGCATCCTCTTTTCATGGATTTCGTTGTGGCTCTTTGGGAACCGTTAAGTGGCTCCTCCGACCGCCACTTGTCACGTTGCCATCCCCTCCAACAGAAGAAAAGGAGTCGACTTTATTGATTGAAATGAAATTTTTGAACGGGTTAAGCATTGTACATTTTGTAAAGGTGCCATTCACGCTAGCTTAGTTGAAATAAAATTTTCACGGGCTCCTTGAATTTTTTCTAATTTTTTATCCCTGGGATTCTTACTGGAACAATGTATTCATGATTCAGTGTACAAAGGCGCGTAAGCAAGAAATAGATTTAAAATACTTTCTGATAATTAATTGCAAAGAAATTTATTTCGAAATTTCATTCTTTTTTTTTTTAAATATGGATAATTTGATGTAATGTAGAGTAAATCTTAAAGAAAGAATATTTTTCAAAATTGGTATGTTCAAATACTTCAAATTATCAATAATAATTTTTAGAATGAAATTTAGAACTGATTGTAGGAACTTGTATAAATGGTGTAATTTTGGATAAAATGCATGATACCTATATTTTAAGAGTCCTTTGTATGAAAAATGATTCAATATCGGTCAGTTTTACAAAACTCATCCAAGAGTAAACTAACAATGCAGTTGATAGCTGTGGTGTGTGCCAGACCAATCTACCAATAGGACTCAGTAGGAAATATTCGAAACCATTCCATTCCGTCGGCAATAGAGGTTTAAAGCTCTATTATATATTAATTATGTTCCATTTAAAGATACTTATTAACATTTTTTGGCTTTTAAATATCATTCTGGGAGTGAAAAAGTATTTTATGTATGAAACAGTAATATTTTACTTGGAAGAAAAATAACTTTTTCTCCCTTTATATTAAATACGGCATAAAATAAGTTGATCGAACTTAATAATTCTGTAGTCAGAGAATTCATGACTGTGTCGAATCGTGGCTTTGAATCCGGTTGCCACAGTCTAAAGGGGCTGATCGAAGTCCTCTCGTTGGCATGATTCGGAAATCTAAAAAAAAGTTCATTTGACCGTGGTTTAAAGTTACGAAGTCCGTGAAAGTAAACCAAACTGTGACATTTCTCTACGTGCAAAATCGTGATTAATATATGATTTTATAAAAAAAAAATATAAATAAAAGAAGAAAAATCTGTGTATATTTATGTTTGCTCTTAATTATCCCAACAAAAGGTGAATCTGAATTTTATAAAATAAAAATAATTGTTTTGAGGGGTCTGACTGTACTTAGTGACATTCTTTGTTTTTGTTAGGAAGACTACTAATATCTTTATTGGAGATGTCATATATGTTTCTTTTCAATCAAATTTGAATATAACCTCTATTTACTTTTGTTCGGCATTTCCTTTGTACTTTGAAGCTATCCAATTCTTTAAACAAATTCTTTTTTCACTTGCATTTTCTCTAAAAATAATTGTTGATCAATAAAGATGGAGTTTTATGGGTGTTTATTTCTAGAGGGGGGAGGTGTCTGTTGCTAGAAATCCTTTATGGGTTCCTCGGGTATTCCGCGAGTAGGTCTCGCAATGCTTCATAGTGTGACTTATGAACAATCTGTATATATTAGAAAAGGGACTCTCACTCATTACGCGCGCGAGATCTCCGGAACTATTTGCCCTACTGACTTGAAATTTGGCAAGCATATTTCTTTTGTTGATCAGATTTCTGAAGAGAATGGGTTTTACGGAAATCGTTTCCCAAAGGGATTGTGGAGACCTAAAAATATACTTCCGTTTTAGAAATTCAAATCCTGCTCTTTTTAAATCAAGAAGTGAGGGCTATAATTGATTGTTTTTAAATAAAATCGAATGCTTAAAATTCTAGGATTTAGATATTAATAATATAATACCTAAATAGTCATATAACATCATACAAAACATCCAGCGAAGCTGGTCAGTACGACTAGTAGAATATATGTTCTAGGACCCTTGTATTCTGATAGAGTTGCTAATTTCGTTCAATTTTGCTTTCACAGCATCTACATAACAAAATGCTGAGATAATTATCATTAATCGCGCCTTCAGATTTTACTTTCCAGATCTTAATGTTTATTTTCCCATTTTAAAGTTGCCTGATAATGATGTCACGAAGTTTTATTCCCCTCCTTTGAAAGCTATTAATTGACCATTTACTTAGAAAATTTGGTTTTGTTAAATTAAATTTTTTTTTAAATGTAGCATGATTTGTTTGCTTTCATTAATAATTTATGTGTTAAACATTTATTGATATTATATCGTGTTTTATTTTTAGGTAAGTTCTTTTGTTTCTTGAAGTGATATTTGTCGGATATGTCTAGTTTCATAGCATGATGCAAATTTATTTTTGGTAAGTTCCCCAATTTTGTTTTTTACACAATTTTTAAAAAATTCTAACTCGATCTTTCCATCTTCTGATTTTTGCATGCTATCACTATTTCTATTATGTGAATCGGAGTTGTTAAGATCCAGATAAAATAAGTTTACAGATTCATTCCAATTTAGTATTTTTCCCTTGTACAGCATTTTCAAATTCTAAAATCAGTTCTTTTAAATGTGAAATAACATTTGTTTTTCCTACTTGAAAATTTATTGCCAGAAATTTTTTTTTGGTCAATCAAGTTATTTTCGATTTAATATTGGTCAACGATAATGACGGCTGTGGAAAACTTTGTCGCACACTTTATTTCTGTTGAAAAATAAACCAATATTAAAGAAGTATATTTTAAGCAAATTCAAATGTCAACCGAAGGTGTTACATCAGAATACGAAATAAAAACTAAATCAGTTTTTATAAGTGATGCAACTGTTGAAAATGTTTTGGCCCTCTTTGTAAAAAGAAAGTTATTTCCCCTTACGCGTCCAAAAGTAAAACATCTTCTCTTACACTCAGTAGCACATACAAACATTTTTCAAGGGTCGAAAGCTGCATATTCTTTTGATTTTGTCGATTTTCGGGAACAAAAACAGTACAAAATTAATTATTGAATAAATAATTAGCATTAATTAATAAAATTAATTATTAATAACAAATACATAATTAAATTTTACGTAATATATACATAGGATAGTAACCCATCGAAAAAAAATCAAGGGCTATGGGGGTGTCCAGATCCCTTGTGTGCCTACAATTCCTCTTCAGTTATTTGAACAAAGATTAATAATGAAAAACATAATTTAAAAAAATCCTACTTTGAGCAGGCTTTTGTTGCAGGACGAAGACATAAACAGAACACATAAACAAAGATTGCAGACTCCTTCTAACGACATAGATTTCATAACAATTGGTCTCCCACGCTTGGGCTGAAGGCACTACTTGCATTCGTGCCATCTGCATATCCCCAAATGAAATTTTTACATCTACTGGAACACAAATTAAACTGCAAAGGGGCTGTGGAAGTTAACATTGTGTTCGAATTCAAGTGTATAGAGTGACTGCACTGGGCGTTCCGGATCTTCACGAATCTGTTCAATCAACTGAACCCTTTGCACTTGGAGTCGCAGATCTAAGTCTTTGCAGATGCAGGGCCTTCCCATCAGAGAGTTGAACCAGATTGTTCGCACTCCCAAACACTTCCTACTCGAAACAACTTTTTTTTATAATTTTGAACATTATGGTTCTTAATAAATCTGGGCAGGGACCTCTCGAGTTTCGATACTATGTCATAACTTTTACTTTAACAAATAATATTAATTAAAAATATTTCTATTGTAGGAAGAAGACATTATGTGCAGTACACAGAAATAGACGTTTGAGGTTACAACATGGATTACATAACTATGAATCTTACCCATATACAGAGTGGCCGCTGTTGTTGGGATGGTGGGGAGGTTTGGAAAGGAGGAGGGAGGGCTAGTTGTGTGAAGTGTCTTTCTCGTCACTTGACCGTAGCTCAAAATGACGAGATCCGTCGCCCTTTATTGTTTCAGAGTGCGATGTAAATTAAATCAATGTTTTCTTTACCTCTTTTCTAAAGGTTTGCATAAGAACTTCTAAAAATATATTTTAACTAAAATTTTAAGGTATTTTTGTATAAATAGGCTACTTGGTACCATTTTGCAAAATTGTTTTTGGAGACAAGTAGTTCTTAACTGTCTTTTTAAAATTATATTATTGATTTGACTCTGAAAAAGAACATCAGTTTGTCAAGCTATTATTTAAATTGTTTTTTGAAAATGAAATTGTTGAAATAGTTTAGTAAATAATAAATTTTTGATACTTTAAAAAAATTTTGCTGGGATTTAAATATTTTACATTTTAATGGGAGCACTATTTAATACAGAATTTAAAAATTCATGCTTTGTTGAATTTTAGATTTAAACTAGAATTCTCAAACCCATACTAAATTCTATGTAACATGGAAGTATCTACAAAAACTTTAAAGACTATTTTGAACTGAGAAAATTCGTTCGCCCTGTATCCCTGTATGAAAGTCAGAGAAACAGATTTAAAGTTTTTGAAAAGGTATACGTTGCAAAGGCAGAAAACATTGCGAAAACTTTATTTTTAAATATACAGTCGAACCTTTATATTGCGAATTTTTCTATATTTCGAACTTTATTCTGGAACATTTCACGATTTCTTTCGTAAAATAACCTCTTTATAGCGATGTGCTTTTTCTATATAACGAACTTTTTCTTTTGTGATTCAATTTTTTTTCTCCCTATTTTTAAAAAAGTATTCCTGAATATTTCAAGTTATTCCATTTTTAGCACATTTTTTATGGTGGTCATAAATCTTGAACTGGTTTTATTAGATCCTAACTCTCCGAGAGCAATAGAATTCTGGACGTTTCATGCAAGAAGTGCAACCCTTAACCCCCCCATTGTCCAGTTCATTAGGAACATCTTCAATATCCCCTTTCACCTTCAGTGGTGTTGTCCCGTGTTCTAATTATAAAATATTGTATGTTTAATATCATTTGTATGGTTTAAATTAGAAAATGTCCTTAAAATTCGTTAATTTTAATATAACATTATTTTCTTAATATTGAAAATACAGTTCTTCTTTTCCTTGCAGTTTCTCTTTCTTCCTTTTTTTTTTGATGGGTAAACTATATAAAATAAACATATATTAATTAAAAAAGGGTGTGAATAATGACTTTTTTTTAATACATAGAGTTTATGCATTTAATTTGTTTATGTGGTTTTATAAAGTATGTATTAAATGTTGAACCTCTATGTAACGAATTTTCCATATAAGGAACTTTTTTCCGGGATTTAGCGACTGTAATTGCTTAACATTCGGCAGCCAAGCTTCTGAACCGGATGTGCCGCCGAAGTGTTGCCTTTGAAGGCTAATGAAGCACAACACACTATTAACTTAAAATGAGCTGCAATTTCCATTTTTTATAAGCAAGAACACGAACGAAGGTATTAAATGCTCTTTTAAACAGTGAGGAGTAGGGCCAATATCAAATTCCACGCATTTTAAAACAGTCAAGGTTATAAAAATTTGAATCTCAATTTTTATTTGCATATGAATTATTTATACATGACTATTCCTCATTTAATAAATTTATTTGGCTGATTCAGCGGAAAATGCTTTGTGCTTACTGTCACTGAAGGAACTTAAATATTCTTATTTTAAAAATGCGAAATATATATCGTTGCTTATCATGGCCCGTTTCGCTGTCTTTGGGTGACGCAAAATGTTACAGTTGACTAAAAAGTGAACTCTTGCGAACATCCTGAAAATGAAAAAACTTTGCATATGTTCATATACATTCAATTTTTAAAATTGCTAGGGTTAAATTGGAAAGACTCTTTTTCAAACTCGATGAAAATAACATTTTGAATGAGCTTAGAATTTCTCTTTTATAAACGCATAGCTTACAATAAATATTTTTGTAATTAAGATTTTGCCCTTTTTGTGAACGAATGACGCAGCGTGAGCTCGTCCGGGTGGTGGACCGAATGGCCACGAGACAATACACCGTAAACGTGTCTGCGCGCTCTTTATGGAGCCTTTGTCTCTCGCGGAGGGACCTCCCGGCTGCCTGAGCGCCTGCTTCGGACGTCTCGGAGGAAAGTGACGTTTGAGAATTTGTATTCATATTTAAATACCGTCCAGAATGATGGATGAATGCACTTCTTTTCCCTCCCGAACGTGTCACCGGAAATGGGAATTATGAATGGACAATAAAGAGTAATGCATACTTTGGGTGCTCGAAGATAACGTACAAAAGTGAAATAGTAGTGTACTTCTAGTATTTTGTTTCATATCGTGGCTGAAGAGATTCGAGATGCATTTTTATTTTTCAGAATTATTTTGTTTTTATTTATGTAAGCAATATTAAAATTGAATCAGACAACTGGTGATTCCTTTGCTGTCGTCGTTTAATGTGAAAGAGTCTGAACCTAACTAGGAACATATTTTTAAACCGTGTCAATTTCCTTGAAAATTGGCAATACTGAAATTCATAGATTTGTTTATATTACCGTTTTTTTTTGATTTTCGAAATATACCATAAATAAATAAACAGGGCAATTCACGAGTCCTTTTTGTAGCATTTGCAGTGCAAAGAAATTAGTGAAGGATTTAATCCACTTTGGTAAATATGAATATCATAATACAATATCCTGCTTTCTTAGTGGGCTAGCGATGTAAGAATTCAATATGCTCGAAAGTTGCTTCGATTTGGGGTCCTATTTGAAGTATTAACATGAACACAGCAAACAAGTTAAGAATGAGCTCAACCGAGTTTTGAGCTCACGGCAAAATGCGGTAGAATTAAAAAAAAACTGAGAATATCTTTTCAATAATTGGGCGCATAAACTGAATGTTTTGGAAACGTTCGATTACTTTTTAAAAGAAAGATGTAAACTAGTTATTTGTTTGCGGGAAATAAAAAGAAAAGCAAATTAAAGTTAGTTTTTTCGAGTGAAATGTTACATGTAAAATATAACTTTTATCAAAAAATGTGTTACATAATTGCCAGTTATTTGTATTATTTTAAAAATGGATGTCGAATAATTTTTAAAATTTAATAGGCCTTTTGTATATTAGAATATCTCCTATCTGTATTTCTTGCACTTTTTGTGAAGTATTTCGTTTTTGAATTAAGATAAAATTGTGAGGATTGTTCTGCAATGTTTTTGTGTATGTATGTTTGTTAAGCTGTCTTGAGAACTAATTTAGAACGCTTTTAAGAGTTATAACATCTTTTAATTTAAGAAGCAATAAATATATATCTTTGATAAAACATTAGTAGCAATGTTTCATTTTCAAAAGCGTGGGATATTTGTGGCGGTCTTAGTGGATAGAATACACATTTCGTAGTTCTTAAACTTGGATGATTCATATTTCCGAAAAGGTTAAAAATTCAGGAAGAAATAAAAACTAAAGTAGGAGCATTTGCGATGTGTTGGTTGTAAACAAACCCAAACAGAATAAATTTTAGTTGCATAATTTGATTTACTTCAGTCCAAATTAATGAAGTCGCCTTATGGATATTAAAATTTATGATGAAATTTTCTTTTGGAATAAAAGTTTTTTTAAAACTTAATTGGATTTTTAGACAAAAGATGCATTCTAGAGCTTAAATTATATTTCGGAAATTAATATATTTTTGTGCTTTTAAATAATGTGTAAATTAATTTAAAATGTCTTTGTCACATCGAATGGACCAATTGTTAAACCTAGACGTGTATGATTTTTGGTCCAGAAAAGAAATGTCGCTCGCAAAATTGAAATCTCCTAGGTGTCAGTGATCTATGGATGCGTTTTGTCTTAATTTTTTTATCTCTTAATATTAAGAATCATCCATCTCATGTTGAATAGATTCACCTGTTTTTGTGCGGGGAATAGGGACCGCATAAAAATGTAACCCGACACTTCATAAATAGGTATAAAATATGTTGTTGGCAACACAATAATTTTGTTTTGACGTGGTAAATAAGGACCACGTAAAACAACATACGTAAATCAAAACATGATGTAGCTAGAAATTGGCTTTGCGCGAACAAGCCAAAACTCAATTTACACACAGGAGCATTTTTAAATATTTTATATGTCAGCAACAAATATTGTATTTCCGAGATATGCATGGATAAATTTACTCTTCGTGGTCAAAAACTCAGATTTTACGTGGATGCTACCTCGCACTTATTTAGAGTCGACATTTGTTTTTGCGACGACCATTTATTGTTTAGTCACTTGTATGTATTGTGGTAACTATCGAAGCTAATTCTGGAGTCCTTTCAGAACAGATATCTATTGCAAGAAAATGACTTTTCAATTTCTTCAAACCCTGCATGACTAAACAAATTGAATAGAAAATTAGGTCATTTTTATTCATAATAAGCATTGAGTCGGCCTTTTTAAGAAACGCATTAAAAAAATAATCGCTCCATAAAAAAAAGTGCAAAATAAATAAATAAAATAATAAGTGTACACTTTCGTACGTTAAATGCTATGCGGGATTACAAATCCTAAGAAATCATTCCAACTATTGAATTTTTCCAAGAGATCAAATTTGACAATTGAAAAAAACTGTAAATTAACTGATTTTATGCTGAATTTTAATGCGTAGAATAATTAAAGTAACATATTTTTTTTTACAGAGCAGAAACAGATGAAATAAAAAAATCCGATTTTTACCTGGGCTTTGTATTAATGGTTTGAAATTCATTTCGTTCATTAATTTTTCATTCATAAAAAAAATATCCAGTTATTTTCTGTAAAAATATTTATCGAAACTTAAGGTACTCGTAATAATTTTCGTAAGTATTTGTTATCGATCCGTGACCACGGTAGTCCTGTGTGCGGCCAACGAACTCGTGGCCGGCATGTCATCAGTTCGAGTCATAATGCCACTGAAGACCCGCCATGTACAGGGGCTGATGCATGTTAACCCTTTATCTACCGACGGTACCACTCACTTTAAAATAACACAGAATAAACAATTTTGCGAATATTCTTTGAAATCCACTCTTCTAAGATGTATGGTACTATGATGAATATTTTAACGGGGAAGAGGCGAATGGTTTTAGAGCAGAAATTGCGTTTTCAGCGGAATGCGAAGATTATCATTTTTGAGTGTTTTGTTTATGTACATCCCTTAATTTTCAATGTAGTGATTAAAAAAAAATTGCATGAAAAAATCTGCAGTAAATCATAATGCGGTAGATAAAGGTTTAAATCAGTCGAGGCTTCAAATTCCTCCCATTGGTGTGGTAGTTTAAAAAGAGGATGCCAGATTAGGTGTCGTCCTAGTCATTTGACCGAGGTCCATCCCCAACAACTCTCGTGTTGCGACATTAATATAACTCACCCTCCTGATATTGAGGCATTGTCTGTTAATCGTGATTTAGAATAGGATTTTTTCAATTGAGAGGGATGTCTTTGCGCTACAAACAGTAGTAACAAAATCGGAGCTCCAGCATTTTCAGGAAGTCGTGTTTTTTTTTTTTTGTCGTTGCTTAATTTCTCCATCCCTTTCCTGTATCGTCTCCCTCATCCTCAAGTCTGTTCGCACTTCATCATACCAACCCTCCAGGGATGTCACTCCATCGGTCTTTTTCCAACTCCACGAAGGATGCGCTCTGCCGTCGAGAGGAGGAACTGAGATTTCTAAGAAATAATGAACTTATGTTTATTTCCACCAGAAAATGATGGTAAGCCAGTGTGTGTGCTCCACTGGCCTTCAGAGACACCTGCACGGAATACAAGTTACAATGGTCGTAAAAAGGTGCTCTTTTATTTCAGAAAACATTTTTTAGAACGTTTTATTTCATATTCTTTTTTTTAAATGGTGGAGGCTTGTTGAATTTGACTGGTAATCAACATCGCATTTCAGGGTAACTCGAAGATCATTGGCGACGGAACGCGTCATTTCGAATTTTCGATGACACTAACCTGGCACTTCACACTCTAAGCTTCCACACCGCGCCAAGTTGATGATTTAATGCTTCGTTAGATTTCACGTCCAACCGCTTCACTACACTGCAGGTCTGACTTTTGTTGGAAGATAAATTCAAGAAAATAAATTTTGCTCATTGAAGTACATTTTTAGCTTTTCAAAAAACATTAGCAATTCGATTCTATGTTTGGTTTCTTCCAACGTAATGTGGAGAGTTATATTGTGGGGACTGCTTACATTGATCGTTCAGAGAATGTTCAGGTAAACATGTTCATAGTTTTTATTTATGGTTGAAGAGAACTTAGAATTATATATTTAATTTTCACAGTCTTGTATCTTTTCCAAAGCCTATATAATTCGAGAGCCTTGTTATTGAGTGTCAGATTTCAAATGAGAATGAAAAATTATTGGCGTCGGTTTCATTGCTTATATGAGCTGATTGTCAATTTGTATATGTGAAGAGACGCCCGTCATCACTAATGCAACTGATTTTTTTTTTAAATTGCTGCAGTGGATTCTTATATTTACGTCTGCGCTTGGGGGCAACGGAAGTTTAAAAAATCGATTATCCTGTTTAAAAAACAACTCATGCCATAATCCAGTGTTCCCCAACCTTTTATCGTCGCGGACTGTTCAGCGTTGGATAATGTTTTATTTTAATAATTTTATTTTAATTGTATTTGAACGTGCAGAATAAAATATAGCTACACCAAAAATGAATATAAAGGGATTTTCATAAAAAGTAACCCAAACCGAAGAAAAATATGTCGCAGTAAGTAAAATGGAAATAATTTCTTGTGCGGACCAGTAGTATTTGATCCACGGACCGGGGGTTGGAGAGCACTGCCATAAGCGAACCGATGAAAATTTGTCGAGTCTATTTTATGAAACAGTATTTTTTTTCCTCTTTCGATATTTTTTGATGGGTAAAATAAATCATTTTGTATTGTGAACTGATGTAAAAAAATATTCTTAGCGTCGATTTAAAAGTATTGATTCTTCCAATTAAATTGTGTTTCATCATCTGGTCAGTTGACGCGGAGTCTATCCGGAACTGCTGGGGTTGTAACCGAAAGGGCATGGTCGCCAACTGGGGGCCAGCGTTATTTTTGAAAAGTCTTGGGATCGAATCGTTACTAAAGACCCATTGTGTGAATGCACGTTAAATTTGGCGAATTCCTAGCTTTGGCGTGGGTGTAGCGAGGCTATTAAAGATGGACCTCGAGTAACTTTAGAGTGCGACGCTTATAAACAATCAGTGCACCCAAAACAAACCTGTGTGACTTGAAGATTTTGAAATCCAAGCATGCTGGCAGTTGACATCTATTATATTCCCCTTCCCCTATTTATTTATTTTTTTGTTTTGTCGAATTTCCACCCCGAGGCATTCTATGCATTAATCCGCGATTTGGCTAGGGCATTATGTTCTGCATCAATACCTCTGGAAATCAATACCACTGTGTACCAGAATTTTGTTCTTTTGTTAACGATCTCTACTGAGAATTCGTTTAAAAAATCCTACCCCCGAAAGAAATGACTAACGAAATGGAAAATGCGAGAATCGTTCGTGGAAATCCTTTAAAATTTACAAAAATAATAAACTTTAGGAAATGCGTCTAAGTATCTGACGTTACTTTTCTAGAAATTTTACATGCTGCATATTTTATGTTATAATGAATACATGTATACTAAAATGCATAGTATAAATTCTCATTTGTGAAGAGAAATATACATCAGTAGTTCAAATACACAGAAACATACAAAATTATCTGAAAACTAAATTGGGATGTAATAGAACACAAAACAGTGTATCTGTCTTCCTATCATGATGAACCACTTAGCTTCCTTTTTATGGGAGCACGAATTTTATGTTTACACCAAGCATCAAAAAGCCGCTTTTCAATTTTTATTCGTTATCTCCTCTCTCGTGTATAGAAATTCTTACACGATAAAATGGAACAAAAATTTGTAAATAAAAACACACACGATGAAATAGATGCTTTCAGTTGTGTGTCCTTAACACAATTCAGTGCCGAACTAAATTTGCGGAACTCATCTCGAATGGCTGGATTGTGGTCTTACAGTGGGTCCCAAGTCAAGTTGGGATCCCCTGCAATGAAAGAGCCGACCAAAAACCCAAACAGGGAGCGGAGTCGACTCAACCGGAAGTCTCCTTGACCCTCAAAAAGGCAAAGAACACCATCTTCACACACATTGACAAATATACTGCCATGACCCAAAAAAACGAAGAGTTTGGAAAGCCATGGGAAACTGGCCACTATGGGCCCGATCCCCCGAGGCACCTGGAGAGAGCCGAGGCTGTTGCCAGCTTTCGCCTAACTACCGGACATGACTTTTTGGGAGTATCCTCCACTGCCTTGGCGTGGCTGCTAATGAGGCCTGTCCACTCTGCGGCTATGCCAGAATGGATGGCGACCACCTACCCCAATGCACTGGACTCGCTGACGCTGAATAGACGGCTGATGACATCGTCAGTCGGTACTGGGAGGCTTGGCGTCAAATGGTCAAGAAGCCACCTGATCGGCAAAGGCCAGATCGAGGCCCACGAAATTCATCATGGCAAAGAGCTAAGTGACGCTTGTTGTTAGCCGTAGCTTTGAGCACCATACAGGTGACAGTACGATTTGGCGCATTTCCACCCCAATTTTGCGGGAGGACACCTGGGGGTGGTCAGGTGCCTCCCACCTCTCTACCCCTTCCACCAACCACACGAGAGGACTTGCGGCTCGACGGCTATTTAGAGTACCCCCATGCCGCAAAGACATTATACATTTACAAACATCCATGTCTTCTCCGGGATTCGAACCCAGTCCGTACGGCACCACAGTCAGTATCGCTAACCACTATACCGGTTGGGCGACAATGTCTATTGTTTCAGAAAATATAGAGTTGCAATTGAATAGAAAAATATTAATTTGTATTTTTTTCTCAGATTGGGGGGGGGGGGG